>CM068367.1:411814689-412139727 GCA_034769895.1 Magicicada septendecula | reverse complement strand
GAACAAGTAAGAAGAGAAACCAGGAAAGAAGAAAAAGAAAAAATGATATATAACTGATAATTTCATAAAAACTATGCTAGTGTTTTACCAAAATGATTAATTTTGACGGAGAGGCATTTATGTTACAACACAAACAAGCCACCCCAATACCAGGAAAAAACGATGAATCAACTCTATAAAATTGTTTAAACTAAAGAAAATAAAATGACGATGACGCGACAAACGACTACATGACCCAACCCAAGTGATTGACCAAATAACAATGAAACCAAATTAGAAGAGGAAAAAATGAAATCAAAGAAGAAGGTAAATGAAAATGAAACAAACCAAGTATAATTGAAACAAAACAAGAAGAAATGAAAAGACACAAACAAATAATATAGAACAGAGAAAGGAGAAATGTTACACTCAAATAGAAAAATGAAAAAGAAACCAATAAATAACAAATGTAAAAGATAGATATTAGTATCGACTAAATAATCAATGTAAATGATAATTGTAAATGATGATTGATAAAATCCAATGAAGTAAGACACAAACAAAGTACACTAACCAAAGAAATAGAGTTTAAATGTAATAAAGGACTCTATAATGACATGAACTTGTTAACAGTATAACTAACCTTTGTAAAGGGAGAGATAGAAAGATAGTGAACATAAGTAAGTAAGTGACCAAGAGAGTATAATGTTAGGGAATACCCACTAATAACACTTAAATAAAATATAAGAAGTGCAAAGTGACAGTGTAAAACCCCAAAATAAACAGAAACCCTATTAATAGGCATAAACACCTAATAATCAGTGATGAACACTTAAGGTTTAATGGTGAACAGTATTATTAAATAAGAATTTTGTTATTGATAGTATATAGATTAATTGTAAATGAGGGATACCATAGTATTCAGGGAAGGAATCCCATAGAATGTCAAAAGTTAGTGTTACCATGGCTAGAGAGTAAAGTTTTATATAAGAAAAAATATAGTAAAGAAAATAAACGGCAAAATCAATAAACACCCTATATTCTAAGGGATAGTCAGTTAAGGAAATTTGAATTGGTGTGATGATGTTTATCACCCAAAAAAATAATTAAGAATAAAACAAATTGTAAACAAACGTTGCATAATAGCTGTTAAAGAATTGTTCGATTAAATCTAAGAATAGGAATATGGCCTGAAGGGATTATATAGACCATAAACCTAAATGTTATATTATATTTTATAGAGAATGGCAGATAATAGCCAAATTGTAAACAATGGCAAAATAAATAAGAAAAAAAGATAAAGTAATATAAATCTAATAAGACTGGAGAGGCAGTCAGACAATAATAGACCAAACCAGAATGTAGAAACGAATGAAAAACATACAATTATTATAAACCAGATCGAAAACAAGTTAACAAGTAAACAAATCATTTATAATACCCAAAACAAAACAGGTATGAGGGTAAATTAATAGGTAATTTATATAAAATAAGTAAATACAGTAAACCCTCGATTTAACGGACCTCGATTTAACGGACTTCGGATTTAACGGACAGAATTTAACAGAAAAAAAAATGCATGATGTTTTTAGACTTTTGAAACGTATAATATGCCTAAACTGCAGACTCTCCTGTTCTGGCGATATTGCTTGGCTATCGCAGCATTCTTTCGTTTCTTGTTTTGAAACGCAAATTTTTCTCATCTCCAATTGTATTTGATGAGAACGGAGATAAGAATTCATTTAATTCTTCACAATCCCCTCTTTGTGTTGTCGTTGATGCAGGCGTCACCCACGTTCAGTGGAAGACATCACGACTACTAACCACTGAACAATATACACTGATATGCATCTTATTTCACTGTGACCCAAATTTATTTATTACTAACATCACCTGGAGCATTACATTTTTCGATGACGTTACACATTTTGCATCACGCATTTTGTGGAATGACCTCAGCCTAAAAACATTATCATGTTAAAAAAAATTTTGAGACGAAAAAAATCACGATTAAGTTTCGAAGTCCATGGTTGTGATTTAAATTTGGTGGTAGTTCATAACCCATAGCAACGCATTTTCACCTCTTGAATATTCGGCTATCTTCATGATAATTCGTATGCACGCGCAGTTCACATTCGTACAGCGTCGCATCAGTTTATTCAGAGAACACAGTGTGTACACTACATGTGTTTCTTAGTACGAACCTTGCACGTGTTAAATAGAGAGTCTTAACGAGTTTATACTTGCGTTGTTACAGCAAGGTCCATTACATTATTAGTGAATTACAGCATAAGTATGTCTGGTGTTACGAAAAAAAACGTGTGAACTTGAGTATAAAGCAAAAGCTTGAACTAATAAGTAAACTTGAACGGTGGCGCGTCTGTTGCACATGTTTGTGAAGTGTATGGTGTAAAGAAACAAAGCGTTTCAGACATTCGAAAGAATAAAGATAAACTTATTCAGTTTTCGCTAAAGTACAGTGTTGATAGTTCGAAGAATGAGGGAGAAAGAAAACACATTAAATTAGCCAAACACAAACAATTAGAGGATGCTGTGTACAAGTGGTTTATTCAACAACGTTCTAGTGGCGTTGTTGTTCGTAGTGTGGAGTTGCGGGCTGCTGCTGATAAACTGGCGAAACATATTGGTATCCAATTTCAGGCGAGTGATGGGTGCTTTGGCGTTTTCGTAAATGACATGGCATCACAAATAGATTAACATGTGGGAAGATGGAGATGATGACGATGACAACGATGAAGAAACATCTGTTACAGGAGGCCCTAAATTATCAACGATCAGAAACAGCATGGACGAAATTATCGCATACATTGGGGAGTCTTCAGATCCGGAAGTGTGTGCTTATTATGACCATTCTAGACAGTTTAGATCTTTAATAATAAAGAAGCAACATTCTAGTGGAAAACAACTGACTCTTGATGCTTTTATCCAGAATAAATAAAGGTGTGTACATAACATTGTATTTGCATGATATTAATAGTACGTATTAAAATACAGATAAGCAATGTTGTCGCTGTTACAATAGAAATCCACACTGGCAGTTTACCCGTTATTTAGAAACATGTTATACACATCCCCTCTACTCATCCTTTGTCTTGCTGCCTACAGAAGGGTGCGAGCACGCGCGCGTGCGCACGCACTTACACTTTTTCTTCCTATTCTTTGTTCAGTTTGCTGTTAAAATGTACGGTTGCAGTCATAAATCATAATGCCAGAGTTAACAACAGCCAGGCAAACTGCTATTGCTTACGCAGTAAACAACTCATAGATACCAAAAGCGTTCGTCCCGCCAGAAGTCAGGTATAACTTCGAATTTCGTTAGCGCGCGAATGCAAGATGCAGGCCAAATTAGCGACCATGTTTTTAGGAGAAAAAGTGCGGCTTGTATTCGGAACAATACGGTATTTGCATGATATTAATAGTATTGAAATTTCAAGTGTTATAGGCCTATTTGACTTAAATATATCCTCAAAAAACAAAATTTGCGATTTAACGGACTTTTGATTTAACGGACACCCCTCAGTCCCAATTAGTCCATTAAATCGAGGGTTTACTGTATAGCCGATTACTACTTAGGCCTATGAAAAGCCTAACTGTATAAAACCAATAACTACAAATTGTAAAAAAATAACAAGAATATTAACAAATCCAAGGCAAGTAACTAGTCAAGGATAATTAGTAAATCATATTAAAAAATAAATGTTAAATTAAGGACATAAAATAAGAAAGAAATGTAATTAGATAATATCAAATAAATGTTCAAAACAATAATACATAAGAAAACCCAGCTTTGTGGGATGTCAAAATGATCTTTGAAAGAAAATACGAACAGTAGTGATAATATTTAATACATAGAGAGGAAGACGGAAGAATAATAGCAATCAGAAGATGTACAGTAATTTTGAATACAAATTCAAATATGATAACAATGGTCTTAAGTCAAGTTCAGCCAATCAGAATCTATCAGTTACCATGACAACTGAAACGTTATTTATGAATTTTCCATTAGAACCTATTATTCCATTTTTGACGCTCAACAGGAATAGACCCCAAGCCGTTAATGAACAAAATTTTAATATGAAGTGTTTAAAAGTAATCCAAATTTGAAAAATTAAGAAGTAAGAAGATGAGGACATTCAACTGATGCCTAATACCTGATGAATAATTTCTAAATTAATAAATTTAAACCAACTAATACGAAAAAGAAGCCAGACGTACTTGAATCCCAAGATGATTGAAAATTGATGATTATCGAAGACAACAACCCATTTCAACTGAATGACATTACACCTCAAGTCGACTGATTTGATCCTGAATTTATAAAATAAACGCTCTTTAAATTTTTCTAATAACACTTTGAACTCTCACTATGAACTGATGATATTATTTCTTTCAAAGATTAATAAAAATTAAAACACTAAATTTATGTTAACTAGAAAAATAACCTGTATGAAAATTACGAACTTTTGAAACACACTTTATAACACTTCAGGAACAAATTATAATTACACATTATATTATATGAGTACAATTAATGTAAGGTAGTGTACTTTATTGTAATCAACTTGATATTTTTTTGTAATCACAAGAATCCAGAATCTGAACGAAATTAAAAGTAAACAAACGGTTTCAGTCGCCATGCCTGACTGAATAATTCATTCAGAGCCACTTCGCCAAACCTTGAGATTTTTGTCTTATAATAATTGCCGGTGCAAATTTGTTTAATAACAAATATAATTTTGTATAACACTGAATAATTACCAATCACAAATAAATAAACTAGTACAGAGTTGTAACCACTGTTCTTTATTCCATAGGAAAGTGTATTATAATATTTGTGTATTTTAGCAAAAAGCAAGGATGACGGTAAGCGCTCACGTCGGAAACTCGGCGAAATAACCGCTCGATTAAGAAGGTCGAACGAAGGCGGGAGTAAATTTGAATTCTCCATACCGTCATAGCTAAGAACGCTCAATCGTCCTATTTTTTAATTAATTGTTTTAATTAAACAATTTGGCGCCACCCGGGATTTATCAACACATATTGAAGAACAGGTAAGGTTCCCACTCGCGTGTACAGGTAATTCGAAGTATCGCTACGGACATCGTCAGCGCAACACAAGTAACGACCACTAGTGTGAGGCGAACACACAAACACATTTTACAGAATTTACAGAGACGTAGAATCGACACGTTACAGATTGGCGACCAACTAGTGAGGCTAGAAATTGAAGACTAGCGGCGGTTACGAAAAAGTATGGAACACCCCATGACAACAAGGGGAAAATCTAAGAAGAGGACTGAGGGTACCAACGAAGAAGAAATGGAAATGATTGAAGAAATTATCGAGGAAATGATCGAAGAGGATGCCCAAGAGGACCAACCAGAAAACCCAAACCAACCAACACTGGAAGTAGATGTAATAGTCGGGGACCAACCAAGTAAACCCACTCAGAAAGAGGACCTGAGCATGCAGGAACAAAGAAAGGAAGACAAGGAAGAATTGAATAAAAAATTAGAATCATTACAAGAGGGAATGAAGGAAGAAACAAGAGAACAAAGAAAAGAAGACAGGGAATTCTTCAGACAAAATAGTGAAGAGTTAAAGAAACAACTCAAAGAGGACATAGAACTTCTGAATAATAAGATGGAAAGCAACCATGAAGCTTTGAAGAGAAACCAAGAAATCC
The DNA here is from genome assembly GCA_034769895.1 of Magicicada septendecula. NCBI lineage: Eukaryota > Metazoa > Arthropoda > Insecta > Hemiptera > Cicadidae > Magicicada > Magicicada septendecula. Next base: position 412,134,041 of record CM068367.1, on the reverse strand, counting down.
AAATACAGCGATTAACGAAGGACATCCAAAAAAGTAGTGAGAAGAATAAAGAAGAATTCAGATATATACTAATAGGGTATCGTGAAGAAGTCAAGCAGACAAAAACGGGGATGAATAAGAAATGGGAAGAAACGAATTACAAAGCAGATCAACTTAATGAAACAATAGATAGTGGTTTCACACAATCGAATGAAACACTAGACAGCACTTCTGAAGGTATCGAAGAAACGGTGAATAAAAACAAGGAAACGGTAACTCAGAAAATAAAAGAGACGGAGGAGGAACTAGAGAATAAAGAAGACAAAAGTGTATTGTTACCTGAGAATAAAGATAATAAAAACAAAAAGAAAATTAAGCACATAGAAACCAACCGTAGAGGAGTAAAGAAGAACCAAATAATTAAGAAGATTAAGAAAACAAAAGAAATAGGAAAAATATATAAAAAGAAACTAATACAAACTAGAGAAGAAGTGGAGATGATGAAGCATGGACTAATTGGTGTGTTTAATTTACCAATGACCGACCAAAGCAAATTAATAAAATATAAAGATTGTAGGAGGACCTTAAAAGAAATTATAGAGGGAATTCACAACAAACCAGCGGATGAAAACTTCAGCAAATCGATATGTAAATGGAAGATACCAGAAATAGAAAGGACTCACAATAAAACAGTGTATAACAAATTAAGAAGGTCTATAAGAAAATGGAAAATACCAGAGATAGAAATGCAAAATAAACCAATATCAGTGATAACATCAATGACGGAGGTACGATTAGCTTCGTTGAGTAATAAACAACATCATCAAGTGATTGAAGTAGGCATGGATACTAACGAACACATGGTATTAGAAGAATTGTGGTACAAGGTACAAGAGACCTATTTCACCAGGACGGAAATAGTTCTACACACCAAGATTATCTGAACCACAAGTGCAGAGGAAATGATGGACCAAGAGTAAACTAAGTGAAGATAAACACCAAGAAATGGGACTGATTTTCGAATTACCGACCATGCAAACCAATGGAAAAGAAAAGAGAAAGTGAACTACAAAATTCAAAAAAGATGTAAGATCAACTTACAATAATATTTAGATGACATATGAGGTAAAATGAAAAAAATATATATATATAAAATAAAGGAATAAGTTACAAAATTCCTAAAAAGTGAGAACAACAAACTTACGATGATAGTGAGATAACATATGAGGTATAATATAAAATAAAAATAAAGGAATAAGTTACAAAAAATCCTAAAAAGTAAGAACAACAAACTCACAAAAATTATTTAGAATAATATTTGAGACAAAACAAAATAAACAAAACAAAGTGAAAACAAGAATTAATAATACAAGAGAATTAGAAGGGAGACCAATTAAAATAAACAAAAATAAAATCAAGCAAGAACTGCTAAGACAAATACATAAACTTACAAAGAATATAGAATATTCAAAGAAAAAAAAAAAAATGAACTGGTACACAAAAAGAAAAAAAAATGTATAAAGCAAATATACAGCAAGTGGCTAAAGCAAAATAAGAAAAGAAAAAAGATGTCTAAAATGATTAAAATGATCACAAGAAGAAGAGAAAAACAAACTAATTAAAAATTAGAAATAATGAAGTTAACAACTAAATAAATAAAAAACAATCAACTGTGTGAGTAGATAACAGAATATAGCAAAGGTACAGCAGAAGGAAGAATGAGTAAAAGGCTAAAATGATCTAAAAAACCACGAAGTGGACAATCCCCAAAATATTATTATTAATGTAAGTCACATGATGACAAAAAAGGTATTTAAGATTGACTGAGAATAGGTCCAGCAATCAATTAACTGAGCAGAGATGATGTTCCTCTGGTCTCAGAAAAAAAGGTAGTAATGGAAGAAACCAGCTACTAAAAGTTAGGGAAAAAGTTATATAACAGGGAGAACGCACTAATGGAAATGAATAAAAACGGATCTAAATAAAATGGAGTGGAACAAGTAAGAAGAGAAACAGGAAAGAAGAAAAAGAAAAAATGATATATAACTGATAATTTCATAAAAAACTATGCTAGTGTTTTACCAAAATGATTAATTTTGAAGGAGAGGCATTATGTTACAACACAAACAAGCCACCCCAATACCAGGGAAAAAACGATGAATCAACTCTATAAAATGTTTAAACTAAAGAAAATAAAATGACGATGACGCGACAAACGACTACATGACCCAACCCAAGTGATTGACCAAATAAAATGAAACCAAATTAGAAGAGGAAAAATGAAATCAAAGAAGAAGGTAAATGAAAATGAAACAAACCAAGTATAATTGAAACAAAACAAGAAGAAATGAAAAGACACAAACAAATAATATAGAACAGAGAAAGGAGAAATGTTACACTCAAATAGAAAAATGAAAAAGAAACCAATAAATAACAAATGTAAAAGATAGATATTAGTATCGACTAAATAATCAATGTAAATGATAATTGTAAATGATGATTGATAAAATCCAATGAAGTAAAGACAAACAAAGTACACTAACCAAAGAAATAGAGTTTAAATGTAATAAAGGACTCTATAATGACATGAACTTGTTAACAGTATAACTAACCTTTGTAAAGGGAGAGATAGAAAGATAGTGAACATAAGTAAGTAAGTGACCAAGAGAGTATAATGTTAGGGAATACCCACTAATAACACTTAAATAAAATATAAGAAGTGCAAAGTGACAGTGTAAAACCCCAAAATAAACAGAAACCCTATTAATAGGCATAAACACCTAATAATCAGTGATGAACACTTAAGGTTTAATGGTGAACAGTATTATTAAATAAGAATTTTGTTATTGATAGTATTAGATTAATTGTAAATGAGGGATACCATAGTATTCAGGGAAGGAATCCCATAGAATGTCAAAAGTTAGTGTTACCATGGCTAGAGAGTAAAGTTTATATAAGAAAAAATATAGTAAAGAAAATAAAGGCAAAATCAATAAACACCCTATATTCTAAGGGATAGTCAGTTAAGGAAATTTGAATGGTGTGATGATGTTTATCACCCAAAAAATAATTAAGAATAAAACAAATTGTAAAACAAACGTTGCATAATAGCTGTTAAAGAATTGTTCGATTAAATCTAAGAATAGGAATATGGCTGAAGGGATTATATAGACCATAAACCTAAATGTTATATTATATTTTATAGAGAATGGCAGATAATAGCCAAATTGTAAACAATGGCAAAATAAATAAGAAAAAAGATAAAGTAATATAAATCTAATAAGACTGGAGAGGCAGTCAGACAATAATAGACAAACCAGAATGTAGAAACGAATGAAAACATACAATTATTATAAACCAGATCGAAAACAAGTTAACAAGTAAACAAATCATTTATAATACCAAAACAAAACAGGTATGAGGGTAAATTAATAGGTAATTTATATAAAATAAGTAAATACAGTAAACCCTCGATTTAACGGACCTCGATTTAACGGACTTCGGATTTAACGGACAGAATTTAACAGAAAAAAAAATGCATGATGTTTTTAGACTTTTGAAACGTATAATATGCATAAACTGCAGACTCTCCTGTTCTGGCGATATTGCTTGGCTATCGCAGCATTCTTTCGTTTCTTGTTTTGAAACGCAAATTTTCTCATCTCCAATTGTATTTGATGAGAACGGAGATAAGAATTCATTTAATTCTTCACAATCCCCTCTTTGTGTTGTCGTTGATGCAGGCGTCACCCACGTTCAGTGGAAGACATCACGACTACTAACACTGAACAATATACACTGATATGCATCTTATTTCACTGTGACCAAATTTATTTATTACTAACATCACCTGGAGCATTACATTTTTCGATGACGTTACACATTTTGCATCACGCATTTTGTGGAATGACCTCAGCCTAAAAACATTATCATGTTAAAAAAAATTTTGAGACGAAAAAATCACGATTAAGTTTCGAAGTCCATGGTTGTGATTTAAATTTGGTGGTAGTTCATAACCATAGCAACGCATTTTCACTCTTGAATATTCGGCTATCTTCATGATAATTCGTATGCACGCGCAGTTCACATTCGTACAGCGTCGCATCAGTTTATTCAGAGAACACAGTGTGTACACTACATGTGTTTCTTAGTACGAACCTTGCACGTGTTAAATAGAGAGTCTTAACGAGTTTATACTTGCGTTGTTACAGCAAGGTCCATTACATTATTAGTGAATTACAGCATAAGTATGTCTGGTGTTACGAAAAAACGTGTGAACTTGAGTATAAAGCAAAAGCTTGAACTAATAAGTAAACTTGAAGGTGGCGCGTCTGTTGCACATGTTTGTGAAGTGTATGGTGTAAAGAAACAAAGCGTTTCAGACATTCGAAAGAATAAAGATAAACTTATTCAGTTTTCGCTAAAGTACAGTGTTGATAGTTCGAAGAATGAGGGAGAAAGAAAACACATTAAATTAGCCAAACACAAACAATTAGAGGATGCTGTGTACAAGTGGTTTATTCAACAACGTTCTAGTGGCGTTGTTGTTCGTAGTGTGGAGTTGCGGGCTGCTGCTGATAAACTGGCGAAACATATTGGTATCCAATTTCAGGCGAGTGATGGGTGGCTTTGGCGTTTTCGTAAATGACATGGCATCACAAATAGATTAACATGTGGGAAGATGGAGATGATGACGATGACAACGATGAAGAAACATCTGTTACAGGAGGCCCTAAATTATCAACGATCAGAAACAGCATGGACGAAATTATCGCATACATTGGGGAGTCTTCAGATCCGGAAGTGTGTGCTTATTATGACCATTCTAGACAGTTTAGATCTTTAATAATAAAGAAGCAACATTCTAGTGGAAAACAACTGACTCTTGATGCTTTTATCCAGAATAAATAAAGGTGTGTACATAACATTGTATTTGCATGATATTAATAGTACGTATTAAAATACAGATAAGCAATGTTGTCGCTGTTACAATAGAAATCCACACTGGCAGTTTACCCGTTATTTAGAAACATGTTATACACATCCCCTCTACTCATCCTTTGTCTTGCTGCCTACAGAAGGGTGCGAGCACGCGCGCGTGCGCACGCACTTACACTTTTTCTTCCTATTCTTTGTTCAGTTTGCTGTTAAAATGTACGGTTGCAGTCATAAATCATAATGCCAGAGTTAACAACAGCCAGGCAAACTGCTATTGCTTACGCAGTAAACAACTCATAGATACCAAAAGCGTTCGTCCCGCCAGAAGTCAGGTATAACTTCGAATTTCGTTAGCGCGCGAATGCAAGATGCAGGCCAAATTAGCGACCATGTTTTTAGGAGAAAAAGTGCGGCTTGTATTCGGAACAATACGGTATTTGCATGATATTAATAGTATTGAAATTTCAAGTGTTATAGGCCTATTTGACTTAAATATATCCTCAAAAAACAAAATTTGCGATTTAACGGACTTTTGATTTAACGGACACCCCTCAGTCCCAATTAGTCCATTAAATCGAGGGTTTACTGTATAGCCGATTACTACTTAGGCCTATGAAAAGCCTAACTGTATAAAACCAATAACTACAAATTGTAAAAAAATAACAAGAATATTAACAAATCCAAGGCAAGTAACTAGTCAAGGATAATTAGTAAATCATATTAAAAAATAAATGTTAAATTAAGGACATAAAATAAGAAAGAAATGTAATTAGATAATATCAAATAAATGTTCAAACAATAATACATAAGAAAACCCAGCTTTGTGGGATGTCAAAATGATCTTTGAAAGAAAATACGAACAGTAGTGATAATATTTAATACATAGAGAGGGAAGACGGAAGAATAATAGCAATCAGAAGATGTACAGTAATTTTGAATACAAATTCAAATATGATAACAATGGTCTTAGTCAAGTTCAGCCAATCAGAATCTATCAGTTACCATGACAACTGAAACGTTATTTATGAATTTTCCATTAGAACCTATTATCCATTTTTGACGCTCAACAGGAATAGACCCCAAGCCGTTAATGAACAAAATTTTAATATGAAGTGTTTAAAAGTAATCCAAATTTGAAAAATTAAGAAGTAAGAAGATGAGGACATTCAACTGATGCCTAATACCTGATGAATAATTTCTAAATTAATAAATTTAAACCAACTAATACGAAAAAGAAGCCAGACGTACTTGAATCCCAAGATGATTGAAAATTGATGATTATCGAAGACAACAACCCATTTCAACTGAATGACATTACACCTCAAGTCGACTGATTTGATCCTGAATTTATAAAATAAACGCTCTTTAAATTTTTCTAATAACACTTTGAACTCTCACTATGAACTGATGATATTATTTCTTTCAAAGATTAATAAAAATTAAAACACTAAATTTATGTTAACTAGAAAAAATAACCTGTATGAAAATTACGAACTTTTGAAACACACTTTATAACACTTCAGGAACAAATATAATTACACATTATATTATATGAGTACAATTAATGTAAGGTAGTGTACTTTATTGTAATCAACTTGATATTTTTTTGTAATCACAAGAATCCAGAATCTGAACGAAATTAAAAGTAAACAAACGGTTTCAGTCGCCATGCCTGACTGAATAATTCATTCAGAGCCACTTCGCCAAACCTTGAGATTTTTGTCTTATAATAATTGCCGGTGCAAATTTGTTTAATAACAAATATAATTTTGTATAACACTGAATAATTACCAATCACAAATAAATAAACTAGTACAGAGTTGTAACCACTGTTCTTTATTCCATAGGAAAGTGTATTATAATATTTGTGTATTTTAGCAAAAAGCAAGGATGACGGTAAGCGCTCACGTCGGAAACTCGGCGAAATAACCGCTCGATTAAGAAGGTCGAACGAAGGCGGGAGTAAATTTGAATTCTCCATACCGTCATAGCTAAGAACGCTCAATCGTCCTATTTTTTAATTTAATTGTTTTAATTAAACAATTTGGCGCCACCCGGGATTTATCAACACATATTGAAGAACAGGTAAGGTTCCCACTCGCGTGTACAGGTAATTCGAAGTATCGCTACGGACATCGTCAGCGCAACACAAGTAACGACCACTAGTGTGAGGCGAACACACAAACACATTTTACAGAATTTACAGAGACGTAGAATCGACACGTTACAGATTGGCGACCAACTAGTGAGGCTAGAAATTGAAGACTAGCGGCGGTTACGAAAAAGTATGGAACACCCCATGACAACAAGGGGAAAATCTAAGAAGAGGACTGAGGGTACCAACGAAGAAGAAATGGAAATGATTGAAGAAATTATCGAGGAAATGATCGAAGAGGATGCCCAAGAGGACCAACCAGAAAACCCAAACCAACCAACACTGGAAGTAGATGTAATAGTCGGGGACCAACCAAGTAAACCCACTCAGAAAGAGGACCTGAGCATGCAGGAACAAAGAAAGGAAGACAAGGAAGAATTGAATAAAAAATTAGAATCATTACAAGAGGGAATGAAGGAAGAAACAAGAGAACAAAGAAAAGAAGACAGGGAATTCTTCAGACAAAATAGTGAAGAGTTAAAGAAACAACTCAAAGAGGACATAGAACTTCTGAATAATAAGATGGAAAGCAACCATGAAGCTTTGAAGAGAAACCAAGAAATCCAAATACAGCGATTAACGAAGGACATCCAAAAAAGTAGTGAGAAGAATAAAGAAGAATTCAGATATATACTAATAGGGTATCGTGAAGAAGTCAAGCAGACAAAAACGGGGATGAATAAGAAATGGGAAGAAACGAATTACAAAGCAGATCAACTTAATGAAACAATAGATAGTGGTTTCACACAATCGAATGAAACACTAGACAGCACTTCTGAAGGTATCGAAGAAACGGTGAATAAAAACAAGGAAACGGTAACTCAGAAAATAAAAGAGACGGAGGAGGAACTAGAGAATAAAGAAGACAAAAGTGTATTGTTACCTGAGAATAAAGATAATAAAAACAAAAAGAAAATTAAGCACATAGAAACCAACCGTAGAGGAGTAAAGAAGAACCAAATAATTAAGAAGATTAAGAAAACAAAAGAAATAGGAAAAATATATAAAAAGAAACTAATACAAACTAGAGAAGAAGTGGAGATGATGAAGCATGGACTAATTGGTGTGTTTAATTTACCAATGACCGACCAAAGCAAATTAATAAAATATAAAGATTGTAGGAGGACCTTAAAAGAAATTATAGAGGGAATTCACAACAAACCAGCGGATGAAAACTTCAGCAAATCGATATGTAAATGGAAGATACCAGAAATAGAAAGGACTCACAATAAAACAGTGTATAACAAATTAAGAAGGTCTATAAGAAAATGGAAAATACCAGAGGTAGAAATGCAAAATAAACCAATATCAGTGATAACATCAATGACGGAGGTACGATTAGCTTCGTTGAGTAATAAACAACATCATCAAGTGATTGAAGTAGGCATGGATACTAACGAACACATGGTATTAGAAGAATTGTGGTACAAGGTACAAGAGACCTATTTCACCAGGACGGAAATAGTTCTACACACCAAGATTATCTGAACCACAAGTGCAGAGGAAATGATGGACCAAGAGTAAACTAAGTGAAGATAAACACCAAGAAATGGGACTGATTTTCGAATTACCGACCATGCAAACCAATGGAAAAGAAAAGAGAAAGTGAACTACAAAATTCAAAAAAGATGTAAGATCAACTTACAATAATATTTAGATGACATATGAGGTAAAATGAAAAAAATATATATATATAAAATAAAGGAATAAGTTACAAAATTCCTAAAAAGTGAGAACAACAAACTTACGATGATAGTGAGATAACATATGAGGTATAATATAAAATAAAAATAAAGGAATAAGTTACAAAAAATCCTAAAAAGTAAGAACAACAAACTCACAAAAATTATTTAGAATAATATTTGAGACAAAACAAAATAAACAAAACAAAGTGAAAACAAGAATTAATAATACAAGAGAATTAGAAGGGAGACCAATTAAAATAAACAAAAATAAAATCAAGCAAGAACTGCTAAGACAAATACATAAACTTACAAAGAATATAGAATATTCAAAGAAAAAAAAAAAAATGAACTGGTACACAAAAAGAAAAAAAAATGTATAAAGCAAATATACAGCAAGTGGCTAAAGCAAAATAAGAAAAGAAAAAAGATGTCTAAAATGATTAAAATGATCACAAGAAGAAGAGAAAAACAAACTAATTAAAAATTAGAAATAATGAAGTTAACAACTAAATAAATAAAAAACAATCAACTGTGTGAGTAGATAACAGAATATAGCAAAGGTACAGCAGAAGGAAGAATGAGTAAAAGGCTAAAATGATCTAAAAAACCACGAAGTGGACAATCCCCAAAATATTATTATTAATGTAAGTCACATGATGACAAAAAAGGTATTTAAGATTGACTGAGAATAGGTCCAGCAATCAATTAACTGAGCAGAGATGATGTTCCTCTGGTCTCAGAAAAAAAGGTAGTAATGGAAGAAACCAGCTACTAAAAGTTAGGGAAAAAGTTATATAACAGGGAGAACGCACTAATGGAAATGAATAAAAACGGATCTAAATAAAATGGAGTGGAACAAGTAAGAAGAGAAACAGGAAAGAAGAAAAAGAAAAAATGATATATAACTGATAATTTCATAAAAAACTATGCTAGTGTTTTACCAAAATGATTAATTTTGAAGGAGAGGCATTATGTTACAACACAAACAAGCCACCCCAATACCAGGGAAAAAACGATGAATCAACTCTATAAAATGTTTAAACTAAAGAAAATAAAATGACGATGACGCGACAAACGACTACATGACCCAACCCAAGTGATTGACCAAATAAAATGAAACCAAATTAGAAGAGGAAAAATGAAATCAAAGAAGAAGGTAAATGAAAATGAAACAAACCAAGTATAATTGAAACAAAACAAGAAGAAATGAAAAGACACAAACAAATAATATAGAACAGAGAAAGGAGAAATGTTACACTCAAATAGAAAAATGAAAAAGAAACCAATAAATAACAAATGTAAAAGATAGATATTAGTATCGACTAAATAATCAATGTAAATGATAATTGTAAATGATGATTGATAAAATCCAATGAAGTAAAGACAAACAAAGTACACTAACCAAAGAAATAGAGTTTAAATGTAATAAAGGACTCTATAATGACATGAACTTGTTAACAGTATAACTAACCTTTGTAAAGGGAGAGATAGAAAGATAGTGAACATAAGTAAGTAAGTGACCAAGAGAGTATAATGTTAGGGAATACCCACTAATAACACTTAAATAAAATATAAGAAGTGCAAAGTGACAGTGTAAAACCCCAAAATAAACAGAAACCCTATTAATAGGCATAAACACCTAATAATCAGTGATGAACACTTAAGGTTTAATGGTGAACAGTATTATTAAATAAGAATTTTGTTATTGATAGTATTAGATTAATTGTAAATGAGGGATACCATAGTATTCAGGGAAGGAATCCCATAGAATGTCAAAAGTTAGTGTTACCATGGCTAGAGAGTAAAGTTTATATAAGAAAAAATATAGTAAAGAAAATAAAGGCAAAATCAATAAACACCCTATATTCTAAGGGATAGTCAGTTAAGGAAATTTGAATGGTGTGATGATGTTTATCACCCAAAAAATAATTAAGAATAAAACAAATTGTAAACAAACGTTGCATAATAGCTGTTAAAGAATTGTTCGATTAAATCTAAGAATAGGAATATGGCTGAAGGGATTATATAGACCATAAACCTAAATGTTATATTATATTTTATAGAGAATGGCAGATAATAGCCAAATTGTAAACAATGGCAAAATAAATAAGAAAAAAGATAAAGTAATATAAATCTAATAAGACTGGAGAGGCAGTCAGACAATAATAGACAAACCAGAATGTAGAAACGAATGAAAACATACAATTATTATAAACCAGATCGAAAACAAGTTAACAAGTAAACAAATCATTTATAATACCAAAACAAAACAGGTATGAGGGTAAATTAATAGGTAATTTATATAAAATAAGTAAATACAGTAAACCCTCGATTTAACGGACCTCGATTTAACGGACTTCGGATTTAACGGACAGAATTTAACAGAAAAAAAAATGCATGATGTTTTTAGACTTTTGAAACGTATAATATGCATAAACTGCAGACTCTCCTGTTCTGGCGATATTGCTTGGCTATCGCAGCATTCTTTCGTTTCTTGTTTTGAAACGCAAATTTTCTCATCTCCAATTGTATTTGATGAGAACGGAGATAAGAATTCATTTAATTCTTCACAATCCCCTCTTTGTGTTGTCGTTGATGCAGGCGTCACCCACGTTCAGTGGAAGACATCACGACTACTAACACTGAACAATATACACTGATATGCATCTTATTTCACTGTGACCAAATTTATTTATTACTAACATCACCTGGAGCATTACATTTTTCGATGACGTTACACATTTTGCATCACGCATTTTGTGGAATGACCTCAGCCTAAAAACATTATCATGTTAAAAAAAATTTTGAGACGAAAAAATCACGATTAAGTTTCGAAGTCCATGGTTGTGATTTAAATTTGGTGGTAGTTCATAACCATAGCAACGCATTTTCACTCTTGAATATTCGGCTATCTTCATGATAATTCGTATGCACGCGCAGTTCACATTCGTACAGCGTCGCATCAGTTTATTCAGAGAACACAGTGTGTACACTACATGTGTTTCTTAGTACGAACCTTGCACGTGTTAAATAGAGAGTCTTAACGAGTTTATACTTGCGTTGTTACAGCAAGGTCCATTACATTATTAGTGAATTACAGCATAAGTATGTCTGGTGTTACGAAAAAACGTGTGAACTTGAGTATAAAGCAAAAGCTTGAACTAATAAGTAAACTTGAAGGTGGCGCGTCTGTTGCACATGTTTGTGAAGTGTATGGTGTAAAGAAACAAAGCGTTTCAGACATTCGAAAGAATAAAGATAAACTTATTCAGTTTTCGCTAAAGTACAGTGTTGATAGTTCGAAGAATGAGGGAGAAAGAAAACACATTAAATTAGCCAAACACAAACAATTAGAGGATGCTGTGTACAAGTGGTTTATTCAACAACGTTCTAGTGGCGTTGTTGTTCGTAGTGTGGAGTTGCGGGCTGCTGCTGATAAACTGGCGAAACATATTGGTATCCAATTTCAGGCGAGTGATGGGTGGCTTTGGCGTTTTCGTAAATGACATGGCATCACAAATAGATTAACATGTGGGAAGATGGAGATGATGACGATGACAACGATGAAGAAACATCTGTTACAGGAGGCCCTAAATTATCAACGATCAGAAACAGCATGGACGAAATTATCGCATACATTGGGGAGTCTTCAGATCCGGAAGTGTGTGCTTATTATGACCATTCTAGACAGTTTAGATCTTTAATAATAAAGAAGCAACATTCTAGTGGAAAACAACTGACTCTTGATGCTTTTATCCAGAATAAATAAAGGTGTGTACATAACATTGTATTTGCATGATATTAATAGTACGTATTAAAATACAGATAAGCAATGTTGTCGCTGTTACAATAGAAATCCACACTGGCAGTTTACCCGTTATTTAGAAACATGTTATACACATCCCCTCTACTCATCCTTTGTCTTGCTGCCTACAGAAGGGTGCGAGCACGCGCGCGTGCGCACGCACTTACACTTTTTCTTCCTATTCTTTGTTCAGTTTGCTGTTAAAATGTACGGTTGCAGTCATAAATCATAATGCCAGAGTTAACAACAGCCAGGCAAACTGCTATTGCTTACGCAGTAAACAACTCATAGATACCAAAAGCGTTCGTCCCGCCAGAAGTCAGGTATAACTTCGAATTTCGTTAGCGCGCGAATGCAAGATGCAGGCCAAATTAGCGACCATGTTTTTAGGAGAAAAAGTGCGGCTTGTATTCGGAACAATACGGTATTTGCATGATATTAATAGTATTGAAATTTCAAGTGTTATAGGCCTATTTGACTTAAATATATCCTCAAAAAACAAAATTTGCGATTTAACGGACTTTTGATTTAACGGACACCCCTCAGTCCCAATTAGTCCATTAAATCGAGGGTTTACTGTATAGCCGATTACTACTTAGGCCTATGAAAAGCCTAACTGTATAAAACCAATAACTACAAATTGTAAAAAAATAACAAGAATATTAACAAATCCAAGGCAAGTAACTAGTCAAGGATAATTAGTAAATCATATTAAAAAATAAATGTTAAATTAAGGACATAAAATAAGAAAGAAATGTAATTAGATAATATCAAATAAATGTTCAAACAATAATACATAAGAAAACCCAGCTTTGTGGGATGTCAAAATGATCTTTGAAAGAAAATACGAACAGTAGTGATAATATTTAATACATAGAGAGGAAGACGGAAGAATAATAGCAATCAGAAGATGTACAGTAATTTTGAATACAAATTCAAATATGATAACAATGGTCTTAAGTCAAGTTCAGCCAATCAGAATCTATCAGTTACCATGACAACTGAAACGTTATTTATGAATTTTCCATTAGAACCTATTATTCCATTTTTGACGCTCAACAGGAATAGACCCCAAGCCGTTAATGAACAAAATTTTAATATGAAGTGTTTAAAAGTAATCCAAATTTGAAAAATTAAGAAGTAAGAAGATGAGGACATTCAACTGATGCCTAATACCTGATGAATAATTTCTAAATTAATAAATTTAAACCAACTAATACGAAAAAGAAGCCAGACGTACTTGAATCCCAAGATGATTGAAAATTGATGATTATCGAAGACAACAACCCATTTCAACTGAATGACATTACACCTCAAGTCGACTGATTTGATCCTGAATTTATAAAATAAACGCTCTTTAAATTTTTCTAATAACACTTTGAACTCTCACTATGAACTGATGATATTATTTCTTTCAAAGATTAATAAAAATTAAAACACTAAATTTATGTTAACTAGAAAAATAACCTGTATGAAAATTACGAACTTTTGAAACACACTTTATAACACTTCAGGAACAAATTATAATTACACATTATATTATATGAGTACAATTAATGTAAGGTAGTGTACTTTATTGTAATCAACTTGATATTTTTTTGTAATCACAAGAATCCAGAATCTGAACGAAATTAAAAGTAAACAAACGGTTTCAGTCGCCATGCCTGACTGAATAATTCATTCAGAGCCACTTCGCCAAACCTTGAGATTTTTGTCTTATAATAATTGCCGGTGCAAATTTGTTTAATAACAAATATAATTTTGTATAACACTGAATAATTACCAATCACAAATAAATAAACTAGTACAGAGTTGTAACCACTGTTCTTTATTCCATAGGAAAGTGTATTATAATATTTGTGTATTTTAGCAAAAAGCAAGGATGACGGTAAGCGCTCACGTCGGAAACTCGGCGAAATAACCGCTCGATTAAGAAGGTCGAACGAAGGCGGGAGTAAATTTGAATTCTCCATACCGTCATAGCTAAGAACGCTCAATCGTCCTATTTTTTAATTTAATTGTTTTAATTAAACAATTTGGCGCCACCCGGGATTTATCAACACATATTGAAGAACAGGTAAGGTTCCCACTCGCGTGTACAGGTAATTCGAAGTATCGCTACGGACATCGTCAGCGCAACACAAGTAACGACCACTAGTGTGAGGCGAACACACAAACACATTTTACAGAATTTACAGAGACGTAGAATCGACACGTTACAGATTGGCGACCAACTAGTGAGGCTAGAAATTGAAGACTAGCGGCGGTTACGAAAAAGTATGGAACACCCCATGACAACAAGGGGAAAATCTAAGAAGAGGACTGAGGGTACCAACGAAGAAGAAATGGAAATGATTGAAGAAATTATCGAGGAAATGATCGAAGAGGATGCCCAAGAGGACCAACCAGAAAACCCAAACCAACCAACACTGGAAGTAGATGTAATAGTCGGGGACCAACCAAGTAAACCCACTCAGAAAGAGGACCTGAGCATGCAGGAACAAAGAAAGGAAGACAAGGAAGAATTGAATAAAAAATTAGAATCATTACAAGAGGGAATGAAGGAAGAAACAAGAGAACAAAGAAAAGAAGACAGGGAATTCTTCAGACAAAATAGTGAAGAGTTAAAGAAACAACTCAAAGAGGACATAGAACTTCTGAATAATAAGATGGAAAGCAACCATGAAGCTTTGAAGAGAAACCAAGAAATCCAAATACAGCGATTAACGAAGGACATCCAAAAAAGTAGTGAGAAGAATAAAGAAGAATTCAGATATATACTAATAGGGTATCGTGAAGAAGTCAAGCAGACAAAAACGGGGATGAATAAGAAATGGGAAGAAACGAATTACAAAGCAGATCAACTTAATGAAACAATAGATAGTGGTTTCACACAATCGAATGAAACACTAGACAGCACTTCTGAAGGTATCGAAGAAACGGTGAATAAAAACAAGGAAACGGTAACTCAGAAAATAAAAGAGACGGAGGAGGAACTAGAGAATAAAGAAGACAAAAGTGTATTGTTACCTGAGAATAAAGATAATAAAAACAAAAAGAAAATTAAGCACATAGAAACCAACCGTAGAGGAGTAAAGAAGAACCAAATAATTAAGAAGATTAAGAAAACAAAAGAAATAGGAAAAATATATAAAAAGAAACTAATACAAACTAGAGAAGAAGTGGAGATGATGAAGCATGGACTAATTGGTGTGTTTAATTTACCAATGACCGACCAAAGCAAATTAATAAAATATAAAGATTGTAGGAGGACCTTAAAAGAAATTATAGAGGGAATTCACAACAAACCAGCGGATGAAAACTTCAGCAAATCGATATGTAAATGGAAGATACCAGAAATAGAAAGGACTCACAATAAAACAGTGTATAACAAATTAAGAAGGTCTATAAGAAAATGGAAAATACCAGAGATAGAAATGCAAAATAAACCAATATCAGTGATAACATCAATGACGGAGGTACGATTAGCTTCGTTGAGTAATAAACAACATCATCAAGTGATTGAAGTAGGCATGGATACTAACGAACACATGGTATTAGAAGAATTGTGGTACAAGGTACAAGAGACCTATTTCACCAGGACGGAAATAGTTCTACACACCAAGATTATCTGAACCACAAGTGCAGAGGAAATGATGGACCAAGAGTAAACTAAGTGAAGATAAACACCAAGAAATGGGACTGATTTTCGAATTACCGACCATGCAAACCAATGGAAAAGAAAAGAGAAAGTGAACTACAAAATTCAAAAAAGATGTAAGATCAACTTACAATAATATTTAGATGACATATGAGGTAAAATGAAAAAAATATATATATATAAAATAAAGGAATAAGTTACAAAATTCCTAAAAAGTGAGAACAACAAACTTACGATGATAGTGAGATAACATATGAGGTATAATATAAAATAAAAATAAAGGAATAAGTTACAAAAAATCCTAAAAAGTAAGAACAACAAACTCACAAAAATTATTTAGAATAATATTTGAGACAAAACAAAATAAACAAAACAAAGTGAAAACAAGAATTAATAATACAAGAGAATTAGAAGGGAGACCAATTAAAATAAACAAAAATAAAATCAAGCAAGAACTGCTAAGACAAATACATAAACTTACAAAGAATATAGAATATTCAAAGAAAAAAAAAAAAATGAACTGGTACACAAAAAGAAAAAAAAATGTATAAAGCAAATATACAGCAAGTGGCTAAAGCAAAATAAGAAAAGAAAAAAGATGTCTAAAATGATTAAAATGATCACAAGAAGAAGAGAAAAACAAACTAATTAAAAATTAGAAATAATGAAGTTAACAACTAAATAAATAAAAAACAATCAACTGTGTGAGTAGATAACAGAATATAGCAAAGGTACAGCAGAAGGAAGAATGAGTAAAAGGCTAAAATGATCTAAAAAACCACGAAGTGGACAATCCCCAAAATATTATTATTAATGTAAGTCACATGATGACAAAAAAGGTATTTAAGATTGACTGAGAATAGGTCCAGCAATCAATTAACTGAGCAGAGATGATGTTCCTCTGGTCTCAGAAAAAAAGGTAGTAATGGAAGAAACCAGCTACTAAAAGTTAGGGAAAAAGTTATATAACAGGGAGAACGCACTAATGGAAATGAATAAAAACGGATCTAAATAAAATGGAGTGGAACAAGTAAGAAGAGAAACAGGAAAGAAGAAAAAGAAAAAATGATATATAACTGATAATTTCATAAAAAACTATGCTAGTGTTTTACCAAAATGATTAATTTTGAAGGAGAGGCATTATGTTACAACACAAACAAGCCACCCCAATACCAGGGAAAAAACGATGAATCAACTCTATAAAATGTTTAAACTAAAGAAAATAAAATGACGATGACGCGACAAACGACTACATGACCCAACCCAAGTGATTGACCAAATAAAATGAAACCAAATTAGAAGAGGAAAAATGAAATCAAAGAAGAAGGTAAATGAAAATGAAACAAACCAAGTATAATTGAAACAAAACAAGAAGAAATGAAAAGACACAAACAAATAATATAGAACAGAGAAAGGAGAAATGTTACACTCAAATAGAAAAATGAAAAAGAAACCAATAAATAACAAATGTAAAAGATAGATATTAGTATCGACTAAATAATCAATGTAAATGATAATTGTAAATGATGATTGATAAAATCCAATGAAGTAAAGACAAACAAAGTACACTAACCAAAGAAATAGAGTTTAAATGTAATAAAGGACTCTATAATGACATGAACTTGTTAACAGTATAACTAACCTTTGTAAAGGGAGAGATAGAAAGATAGTGAACATAAGTAAGTAAGTGACCAAGAGAGTATAATGTTAGGGAATACCCACTAATAACACTTAAATAAAATATAAGAAGTGCAAAGTGACAGTGTAAAACCCCAAAATAAACAGAAACCCTATTAATAGGCATAAACACCTAATAATCAGTGATGAACACTTAAGGTTTAATGGTGAACAGTATTATTAAATAAGAATTTTGTTATTGATAGTATTAGATTAATTGTAAATGAGGGATACCATAGTATTCAGGGAAGGAATCCCATAGAATGTCAAAAGTTAGTGTTACCATGGCTAGAGAGTAAAGTTTATATAAGAAAAAATATAGTAAAGAAAATAAAGGCAAAATCAATAAACACCCTATATTCTAAGGGATAGTCAGTTAAGGAAATTTGAATGGTGTGATGATGTTTATCACCCAAAAAATAATTAAGAATAAAACAAATTGTAAACAAACGTTGCATAATAGCTGTTAAAGAATTGTTCGATTAAATCTAAGAATAGGAATATGGCTGAAGGGATTATATAGACCATAAACCTAAATGTTATATTATATTTTATAGAGAATGGCAGATAATAGCCAAATTGTAAACAATGGCAAAATAAATAAGAAAAAAGATAAAGTAATATAAATCTAATAAGACTGGAGAGGCAGTCAGACAATAATAGACAAACCAGAATGTAGAAACGAATGAAAACATACAATTATTATAAACCAGATCGAAAACAAGTTAACAAGTAAACAAATCATTTATAATACCAAAACAAAACAGGTATGAGGGTAAATTAATAGGTAATTTATATAAAATAAGTAAATACAGTAAACCCTCGATTTAACGGACCTCGATTTAACGGACTTCGGATTTAACGGACAGAATTTAACAGAAAAAAAAATGCATGATGTTTTTAGACTTTTGAAACGTATAATATGCATAAACTGCAGACTCTCCTGTTCTGGCGATATTGCTTGGCTATCGCAGCATTCTTTCGTTTCTTGTTTTGAAACGCAAATTTTCTCATCTCCAATTGTATTTGATGAGAACGGAGATAAGAATTCATTTAATTCTTCACAATCCCCTCTTTGTGTTGTCGTTGATGCAGGCGTCACCCACGTTCAGTGGAAGACATCACGACTACTAACACTGAACAATATACACTGATATGCATCTTATTTCACTGTGACCAAATTTATTTATTACTAACATCACCTGGAGCATTACATTTTTCGATGACGTTACACATTTTGCATCACGCATTTTGTGGAATGACCTCAGCCTAAAAACATTATCATGTTAAAAAAAATTTTGAGACGAAAAAATCACGATTAAGTTTCGAAGTCCATGGTTGTGATTTAAATTTGGTGGTAGTTCATAACCATAGCAACGCATTTTCACTCTTGAATATTCGGCTATCTTCATGATAATTCGTATGCACGCGCAGTTCACATTCGTACAGCGTCGCATCAGTTTATTCAGAGAACACAGTGTGTACACTACATGTGTTTCTTAGTACGAACCTTGCACGTGTTAAATAGAGAGTCTTAACGAGTTTATACTTGCGTTGTTACAGCAAGGTCCATTACATTATTAGTGAATTACAGCATAAGTATGTCTGGTGTTACGAAAAAACGTGTGAACTTGAGTATAAAGCAAAAGCTTGAACTAATAAGTAAACTTGAAGGTGGCGCGTCTGTTGCACATGTTTGTGAAGTGTATGGTGTAAAGAAACAAAGCGTTTCAGACATTCGAAAGAATAAAGATAAACTTATTCAGTTTTCGCTAAAGTACAGTGTTGATAGTTCGAAGAATGAGGGAGAAAGAAAACACATTAAATTAGCCAAACACAAACAATTAGAGGATGCTGTGTACAAGTGGTTTATTCAACAACGTTCTAGTGGCGTTGTTGTTCGTAGTGTGGAGTTGCGGGCTGCTGCTGATAAACTGGCGAAACATATTGGTATCCAATTTCAGGCGAGTGATGGGTGGCTTTGGCGTTTTCGTAAATGACATGGCATCACAAATAGATTAACATGTGGGAAGATGGAGATGATGACGATGACAACGATGAAGAAACATCTGTTACAGGAGGCCCTAAATTATCAACGATCAGAAACAGCATGGACGAAATTATCGCATACATTGGGGAGTCTTCAGATCCGGAAGTGTGTGCTTATTATGACCATTCTAGACAGTTTAGATCTTTAATAATAAAGAAGCAACATTCTAGTGGAAAACAACTGACTCTTGATGCTTTTATCCAGAATAAATAAAGGTGTGTACATAACATTGTATTTGCATGATATTAATAGTACGTATTAAAATACAGATAAGCAATGTTGTCGCTGTTACAATAGAAATCCACACTGGCAGTTTACCCGTTATTTAGAAACATGTTATACACATCCCCTCTACTCATCCTTTGTCTTGCTGCCTACAGAAGGGTGCGAGCACGCGCGCGTGCGCACGCACTTACACTTTTTCTTCCTATTCTTTGTTCAGTTTGCTGTTAAAATGTACGGTTGCAGTCATAAATCATAATGCCAGAGTTAACAACAGCCAGGCAAACTGCTATTGCTTACGCAGTAAACAACTCATAGATACCAAAAGCGTTCGTCCCGCCAGAAGTCAGGTATAACTTCGAATTTCGTTAGCGCGCGAATGCAAGATGCAGGCCAAATTAGCGACCATGTTTTTAGGAGAAAAAGTGCGGCTTGTATTCGGAACAATACGGTATTTGCATGATATTAATAGTATTGAAATTTCAAGTGTTATAGGCCTATTTGACTTAAATATATCCTCAAAAAACAAAATTTGCGATTTAACGGACTTTTGATTTAACGGACACCCCTCAGTCCCAATTAGTCCATTAAATCGAGGGTTTACTGTATAGCCGATTACTACTTAGGCCTATGAAAAGCCTAACTGTATAAAACCAATAACTACAAATTGTAAAAAAATAACAAGAATATTAACAAATCCAAGGCAAGTAACTAGTCAAGGATAATTAGTAAATCATATTAAAAAATAAATGTTAAATTAAGGACATAAAATAAGAAAGAAATGTAATTAGATAATATCAAATAAATGTTCAAACAATAATACATAAGAAAACCCAGCTTTGTGGGATGTCAAAATGATCTTTGAAAGAAAATACGAACAGTAGTGATAATATTTAATACATAGAGAGGAAGACGGAAGAATAATAGCAATCAGAAGATGTACAGTAATTTTGAATACAAATTCAAATATGATAACAATGGTCTTAAGTCAAGTTCAGCCAATCAGAATCTATCAGTTACCATGACAACTGAAACGTTATTTATGAATTTTCCATTAGAACCTATTATTCCATTTTTGACGCTCAACAGGAATAGACGCCAAGCCGTTAATGAACAAAATTTTAATATAAAGTGTTTAAAAGTAATCCAAATTTGAAAAATTAAGAAGTAAGAAGATGAGGACATTCAACTGATGCCTAATACCTGATGAATAATTTCTAAATTAATAAATTTAAACCAACTAATACGAAAAAGAAGCCAGACGTACTTGAATCCCAAGATGATTGAAAATTGATGATTATAGAAGACAACAACCCATTTCAACTGAATGACATTACACCTCAAGTCGACTGATTTGATCCTGAATTTATAAAATAAACGCTCTTTAAATTTTTCTAATAACACTTTGAACTCTCACTATGAACTGATGATATTATTTCTTTCAAAGATTAATAAAAATTAAAACACTAAATTTATGTTAACTAGAAAAATAACCTGTATGAAAATTACGAACTTTTGAAACACACTTTATAACACTTCAGGAACAAATTATAATTACACATTATATTATATGAGTACAATTAATGTAAGGTAGTGTACTTTATTGTAATCAACTTGATATTTTTTTGTAATCACAAGAATCCAGAATCTGAACGAAATTAAAAGTAAACAAACGGTTTCAGTCGCCATGCCTGACTGAATAATTCATTCAGAGCCACTTCGCCAAACCTTGAGATTTTTGTCTTATAATAATTGCCGGTGCAAATTTGTTTAATAACAAATATAATTTTATATAACACTGAATAATTACCAATCACAAATAAATAAACTAGTACAGAGTTGTAACCACTGTTCTTTATTCCATAGGAAAGTGTATTATAATATTTGTGTATTTTAGCAAAAAGCAAGGATGACGGTAAGCGCTCACGTCGGAAACTCGGCGAAATAACCGCTCGATTAAGAAGGTCGAATGAAGGCGGGAGTAAATTTGAATTCTCCATACCGTCATAGCTAAGAACGCTCAATCGTCCTATTTTTTAATTTAATTGTTTTAATTAAACAATTTGGCGCCACCCGGGATTTATCAACACATATTGAAGAACAGGTAAGGTTCCCACTCGCGTGTACAGGTAATTCGAAGTATCGCTACGGACATCGTCAGCGCAACACAAGTAACGACCACTAGTGTGAGGCGAACACACAAACACATTTTACAGAATTTACAGAGACGTAGAATCGACACGTTACAGATTGGCGACCAACTAGTGATGCTAGAAATTGAAGACTAGCGGCGGTTACGAAAAAGTATGGAACACCCCATGACAACAAGGGGAAAATCTAAGAAGAGGACTGAGGGTACCAACGAAGAAGAAATGGAAATGATTGAAGAAATTATCGAGGAAATGATCGAAGAGGATGCCCAAGAGGACCAACCAGAAAACCCAAACCAACCAACACCGGAAGTAGATGTAATAGTCGGGGACCAACCAAGTAAACCCACTCAGAAAGAGGACCTGAGCATGCAGGAACAAAGAAAGGAAGACAAGGAAGAATTGAATAAAAAATTAGAATCATTACAAGAGGGAATGAAGGAAGAAACAAGAGAACAAAGAAAAGAAGACAGGGAATTCTTCAGACAAAATAGTGAAGAGTTAAAGAAACAACTCAAAGAGGACATAGAACTTCTGAATAATAAGATGGAAAGCAACCATGAAGCTTTGAAGAGAAACCAAGAAATCCAAATACAGCGATTAACGAAGGACATCCAAAAAAGTAGTGAGAAGAATAAAGAAGAATTCAGATATATACTAATAGGGTATCGTGAAGAAGTCAAGCAGACAAAAACGGGGATGAATAAGAAATGGGAAGAAACGAATTACAAAGCAGATCAACTTAATGAAACAATAGATAGTGGTTTCACACAATCGAATGAAACACTAGACAGCACTTCTGAAGGTACCGAAGAAACGGTGAATAAAAACAAGGAAACGGTAACTCAGAAAATAAAAGAGACGGAGGAGGAACTAGAGAATAAAGAAGACAAAAGTGTATTGTTACCTGAGAATAAAGATAATAAAAACAAAAAGAAAATTAAGCACATAGAAACCAACCGTAGAGGAGTAAAGAAGAACCAAATAATTAAGAATATTAAGAAAACAAAAGAAATAGGAAAAATATATAAAAAGAAACTAATACAAACTAGAGAAGAAGTGGAGATGATGAAGCATGGACTAATTGGTGTGTTTAATTTACCAATGACCGACCAAAGCAAATTAATAAAATATACAGATTGTAGGAGGACCTTAAAAGAAATTATAGAGGGAATTCACAGCAAACCAGCGGATGAAAACTTCAGCAAATCGATATGTAAATGGAAGATACCAGAAATAGAAAGGACTCACAATAAAACAGTGTATAACAAATTAAGAAGGTCTATAAGAAAATGGAAATTACCAGAGACAGAAATGCAAAATAAACCAATATCAGTGATAACATCAATGACGGAGGTACGATTAGCTTCGTTGCGTAATAAACAACATCATCAAGTGATTGAAGTAGGCATGGATACTAACGAACACATGGTATTAGAAGAATTGTGGTACAAGGTACAAGAGACCTATTTCACCAGGACGGAAATAGTTCTACACACCAAGATTATCTGAACCACAAGTGCAGAGGAAATGATGGACCATGAGTAAACTAAGTGAAGATAAACACCAAGAAATGGGACTGACTTTCGAATTACCGACCCTGCAAACCAATGGAAAAGAAAAGAGAAAGTGAACTACAAAATTCAAAAAAGATGTAAGATCAACTTACAATAATATTTAGATGACATATGAGGTAAAATGAAAAAAATATATATATATATAAAATAAAGGAATAAGTTACAAAAATTCCTAAAAAGTGAGAACAACAAACTTACGATGATAGTGAGATAACATATGAGGTATAATATAAAATAAAAATAAAGGAATAAGTTACAAAAAATCCTAAAAAGTAAGAACAACAAACTCACAAAAATTATTTAGAATAATATTTGAGACAAAACAAAGTGAAAACAAGAATTAATAATACAAGAGAATTAGAAGGGAGACCAATTAAAATAAACAAAAATAAAATCAAGCAAGAACTGCTAAGACAAATACCTAAACTTACAAAGAATATAGAATATTCAAAGAAAACAAAAAATGAACTGGTACACAAAAAGAAAAAAATGTATAAACCAAATATACAGCAAGTGGCTAAAGCAAAATAAGAAAAGAAAAAAGATGTCTAAAATGATTAAAATGATCACAAGAAGAAGAGAAAAACAACTAATTAAAAATTAGAAATAATGAAGTTAACAATTAAAAAAATAAAAAACAATCAACTGTGTGAGTAGATAACAGAATATAGCAAAGGTACAGCGGAAGGAAGAATGAGTAAAATGCTAAAATGATCTAAAAAACCACGAAGTGGACAATCCCCAAAATATTATTATTAATGTAAGTCACATGATGACAAAAAAAGGTATTTAAGATTGACTGAGAATAGGTCCAGCAATCAATTAACTGAGCAGAGATGATGTTCCTCTGGTCTCAGAAAAAAGGTAGTAATGGAAGAAACCAGCTACTAAAAGTTAGGGAAAAAATTATATAACAGCGAGAACGCACTAATGGAAATGAATAAAAACGGATCTAAATAAAATGGAGTGAAACAAGTAAGAAGAGAAACAAGAAAGAAGAAAAAGAAAAAATGATATATAACTAATAATTTCATAAAAAACTATGCTAGTGTTTTACCAAAATGATTAATTTTGAAGGAGAGGCATTATGTTACAACACAAACAAGCCACCCCAATACCAGGGAAAAAACGACGAATCAACTCTATAAAATGTTTAAACTAAAGAAAATAAAATGACGATGACGCGACAAACGACTACATGACCCAACCCAAGTGATTGACAAAATAAAATGAACCAAATTAGAAGGGGAAAAATGAAATCGAAGAAGAAGGTAAATGAAAATGAAACAAACCAAGTATAAATGAAACAAAACAAGAAGAAATGAAAAGACACAAACATATAATATAGAACAGAGAAAGGAGAAATTTTACACTCAAATAGAATAATGAAAAAGAAACCAATATATAACAAATGTAAAAGATAGTTATTAGTATCGACTAAATAATCAATGTAAATGATAATTGTAAATGATGATTGATAAAATCCAATGAAGTAAAGACAAACAAAGTACACTAACCAAAGAAATAGAGTTTAAATGTAATAAAGGACTCTATAATGACATGAACTTGTTAACAGTATAACTAACTTTTGTAAAGGGAGAGATAGAAAGATAGTGAACATAAGTAAGTACGTGACCAAGAGAGTATAATGTTAGGGAATACCCACTAATAACACTTAAATAAAATATAAGAAGTGCAAAGTGACAGTGTAAAACCCCAAAATAAATAGAAACCCTATTAATATGCATAAACACCTAATAATCAGTGATGAACACATAAGGTTTAATGGTGAACAGTATTATTAAATAAGAATTTTGTTATTGATAGTATTAGATTAATTGTAAATGAGGGATACCATAGTATTCAGGGAAGGAATCTCATAGAATGTCAAAAGTTAGTGTTACCATGGCTAGAGAGTAAAGTTTATATAAGAAAAAATATAGTAAAGAAAATAAAGGCAAAATCAATAAACACCCTATATTCTAAGGGATAGTCAGTTAAGGAAATTTGAATGGTGTGATGATGTTTATCACCCAAAAAATAATTAAGAATAAAACAAATTGTAAACAAACGTTGCATAATAGCTGTTAAAGAATTGTTCGATTAAATCTATGAATAGGAATATGGCTGAAGGGATTATACAGACCATAAACCTAAATGTTATATTATATTTTATAGAGAATGGGAGATAATAGCCAAATTGTAAACAATGGCAAAATAAATAAGAAAAAATATAAAGTAATATAAATATAATAAGACTGGAGAGGCAGTCAGACAATAATAGACAAACCACAATGTAGAAACGAATGAAAACATACAATTATTATAAACCAGATCGAACACAAGTTAACAAGTAAACAAATCATTTATAATACCAAAACAAAACAGGTATGAGGGTAAATTAATAGGTAATTTATATAAAATAAGTAAATACAGTATAGCCGATTACTACTTAGGCCTATGAAAAGCCTAACTGTATGAAACCAATAACTACAAATTGTAAAAAAATAACAAGAATATTAACAAATCCAAGGCAAGTAACTAGTCATGGATAATTAGTAAATCATATTAAAAAATAAATGCTAAATTAAGGACATAAAATAAGAAAGAAATGTAATTAGATAATATCAAATAAATGTTCAAACAATAATACATAAGAAAACCCAGCTTTGTGGGATGTCAAAATGATCTTTGAAAGAAAATACGAACAGTAGTGATAATATTTAATACATAGAGAGGAAGACGGAAGAATAATAGCAATCAGAAGATGTACAGTAATTTTGAATACAAATTCAAATATGATAACAATGGTCTTAAGTCAAGTTCAGCCAATCAGAATCTATCAGTTACCATGACAACTGAAACGTTATTTATGAATTTTCCATTAGAACCTATTATTCCATTTTTGACGCTCAACAGGAATAGACGCCAAGCCGTTAATGAACAAAATTTTAATATAAAGTGTTTAAAAGTAATCCAAATTTGAAAAATTAAGAAGTAAGAAGATGAGGACATTCAACTGATGCCTAATACCTGATGAATAATTTCTAAATTAATAAATTTAAACCAACTAATACGAAAAAGAAGCCAGACGTACTTGAATCCCAAGATGATTGAAAATTGATGATTATCGAAGACAACAACCCATTTCAACTGAATGACATTACACCTCAAGTCGACTGATTTGATCCTGAATTTATAAAATAAACGCTCTTTAAATTTTTCTAATAACACTTTGAACTCTCACTATGAACTGATGATATTATTTCTTTCAAAGATTAATAAAAATTAAAACACTAAATTTATGTTAACTAGAAAAATAACCTGTATGAAAATTACGAACTTTTGAAACACACTTTATAACACTTCAGGAACAAATTATAACTACACATTATATTATATGAGTATGTAGCGGGGCATTTTTGGGCATACCTGGGGTAATAACAGAATTTGTATTTTTTTTTTATAAATAATAAATAACTTGTTGAGTGATAGGAAAATTTTGTGACCGAGAGGTAAATTTGTTATTGTGGAAGCGATCGCAACGTGGCAGCATTGACTGTGAGAATTGTTTAATAATTGTGTGGACAGTTTAATAACAACTGCAACTGTACCAAAGTCAGTTCAAGGACAATGACGAACACGAAAACGTAAACACGTTATGTAATAAGATCTGTAAACAAATTATATAACCAGACATCAGGCGATGCGTTGCGTCAGCAACTTACATAACAACTGTGTGTCATCGGTTTCGTCAGAGCCTATCCTGGGTGTGTCACGCCAGCAACATTGTGTGAGGCACCGAACAAATAGTCGCAAAACAACATCTGAGTGATACAGACGCTAACCACTGTGCGTCGCCGGTTCGCCGGTTTTTCGGGCGAAGTTATTGTGCGTTCGCCGACGCGCCCGTATACAACAATTGGTTTCAAAATGTGAACTTTCAACAAAAAACAAACAGTTTTATAGCGTTATAGTTCCGGAGAGTGAATAAATAAGAAAATGTGCGGAATCGGAATGAAATACGTGTTAGAGACGGACTCATCAAGATCTTTGGCAGATAAGTAACCAACATTGGTTAAATCTAAAACCTTTTAAAAAAAAAGCAAATTTTGAGAATGGTTAACAAAGAACTGGCAGCCTACAAAATAAACTTAAATTAATTAAAATTAAAATTAATTAAAATCAACTAAAAAATGGAAGGGGAATAGAAATGTAGAGAGAGAGAGAGAGAGAGAGAGAGTGAATATAGAAATTAAACGAAGTGCTGGTTTGTGTAGGTATATAATTATTAAATGTAATTATGGGGGAAACATAATCAAAGAAATATAATTAATAAATAAGACCAAATCAATAATAAAAAAAAAGGATGTACGGAAATTAATTTTAATGGCATTTATTTCATGAGTTCATAGTTAAGTTGGCAATAGTATGTAAGTGTAGTAAAAGAAGTTTTATTTTTTTGTTGTGTGCATTTTAGAGTAAATAAACCTTTTGTTCATTGCCAATGTGAATTAAATTAATCATTACAAATAAACCATTCTGATCTCCTAGTTCGCTGATACGAACCTTGGTAAATTATTTTCTTGCAGTTGGCAAGGTGGCGCCCGACAAAGTAGATAGTACAATTTTGACAAATTCGAAATCACATTATATTTAGTTATTAATATCAGTAAAACGAAATATCACATTTGGCTTCTGGAACAGGGACAATTTTATATCAATAAATTTATATAAAATACGGCCTACGGGGAGAACAGAATGGTTGTTGAGGTAGAATAAATTTTTTTTTCGTACATAAAATAGACGCAAGTATGGGGTTATGTTTTGATAGGGTTATGTATGTAGTGCATTATTTGTTTATGTGTTTATGAGTATTGTGAGGGTAATTAGTGTGTATGAGATGAATTATATTATATAAAAGGTATTATAATAAAATCTTTTAAAATGGCTGAGATACAAGAAAATGATATGATCAAGATGATGAGATTGCTTTTTAATGAACAGAAAAACGATATGCAAGAGTTCAAAAGTAGTATCAATGAGAAGTTTGATATCCAAAAGAATAGTTTTGAAGAGTTATTAAAAAATCAGAATAAAGAGTTGAAACATGAAATACAAGAAATGAATAAACATTTAGAAAGCACTAACGAAATAATAAGAAACAGTTTAAATAAGTTAGAACAGAAGTTCGAGAAATTAGGTGACAATGTTTTAAGTAAGACAAAATGTAAAAATGACGAAATAGTAGACAATTTTGAGAGTATAGTGGGGGTGAAGAATAATGTAGAAGCAAATGATGAAAATATAATAACAAAGAGTACTGATGAAGTTTTAGAATGTGATAATGAAATGTTAATGAGTGTTTATGAAATAGAAAGAGAGTGGAAAAATAATGTAGTAATGAAATGGGGACAGAGGGCAAATTTTCCCCTTATTGTTTATAATGATGATGATGATTTAATGTTGTTTTTTCAGGACAAGAGACCCTTATTGTTAAATGAAGTAATGTTGTATAATGTTGTACCCTCTGTCCGTAATAATTGTGAGAGTGTGATGTGGTGCTGTGAAGAAAGAGAGTTATATGTTGAGAATGAAATAGAAATATATAAGTTAGAAAGAAAGTATGATGAATTGAGAAAATTACTAGAAGGGGTGATGATGAATCATGTGAAATACGTACCTGTTGAAAGAGAGATAGAAAATAATTTTGATAATATCTTACCTGACTATAATGATTTACCTGACGTAGTAGTTGAGGAATACAAAAATGATAAAACAATTTACCTGACGTTAACAAATAACACTGATAAAGACTGGACAATTTTAACTGATGTTGACATGATGTATAATGGTACAATGGATGAAATAGAGTTGATAGATTATTATGATAGTAATGATTATCATAATTTGTATGTTGATAAAAATGATGAATGTGACAAATACACTAGATATATATATGACGATGGTGGCTGAACTAGAATATCAGTGTATAGACATTTTTAAATATTGTAAATTTTTGGTAATGACCTTGCTGATTTGGACATGAAGTGAGATACACTTGAACAGTTGTTGACGAATATTTTGTAAATTTGAAATTTGTAAATAATAATGTAGTAACTTTGATTGTGTATATGTGGAATGTTGAATAAATAAATGTGTGTAATTGTGGTAATAATAATAATAATATTTTGCCAGTTAAATAAGTAATAACATTAATATTGAGAAACAGTAATTGAATAATAATAGTTTATGGAAATGAATTTTGTATTGTTAATAATGAATTTAATTAAACAATTTAATACATGTTAAATATTTTGTTTGACTATTTCGAATTGTATAATTAACTTTTTTAGGAATTTAAATCATTTTGATAATAGATGGCTGAATTATTTGAGGTAAACTAATATGTTGTTTCAGTGTTTGGTGGTGCTGTGGCGGCGGACCTGAGCTGGCCTGCGCGTCAGGGCAGGGGCGTTGAGTATCTGTCTGACTCTACGGTGTTGGGATCTCGAGAGAGAAGTCCAGTATTGTCATGCAGATGCGGTCACAGTCACCGGACCAAGGGTGAGTTGATTATTCTTTTTTGTAAACCATACAGGGGGTTGTGGCGACATATCCTGGCTGATCCCTTTAGCAAGTATGAATGTGTCAATGAGATTTTTTATGCTTCGGCATAAAATATCTCATTGAGGGGGTATTGTAGCGGGGCATTTTTGGGCATACCTGGGGTAATAACAGAATTTGTATTTTTTTTTTATAAATAATAAATAACTTGTTGAGTGATAGGAAAATTTTGTGACCGAGAGGTAAATTTGTTATTGTGGAAGCGATCGCAACGTGGCAGCATTGACTGTGAGAATTGTTTAATAATTGTGTGGACAGTTTAATAACAACTGCAACTGTACCAAAGTCAGTTCAAGGACAATGACGAACACGAAAACGTAAACACGTTATGTAACAAGATCTGTAAACAAATTATATAACCAGACATCAGGCGATGCGTTGCGTCAGCAACTTACATAACAACTGTGTGTCATCGGTTTCGTCAGAGCCTATCCTGGGTGTGTCACGCCAGCAACATTGTGTGAGGCACCGAACAAATAGTCGCAAAACAACATCTGAGTGATACAGACGCTAACCACTGTGCGTCGCCGGTTCGCCGGTTTTTCGGGCGAAGTTATTGTGCGTTCGCCGACGCGCCCGTATACAACAATTGGTTTCAAAATGTGAACTTTCAACAAAAAACAAACAGTTTTATAGCGTTATAGTTCCGGAGAGTGAATAAATAAGAAAATGTGCGGAATCGGAATGAAATACGTGTTAGAGACGGACTCATCAAGATCTTTGGCAGATAAGTAACCAACATTGGTTAAATCTAAAACCTTTTAAAAAAAAAGCAAATTTTGAGAATGGTTAACAAAGAACTGGCAGCCTACAAAATAAACTTAAATTAATTAAAATTAAAATTAATTAAAATCAACTAAAAAATGGAAGGGGAATAGAAATGTAGAGAGAGAGAGAGAGAGAGAGAGAGTGAATATAGAAATTAAACGAAGTGCTGGTTTGTGTAGGTATATAATTATTAAATGTAATTATGGGGGAAACATAATCAAAGAAATATAATTAATAAATAAGACCAAATCAATAATAAAAAAAAAAGGATGTACGGAAATTAATTTTAATGGCATTTATTTCATGAGTTCATAGTTAAGTTGGCAATAGTATGTAAGTGTACTAAAAGAAGTTTTATTTTTTTGTTGTGTGCATTTTAGAGTAAATAAACCTTTTGTTCATTGCCAATGTGAATTAAATTAATCATTACAAATAAACCATTCTGATCTCCTAGTTCGCTGATACGAACCTTGGTAAATTATTTTCTTGCAGTTGGCAAGATGGCGCCCGACAAAGTAGATAGTACAATTTTGACAAATTCGAAATCACATTATATTTAGTTATTAATATCAGTAAAACGAAATATCACAAGTACAATTAATGTAAGGTAGTGTACTTTATTGTAATCAACTTGATATTTTTTTGTAATCACAAGAATCCAGAATCTGAACGAAATTAAAAGTAAACAAACGGTTTCAGTCGCCATGTCTGACTGAATAATTCATTCAGAGCCACTTCGCCAAACCTAGAGATTTTTGTCTTATAATAATTGCAGGTGCAAATTTGTTTAATAACAAATATAATTTTGTATAACACTGAATAATTACCAATCAC
Source organism: Magicicada septendecula (assembly GCA_034769895.1). Taxonomy (NCBI): domain Eukaryota; kingdom Metazoa; phylum Arthropoda; class Insecta; order Hemiptera; family Cicadidae; genus Magicicada; species Magicicada septendecula. The sequence goes on along the minus strand of CM068367.1, from coordinate 412,101,913 downwards.
AAATAAATAAACTAGTACAGAGTTGTAACCACTGTTCTTTATTCCATAGGAAAGTGTATTATAATATTTGTGTATTTTAGCAAAAAGCAAGGATGACGGTAAGCGCTCACGTCGGAAACTCGGCGAAATAACCGCTCGATTAAGAAGGTCGAACGAAGGCGGGAGTAAATTTGAATTCTCCATACCGTCATAGCTAAGAACGCTCAATCGTCCTATTTTTTAATTTAATTGTTTTAATTAAACAATTTGGCACCACCCGGGATTTATCAACACATATTGAAGAACAGGTAAGGTTCCCACTCGCGTGTACAGGTAATTCGAAGTATCGCTACGGACATCGTCAGCGCAACACAAGTAACGACCACTCGTGTGAGGCGAACACACAAACACATTTTACAGAATTTACAGAGACGTAAGAATCGACACGTTACAGATTGGCAACCAACTAGTGAGGCTAGAAATTGAAGACTAGCGGCGGTTACAAAAAAGTACGGAACACCCCATGACAACAAGGGGAAAATCTAAGAAGAGGACTGAGGGTACCAACGAAGAAGAAATGGAAATGATTGAAGAAATTATCGAGGAAATGATCGAAGAGGATGCCCAAGAGGACCAACCAGAAAACCCAAACCAACCAACACCGGAAGTAGATGTAATAGTCGGGGACCAACCAAGTAAACCCACTCAGAAAGAGGACCTGAGCATGCAGGAGATGTTAAAAATTCTTATGGAAGGGAATAACAAAATGCAGGAACAAAGAAAGGAAGACAAGGAAGAATTGAATAAAAAATTAGAATCATTACAAGAGGGAATGAAGGAAGACACAAGAGAACAAAGAAAAGAAGACAGGGAATTCTTCAGACAAAATAGTGAAGAGTTAAAGAAACAACTCAAAGAGGACATAGAACTTCTGAATAATAAGATGGAAAGCAACCATGAAGCTTTGAAGAGAAACCAAGAAATCCAAATACAGCGATTAACGAAGGACATCCAAAAAAGTAGTGAGAAGAATAAAGAAGAATTCAGATATATACTAATAGGGTATCGTGAAGAAGTCAAGCAGACAAAACGGGGACGAATAAGAAATGGGAAGAAACGAATTACAAAGCAGATCAACTTAATGAAACAATAGATAGTGGTTTCACACAATCGAATGAAACACTAGACAGCACTTCTGAAGGTATCGAAGAAACGGTGAATAAAAACAAGGAAACGGTAACTCAGAAAATAAAAGAGACGGAGGAGGAACTAGAGAATAAAGAAGACAAAACTGTATTGTTACCTGAGAATAAAGATAATAAAAACAAAAAGAAAATTAAGCACATAGAAACCAACCGTAGAGGAGTAAAGAAGAACCAAATAATTAAGAAGATTAAGAAAACAAAAGAAATAGGAAAAATATATAAAAAGAAACTAATACAAACTAGAGAAGAAGTGGAGATGATGAAGCATGGACTAATTGGTGTGTTTAATTTACCAATGACCGACAAAAGCAAATTAATAAAATATAAAGATTGTAGGAGGACCTTAAAAGAAATTATAGAGGGAATTCGCAACAAACCAGCGGATGAAAACTTCAGCAAATCGATATGTAAATGGAAGATACCAGAAATAGAAAGGACTCACAATAAAACAGTGTATAACAAATTAAGAAGGTCTATAAGAAAATGGAAATTACCAGAGATAGAAATGCAAAATAAACCAATATCAGTGATAACATCAATGACGGAGGTAGGATTAGCTTCGTTGCGTAATAAACAACATCATCAAGTGATTGAAGTAGGCATGGATACTAACGAACACATGGTATTAGAAGAATTGTGGTACAAGGTACAAGAGACCTATTTCACCAGGACGGAAATAGTTCTACACACCAAGATTATCTGAACCACAAGTGCAGAGGAAATGATGGACCATGAGTAAACTAAGTGAAGATAAACACCAAGAAATGGGACTGATTTTCGAATTACCGACCCTGCAAACCAATGGAAAAGAAAAGAGAAAGTGAACTACAAAATTCAAAAAAGATGTAAGATCAACTTACAATAATATTTAGATGACATATGAGGTAAAATGAAAAATATATACATATATAAAATAAAGGAATAAGTTACAAAAATTCCTAAAAAGTGAGAACAACAAACTTACGATGATAGTGAGATAACATATGAGGTATAATATAAAATAAAAATAAAGGAATAAGTTACAAAAAATCCTAAAAAGTAAGAACAACAAACTCACAAAAATTATTTAGAATAATATTTGAGACAAAACAAAATAAACAAAACAAAGTGAAAACAAGAATTAATAATACAAGAGAATTAGAAGGGAGACCAATTAAAATAAACAAAAATAAAATCAAGCAAGAACTGCTAAGACAAATACCTAAACTTACAAAGAATATAGAATATTCAAAGAAAAAAAAAAAAATGAACTGGTACACAAAAAGAAAAAAAAATGTATAAAGCAAATATACAGCAAGTGGCTAAAGCAAAATAAGAAAAGAAAAAAGATGTCTAAAATGATTAAAATGATCACAAGAAGAAGAGAAAAACAAACTAATTAAAAATTAGAAATAATGAAGTTAACAACTAAATAAATAAAAAACAATCAACTGTGTGAGTAGATAACAGAATATAGCAAAGGTACAGCGGAAGGAAGAATGAGTAAAAGGCTAAAATGATCTAAAAAACCACGAAGTGGACAATCCCCAAAATATTATTATTAATGTAAGTCACATGATGACAAAAAAGGTATTTAAGATTGACTGAGAATAGGTCCAGCAATCAATTAACTGAGCAGAGATGATGTTCCTCTGGTCTCAGAAAAAAAGGTAGTAATGGAAGAAACCAGCTACTAAAAGTTAGGGAAAAAGTTATATAACAGGGAGAACGCACTAATGGAAATGAATAAAAATGGATCTAAATAAAATGGAGTGGAACAAGTAAGAAGAGAACCAGGAAAGAAGAAAAAGAAAAAAAGATATATAACTGATAATTTCATAAAAAACTATGCTAGTGTTTTACCAAAATGATTAATTTTGAAGGAGAGGCATTATGTTACAACACAAACAAGCCACCCCAATACCAGGGAAAAAACGATGAATCAACTCTATAAAATGTTTAAACTAAAGAAAATAAAATGACGATGACGCGACAAACGACTACATGACCCAACCCAAGTGATTGACCAAATAAAATGAAACCAAATTAGAAGAGGAAAAATGAAATCAAAGAAGAAGGTAAATGAAAATGAAACAAACCAAGTATAATTGAAACAAAACAAGAAGAAATGAAAAGACACAAACAAATAATATAGAACAGAGAAAGGAGAAATGTTACACTCAAATAGAATAATGAAAAAGAAACCAATAAATAACAAATGTAAAAGATAGATATTAGTATCGACTAAATAATCAATGTAAATGATAATTGTAAATGATGATTGATAAAATCCAATGAAGTAAAGACAAACAAAGTACACTAACCAAAGAAATAGAGTTTAAATGTAATAAAGGACTCTATAATGACATGAACTTGTTAACAGTATAACTAACCTTTGTAAAGGGAGAGATAGAAAGATAGTGAACATAAGTAAGTAAGTGACCAAGAGAGTATAATGTTAGGGAATACCCACTAATAACACTTAAATAAAATATAAGAAGTGCAAAGTGACAGTGTAAAACCCCAAAATAAACAGAAACCCTATTAATAGGCATAAACACCTAATAATCAGTGATGAACACTTAAGGTTTAATGGTGAACAGTATTATTAAATAAGAATTTTGTTATTGATAGTATTAGATTAATTGTAAATGAGGGATACCATAGTATTCAGGGAAGGAATCCCATAGAATGTCAAAAGTTAGTGTTACCATGGCTAGAGAGTAAAGTTTATATAAGAAAAAATATAGTAAAGAAAATAAAGGCAAAATCAATAAACACCCTATATTCTAAGGGATAGTCAGTTAAGGAAATTTGAATGGTGTGATGATGTTTATCACCCAAAAAATAATTAAGAATAAAACAAATTGTAAACAAACGTTGCATAATAGCTGTTAAAGAATTGTTCGATTAAATCTATGAATAGGAATATGGCTGAAGGGATTATACAGACCATAAACCAAAATGTTATATTATATTTTATAGAGAATGGCAGATAATAGCCAAATTGTAAACAATGGCAAAATAAATAAGAAAAAAGATAAAGTAATATAAATCTAATAAGACTGGAGAGGCAGTCAGACAATAATAGACAAACCAGAATGTAGAAACGAATGAAAACATACAATTATTATAAACCAGATCGAAAACAAGTTAACAAGTAAACAAATCATTTATAATACCAAAACAAAACAGGTATGAGGGTAAATTAATAGGTAATTTATATAAAATAAGTAAATACAGTAAACCCTCGATTTAACGGACCTCGATTTAACGGACTTCGGATTTAACGGACAGAATTTAACAGAAAAAAAAATGCATGATGTTTTTAGACTTTTGAAACGTATAATGTGCATAAACTGCAGACTCTCCTGTTCTGGCGATATTGCTTGGCTATCGCAGCATTCTTTCGTTTCTTGTTTAGAAACGCAAATTTTCTCATCTCCAATTGTATTTGATGAGAACGGAGATAAGAATTCATTTAATTCTTCACAATCCCCTCTTTGTGTTGTCGTTGACGCAGGCGTCGCCCACGTTCAGTGGAAGACATTACGACTACTAACACTGAACAATATACACTGATATGCATCTTATTTCACTGTGACCAAATTTATTTATTACTAACATCACCTGGAGCATTACATTTTTCGATGACGTTACACATTTTGCATCACGCATTTTGTGGAATGACCTCAGCCTAAAAACATTATCATGTTAAAAAAAATTTTGAGACGAAAAAATCACAATTAAGTTTCGAAGTCCATGGTTGTGATTTAAATTTGGTGGTAGTTCATAACCATAGCAACGCATTTTCACTCTTGAATATTCGGCTATCTTCATGATAATTCGTATGCACGCGCAGTTCACATTCGTACAGCGTCGCATCAGTTTATTCAGAGAACACAGCGTGTACACTACATGTGTTTCTTAGTACGAACCTTGCACGTGTTAAATAGAGAGTCTTAACGAGTTTATACTTGCGTTGTTACAGCAAGGTCCATTACTTTATTAGTGAATTACAGCATAAGTATGTCTGGTGTTACGAAAAAACGTGTGAACTTGAGTATAAAGCAAAAGCTTGAACTAATAAGTAAACTTGAAGGTGGCGCGTCTGTTGCACATGTTTGTGAAGTGTATGGTGTAAAGAAACAAAGCGTTTCAGACATTCGAAAGAATAAAGATAAACTTATTCAGTTTTCGCTAAAGTACAGTGTTGATAGTTCGAAGAATGAGGGAGAAAGAAAACACATTAAATTAGCCAAACACAAACAATTAGAGGATGCTGTGTACAAGTGGTTTATTCAACAACGTTCTAGTGGCGTCGTTGTTCGCAGTGTGGAGTTGCGGGCTGCTGCTGATAAACTGGCGAAACATATTGGTATCCAATTTCAGGCGAGTGATGGGTGGCTTTGGCGTTTTCGTAAATGACATGGCATCACAAATAGATTAACATGTGGGAAGATGGAGATGATGACGATGACAACGATGAAGAAACATCTGTTACAGGAGGCCCTAAATTATCAACGATAAGAAACAGCATGGACGAAATTATCGCGTACATTGGGGAGTCTTCAGATCCGGAAGTGTGTGCTTATTATGACCATTCTAGACAGTTTAGATCTTTAATAACAAAGAAGCAACATTCTAGTGGAAAACAACTGACTCTTGATGCTTTTATCCAGAATAAATAAAGGTGTGTACATAACATTGTATTTGCATGATATTAATAGTACATATTAAAATACAGATAAGCAATGTTGTTGCTGTTACAATAGAAATCCACACTGGCAGTTTACCCGTTATTTAGAAACATGTTATACACATCCCCTCTACTCATCCATTGTCTTGCTGCCTACAGAAGGGTGCGAGCACACGCGCGTGAGCACGCACTTACACTTTTTCTTCCTATTCTTTGTTCAGTTTGCTGTTAAAATGTACGGTTGCAGTCATAAATCATAATGCCAGAGTTAACAACAGCCAGGCAAACTGCTATTGTTTACGCAGTAAACAACTCATAGATACCAAAAGCGTTCGTCCTGCCAGAAGTCAGGTATAACTTCGAATTTCGTTAGCGCGCGAATGCAAGATGCAGGCCAAATTAGCGACCATGTTTTTAGGAGAAAAAGTGCGGCTTGTATTCGGAACAATATGGTATTTGCATGATATTAATAGTATTAAAATTTCAAGTGTTATAGGCCTATTTGACTTAAATATATCCTCAAAAAACAAAATTTGCGATTTAACGGACTTTTGATTTAACGGACACCCCTCAGTCCCAATTAGTCCATTAAATCGAGGGTTTACTGTATAGCCGATTACTACTTAGGCCTATGAAAAGCCTAACTGTATAAAACCAATAACTACAAATTGTAAAAAAATAACAAGAATATTAACAAATCCAAGGCAAGTAACTAGTCAAGGATAATTAGTAAATCATATTAAAAAATAAATGTTAAATTAAGGACATAAAATAAGAAAGAAATGTAATTAGATAATATCAAATAAATGTTCAAACAATAATACATAAGAAAACCCAGCTTTGTGGGATGTCAAAATGATCTTTGAAAGAAAATACGAACAGTAGTGATAATATTTAATACATAGAGAGGAAGACGGAAGAATAATAGCAATCAGAAGATGTACAGTAATTTTGAATACAAATTCAAATATGATAACAATGGTCTTAAGTCAAGTTCAGCCAATCAGAATCTATCAGTTACCATGACAACTGAAACGTTATTTATGAATTTTCCATTAGAACCTATTATTCCATTTTTGACGCTCAACAGGAATAGACGCCAAGCCGTTAATGAACAAAATTTTAATATAAAGTGTTTAAAAGTAATCCAAATTTGCAAAATTAAGAAGTAAGAAGATGAGGACATTCAACTGATGCCTAATACCTGATGAATGATTTCTAAATTAATAAATTTAAACCAACTAATACGAAAAAGAAGCCAGACATACTTGAATCCCAAGATGATTGAAAATTGATGATTATCGAAGACAACAACCCATTTCAACTGAATGACATTACACCTCAAGTCGACTGATTTGATCCTGAATTTATAAAATAAACGCTCTTTAAATTTTTCTAATAACACTTTGAACTCTCACTATGAACTGATGATATTATTTCTTTCAAAGATTAATAAAAATTAAAACACTAAATTTATGTTAACTAGAAAAATAACCTGTATGAAAATTACGAACTTTTGAAACACACTTTATAACACTTCAGGAACAAATTATAATTACACATTATATTATATGAGTACAATTAATGTAAGGTAGTGTACTTTATTGTAATCAACTTGATATTATTTTGTAATCACAAGAATCCAGAATCTGAACGAAATTAAAAGTAAACAAACGGTTTCAGTCGCCATGTCTGACTGAATAATTCATTCAGAGCCACTTCGCCAAACCTTGAGATTTTTGTCTTATAATAATTGCCGGTGCAAATTTGTTTAATAACAAATATAATTTTGTATAACACTGAATAATTACCAATCACAAATAAATAAACTAGTACAGAGTTGTAACCACTGTTCTTTATTCCATAGGAAAGTGTATTATAATATTTGTGTATTTTAGCGAAAAGCAAGGATGACGGTAAGCGCTCACGTCGGAAACTCGGCGAAATAACCGCTCGATTAAGAAGGTCGAACGAAGGCGGGAGTAAATTTGAATTCTCCATACCGTCATAGCTAAGAACGCTCAATCGTCCTATTTTTTAATTTAATTGTTTTAATTAAACAATTTGGCACCACCCGGGATTTATCAACACATATTGAAGAACAGGTAAGGTTCCCACTCGCGTGTACAGGTAATTCGAAGTATCGCTACGGACATCGTCAGCGCAACATATAAGTAACGACCACTCGTGTGAGGCGAACACACAAACACATTTTACAGAATTTACAGAGACGTAAGAATCGACACGTTACAGATTGGCGACCAACTAGTGAGGCTAGAAATTGAAGACTAGCGGCGGTTACGAAAAAGTACGGAACACCCCATGACAACAAGGGGAAAATCTAAGAAGAGGACTGAGGGTACCAACGAAGAAGAAATGGAAATGATTGAAGAAATTATCGAGGAAATGATCGAAGAGGATGCCCAAGAGGACCAACCAGAAAACCCAAACCAACCAACACCGGAAGTAGATGTAATACTCGGGGACCAACCAAGTAAACCCACTCAGAAAGAGGACCTGAGCATGCAGGAGATGTTAAAAATTCTTATGGAAGGGAATAACAAAATGCAGGAACAAAGAAAGGAAGACAAGGAAGAATTGAATAAAAAATTAGAATCATTACAAGAGGGAATGAAGGAAGAAACAAGAGAACAAAGAAAAGAAGACAGGGAATTCTTCAGACAAAATAGTGAAGAGTTAAAGAAACAACTCAAAGAGGACATAGAACTTCTGAATAATAAGATGGAAAGCAACCATGAAGCTTTGAAGAGAAACCAAGAAATCCAAATACAACGATTAACGAAGGACATCCAAAAAAGTAGTGAGAAGAATAAAGAAGAATTCAGATATATACTAATAGGGTATCGTGAAGAAGTCAAGCAGACAAAAACGGGGATGAATAAGAAATGGGAAGAAACGAATTACAAAGCAGATCAACTTAATGAAACAATAGATAGTGGTTTCACACAATCGAATGAAACACTAGACAGCACTTCTGAAGGTATCGAAGAAACGGTGAATAAAAACAAGGAAACGGTAACTCAGAAAATAAAAGAGACGGAGGAGGAACTAGAGAATAAAGAAGACAAAAGTGTATTGTTACCTGAGAATAAAGATAATAAAAACAAAAAGAAAATTAAGCACATAGAAACCAACCGTAGAGGAGTAAAGAAGAACCAAATAATTAAGAAGATTAAGAAAACAAAAGAAATAGGAAAAATATATAAAAAGAAACTAATACAAACTAGAGAAGAAGTGGAGATGATGAAGCATGGACTAATTGGTGTGTTTAATTTACCAATGACCGACCAAAGCAAATTAATAAAATATACAGATTGTAGGAGGACCTTAAAAGAAATTATAGAGGGAATTCACAGCAAACCAGCGGATGAAAACTTCAGCAAATCGATATGTAAATGGAAGATACCAGAAATAGAAAGGACTCACAATAAAACAGTGTATAACAAATTAAGAAGGTCTATAAGAAAATGGAAATTACCAGAGACAGAAATGCAAAATAAACCAATATCAGTGATAACATCAATGACGGAGGTACGATTAGCTTCGTTGCGTAATAAACAACATCATCAAGTGATTGAAGTAGGCATGGATACTAACGAACACATGGTATTAGAAGAATTGTGGTACAAGGTACAAGAGACCTATTTCACCAGGTCGGAAATAGTTCTACACACCAAGATTATCTGAACCACAAGTGCAGAGGAAATGATGGACCATGAGTAAACTAAGTGAAGATAAACACCAAGAAATGGGACTGACTTTCGAATTACCGACCCTGCAAACCAATGGAAAAGAAAAGAGAAAGTGAACTACAAAATTCAAAAAGATGTAAGATCAACTTACAATAATATTTAGATGACATATGAGGTAAAATGAAAAAAATATATATATATAAAATAAAGGAATAAGTTACAAAAATTCCTAAAAAGTGAGAACAACAAACTTACGATGATAGTGAGATAACATATGAGGTATAATATAAAATAAAAATAAAGGAATAAGTTACAAAAAATCCTAAAAAGTAAGAACAACAAACTCACAAAAATTATTTAGAATAATATTTGAGACAAAACAAAGTGAAAACAAGAATTAATAATACAAGAGAATTAGAAGGGAGACCAATTAAAATAAACAAAAATAAAATCAAGCAAGAACTGCTAAGACAAATACCTAAACTTACAAAGAATATAGAATATTCAAAGAAAACAAAAAATGAACTGGTACACAAAAAGAAAAAAATGTATAAACCAAATATACAGCAAGTGGCTAAAGCAAAATAAGAAAAGAAAAAAGATGTCTAAAATGATTAAAATGATCACAAGAAGAAGAGAAAAACAAACTAATTAAAAATTAGAAATAATGAAGTTAACAATTAAAAAAATAAAAAACAATCAACTGTGTGAGTAGATAACAGAATATAGCAAAGGTACAGCGGAAGGAAGAATGAGTAAAATGCTAAAATGATCTAAAAAACCACGAAGTGGACAATCCCCAAAATATTATTATTAATGTAACTCACATGATGACAAAAAAGGTATTTAAGATTGACTGAGAATAGGTCCAGCAATCAATTAACTGAGCAGAGATGATGTTCCTCTGGTCTCAGAAAAAAGGTAGTAATGGAAGAAACCAGCTACTAAAAGTTAGGGAAAAAATTATATAACAGCGAGAACGCACTAATGGAAATGAATAAAAACGGATCTAAATAAAATGGAGTGAAACAAGTAAGAAGAGAAACAAGAAAGAAGAAAAAGAAAAAATGATATATAACTAATAATTTCATAAAAAACTATGCTAGTGTTTTACCAAAATGATTAATTTTGAAGGAGAGGCATTATGTTACAACACAAACAAGCCACCCCAATACCAGGGAAAAAACGACGAATCAACTCTATAAAATGTTTAAACTAAAGAAAATAAAATGACGATGACGCGACAAACGACTACATGACCCAACCCAAGTGATTGACAAAATAAAATGAACCAAATTAGAAGGGGAAAAATGAAATCGAAGAAGAAGGTAAATGAAAATGAAACAAACCAAGTATAAATGAAACAAAACAAGAAGAAATGAAAAGACACAAACAAATAATATAGAACAGAGAAAGGAGAAATTTTACACTCAAATAGAATAATGAAAAAGAAACCAATATATAACAAATGTAAAAGATAGTTATTAGTATCGACTAAATAATCAATGTAAATGATAATTGTAAATGATGATTGATAAAATCCAATGAAGTAAAGACAAACAAAGTACACTAACCAAAGAAATAGAGTTTAAATGTAATAAAGGACTCTATAATGACATGAACTTGTTAACAGTATAACTAACTTTTGTAAAGGGAGAGATAGAAAGATAGTGAACATAAGTAAGTACGTGACCAAGAGAGTATAATGTTAGGGAATACCCACTAATAACACTTAAATAAAATATAAGAAGTGCAAAGTGACAGTGTAAAACCCCAAAATAAATAGAAACCCTATTAATACGCATAAACACCTAATAATCAGTGATGAACACTTAAGGTTTAATGGTGAACAGTATTATTAAATAAGAATTTTGTTATTGATAGTATTAGATTAATTGTAAATGAGGGATACCATAGTATTCAGGGAAGGAATCCCATAGAATGTCAAAAGTTAGTGTTACCATGGCTAGAGAGTAAAGTTTATATAAGAAAAAATATAGTAAAGAAAATAAAGGCAAAATCAATAAACACCCTATATTCTAAGGGATAGTCAGTTAAGGAAATTTGAATGGTGTGATGATGTTTATCACCCAAAAAATAATTAAGAATAAAACAAATTGTAAACAAACGTTGCATAATAGCTGTTAAAGAATTGTTCGATTAAATCTATGAATAGGAATATGGCTGAAGGGATTATACAGACCATAAACCTAAATGTTATATTATATTTTATAGAGAATGGGAGATAATAGCCAAATTGTAAACAATGGCAAAATAAATAAGAAAAAATATAAAGTAATATAAATCTAATAAGACTGGAGAGGCAGTCAGACAATAATAGACAAACCAGAATGTAGAAACGAATGAAAACATACAATTATTATAAACCAGATCGAACACAAGTTAACAAGTAAACAAATCATTTATAATACCAAAACAAAACAGGTATGAGGGTAAATTAATAGGTAATTTATATAAAATAAGTAAATACAGTATAGCCGATTACTACTTAGGCCTATGAAAAGCCTAACTGTATGAAACCAATAACTACAAATTGTAAAAAAATAACAAGAATATTAACGAATCCAAGGCAAGTAACTAGTCATGGATAATTAGTAAATCATATTAAAAAATAAATGTTAAATTAAGGACATAAAATAAGAAAGAAATGTAATTAGATAATATCAAATAAATGTTCAAACAATAATACATAAGAAAACCCAGCTTTGTGGGATGTCAAAATGATCTTTGAAAGAAAATACGAACAGTAGTGATAATATTTAATACATAGAGAGGAAGACGGAAGAATAATAGCAATCAGAAGATGTACAGTAATTTTGAATACAAATTCAAATATGATAACAATGGTCTTAAGTCAAGTTCAGCCAATCAGAATATATCAGTTACCATGACAACTGAAACGTTATTTATGAATTTTCCATTAGAACCTATTATTCCATTTTTGACGCTCAACAGGAATAGATGCCAAGCCGTTAATGAACAAAATTTTAATATAAAGTGTTTAAAAGTAATCCAAATTTGAAAAATTAAGAAGTAAGAAGATGAGGACATTCAACTGATGCCTAATACCTGATGAATAATTTCTAAATTAATAAATTTAAACCAACTAATACGAAAAAGAAGCCAGACGTACTTGAATCCCAAGATGATTGAAAATTGATGATTATAGAAGACAACAACCCATTTCAACTGAATGACATTACACCTCAAGTCGACTGATTTGATCCTGAATTTATAAAATAAACGCTCTTTAAATTTTTCTAATAACACTTTGAACTCTCACTATGAACTGATGATATTATTTCTTTCAAAGATTAATAAAAATTAAAACACTAAATTTATGTTAACTAGAAAAATAACCTGTATGAAAATTACGAACTTTTGAAACACACTTTATAACACTTCAGGAACAAATTATAATTACACATTATATTATATGAGTACAATTAATGTAAGGTAGTGTACTTTATTGTAATCAACTTGATATTTTTTTGTAATCACAAGAATCCAGAATCTGAACGAAATTAAAAGTAAACAAACGGTTTCAGTCGCCATGTCTGACTGAATAATTCATTCAGAGCCACTTCGCCAAACCTTGAGATTTTTGTCTTATAATAATTGCAGGTGCAAATTTGTTTAATAACAAATATAATTTTGTATAACACTGAATAATTACCAATCACAAATAAATAAACTAGTACAGAGTTGTAACCACTGTTCTTTATTCCATAGGAAAGTGTATTATAATATTTGTGTATTTTAGCAAAAAGCAAGGATGACGGTAAGCGCTCACGTCGGAAACTCGGCGAAATAACCGCTCGATTAAGAAGGTCGAACGAAGGCGGGAGTAAATTTGAATTCTCCATACCGTCATAGCTAAGAACGCTCAATCGTCCTATTTTTTAATTTAATTGTTTTAATTAAACAATTTGGCACCACCCGGGATTTATCAACACATATTGAAGAACAGGTAAGGTTCCCACTCGCGTGTACAGGTAATTCGAAGTATCGCTACGGACATCGTCAGCGCAACACAAGTAACGACCACTCGTGTGAGGCGAACACACAAACACATTTTACAGAATTTACAGAGACGTAAGAATCGACACGTTACAGATTGGCGACCAACTAGTGAGGCTAGAAATTGAAGACTAGCGGCAGTTACGAAAAAGTATGGAACACCCCATGACAACAAGGGGAAAATCTAAGAAGAGGACTGAGGGTACCAACGAAGAAGAAATGGAAATGATTGAAGAAATTATCGAGGAAATGATCGAAGAGGATGCCCAAGAGGACCAACCAGAAAACCCAAACCAACCAACACTGGAAGTAGATGTAATAGTCGGGGACCAACCAAGTAAACCCACTCAGAAAGAGGACCTGAGCATGCAGGAGATGTTAAAAATTCTTATGGAAGGGAATAACAAAATGCAGGAACAAAGAAAGGAAGACAAGGAAGAATTGAATAAAAAATTAGAATCATTACAAGAGGGAATGAAGGAAGAAACAAGAGAACAAAGAAAAGAAGACAGGGAATTCTTCAGACAAAATAGTGAAGAGTTAAAGAAACAACTCAAAGAGGACATAGAACTTCTGAATAATAAGATGGAAAGCAACCATGAAGCTTTGAAGAGAAACCAAGAAATCCAAATACAGCGATTAACGAAGGACATCCAAAAAAGTAGTGAGAAGAATAAAGAAGAATTCAGATATATACTAATAGGGTATCGTGAAGAAGTCAAGCAGACAAAAACGGGGATGAATAAGAAATGGGAAGAAACGAATTACAAAGCAGATCAACTTAATGAAACAATAGATAGTGGTTTCACACAATCGAATGAAACACTAGACAGCACTTCTGAAGGTATCGAAGAAACGGTGAATAAAAACAAGGAAACGGTAACTCAGAAAATAAAAGAGACGGAGGAGGAACTAGAGAATAAAGAAGACAAAAGTGTATTGTTACCTGAGAATAAAGATAATAAAAACAAAAAGAAAATTAAGCACATAGAAACCAACCGTAGAGGAGTAAATAAGAACCAAATAATTAAGAATATTAAGAAAACAAAAGAAATAGGAATAATATATAAAAAGAAACTAATACAAACTAGAGAAGAAGTGGAGATGATGAAGCATGGATTAATTGGTGTGTTTAATTTACCAATGACCGACCAAAGCAAATTAATAAAATATAAAGATTGTAGGAGGACCTTAAAAGAAATTATAGAGGGAATTCACAGCAAACCAGCGGATGAAAACTTCAGCAAATCGATATGTAAATGGAAGATACCAGAAATAGAAAGGACTCACAATAAAACAGTGTATAACAAATTAAGAAGGTCTATAAGAAAATGGAAATTACCAGAGACAGAAATGCAAAATAAACCAATATCAGTGATAACATCAATGACGGAGGTACGATTAGCTTCGTTGCGTAATAAACAACATCATCAAGTGATTGAAGTAGGCATGGATACTAACGAACACATGGTATTAGAAGAATTGTGGTACAAGGTACAAGAGACCTATTTCACCAGGACGGAAATAGTTCTACACACCAAGATTATCTGAACCACAAGTGCAGAGGAAATGATGGACCATGAGTAAACTAAGTGAAGATAAACACCAAGAAATGGGACTGACTTTCGAATTACCGACCCTGCAAACCAATGGAAAAGAAAAGAGAAAGTGAACTACAAAATTCAAAAAAGATGTAAGATCAACTTACAATAATATTTAGATGACATATGAGGTAAAATGAAAAAAATATATATATATATAAAATAAAGGAATAAGTTACAAAAATTCCTAAAAAGTGAGAACAACAAACTTACGATGATAGTGAGATAACATATGAGGTATAATATAAAATAAAAATAAAGGAATAAGTTACAAAAAATCCTAAAAAGTAAGAACAACAAACTCACAAAAATTATTTAGAATAATATTTGAGACAAAACAAAGTGAAAACAAGAATTAATAATACAAGAGAATTAGAAGGGAGACCAATTAAAATAAACAAAAATAAAATCAAGCAAGAACTGCTAAGACAAATACCTAAACTTACAAAGAATATAGAATATTCAAAGAAAACAAAAAATGAACTGGTACACAAAAAGAAAAAAATGTATAAACCAAATATACAGCAAGTGGCTAAAGCAAAATAAGAAAAGAAAAAAGATGTCTAAAATGATTAAAATGATCACAAGAAGAAGAGAAAAACAAACTAATTAAAAATTAGAAATAATGAAGTTAACAATTAAAAAAATAAAAAACAATCAACTGTGTGAGTAGATAACAGAATATAGCAAAGGTACAGCGGAAGGAAGAATGAGTAAAATGCTAAAATGATCTAAAAAACCACGAAGTGGACAATCCCCAAAATATTATTATTAATGTAAGTCACATGATGACAAAAAAGGTATTTAAGATTGACTGAGAATAGGTCCAGCAATCAATTAACTGAGCAGAGATGATGTTCCTCTGGTCTCAGAAAAAAGGTAGTAATGGAAGAAACCAGCTACTAAAAGTTAGGGAAAAAATTATATAACAGGGAGAACGCACTAATGGAAATGAATAAAAACGGATCTAAATAAAATGGAGTGAAACAAGTAAGAAGAGAAACAAGAAAGAAGAAAAAGAAAAAATGATATATAACTAATAATTTCATAAAAAACTATGCTAGTGTTTTACCAAAATGATTAATTTTGAAGGAGAGGCATTATGTTACAACACAAACAAGCCACCCCAATACCAGGGAAAAAACGACGAATCAACTCTATAAAATGTTTAAACTAAAGAAAATAAAATGACGATGACGCGACAAACGACTACATGACCCAACCCAAGTGATTGACAAAATAAAATGAACCAAATTAGAAGGGGAAAAATGAAATCGAAGGAGAAGGTAAATGAAAATGAAACAAACCAAGTATAAATGAAACAAAACAAGAAGAAATGAAAAGACACAAACAAATAATATAGAACAGAGAAAGGAGAAATTTTACACTCAAATAGAATAATGAAAAAGAAACCAATATATAACAAATGTAAAAGATAGTTATTAGTATCGACTAAATAATCAATGTAAATGATAATTGTAAATGATGATTGATAAAATCCAATGAAGTAAAGACAAACAAAGTACACTAACCAAAGAAATAGAGTTTAAATGTAATAAAGGACTCTATAATGACATGAACTTGTTAACAGTATAACTAACTTTTGTAAAGGGAGAGATAGAAAGATAGTGAACATAAGTAAGTACGTGACCAAGAGAGTATAATGTTAGGGAATACCCACTAATAACACTTAAATAAAATATAAGAAGTGCAAAGTGACAGTGTAAAACCCCAAAATAAATAGAAACCCTATTAATATGCATAAACACCTAATAATCAGTGATGAACACATAAGGTTTAATGGTGAACAGTATTATTAAATAAGAATTTTGTTATTGATAGTATTAGATTAATTGTAAATGAGGGATACCATAGTATTCAGGGAAGGAATCTCATAGAATGTCAAAAGTTAGTGTTACCATGGCTAGAGAGTAAAGTTTATATAAGAAAAAATATAGTAAAGAAAATAAAGGCAAAATCAATAAACACCCTATATTCTAAGGGATAGTCAGTTAAGGAAATTTGAATGGTGTGATGATGTTTATCACCCAAAAAATAATTAAGAATAAAACAAATTGTAAACAAACGTTGCATAATAGCTGTTAAAGAATTGTTCGATTAAATCTATGAATAGGAATATGGCTGAAGGGATTATACAGACCATAAACCTAAATGTTATATTATATTTTATAGAGAATGGGAGATAATAGCCAAATTGTAAACAATGGCAAAATAAATAAGAAAAAATATAAAGTAATATAAATCTAATAAGACTGGAGAGGCAGTCAGACAATAATAGACAAACCAGAATGTAGAAACGAATGAAAACATACAATTATTATAAACCAGATCGAACACAAGTTAACAAGTAAACAAATCATTTATAATACCAAAACAAAACAGGTATGAGGGTAAATTAATAGGTAATTTATATAAAATAAGTAAATACAGTATAGCCGATTACTACTTAGGCCTATGAAAAGCCTAACTGTATGAAACCAATAACTACAAATTGTAAAAAAATAACAAGAATATTAACAAATCCAAGGCAAGTAACTAGTCATGGATAATTAGTAAATTATATTAAAAAATAAATGTTAAATTAAGGACATAAAATAAGAAAGAAATGTAATTAGATAATATCAAATAAATGTTCAAACAATAATACATAAGAAAACCCAGCTTTGTGGGATGTCAAAATGATCTTTGAAAGAAAATACGAACAGTAGTGATAATATTTAATACATAGAGAGGAAGACGGAAGAATAATAGCAATCAGAAGATGTACAGTAATTTTGAATACAAATTCAAATATGATAACAATGGTCTTAAGTCAAGTTCAGCCAATCAGAATCTATCAGTTACCATGACAACTGAAACGTTATTTATGAATTTTCCATTAGAACCTATTATTCCATTTTTGACGCTCAACAGGAATAGACGCCAAGCCGTTAATGAACAAAATTTTAATATAAAGTGTTTAAAAGTAATCCAAATTTGAAAAATTAAGAAGTAAGAAGATGAGGACATTCAACTGATGCCTAATACCTGATGAATAATTTCTAAATTAATAAATTTAAACCAACTAATACGAAAAAGAAGCCAGACGTACTTGAATCCCAAGATGATTGAAAATTGATGATTATAGAAGACAACAACCCATTTCAACTGAATGACATTACACCTCAAGTCGACTGATTTGATCCTGAATTTATAAAATAAACGCTCTTTAAATTTTTCTAATAACACTTTGAACTCTCACTATGAACTGATGATATTATTTCTTTCAAAGATTAATAAAAATTAAAACACTAAATTTATGTTAACTAGAAAAATAACCTGTATGAAAATTACGAACTTTTGAAACACACTTTATAACACTTCAGGAACAAATTATAATTACACATTATATTATATGAGTACAATTAATGTAAGGTAGTGTACTTTATTGTAATCAACTTGATATTTTTTTGTAATCACAAGAATCCAGAATCTGAACGAAATTAAAAGTAAACAAACGGTTTCAGTCGCCATGTCTGACTGAATAATTCATTCAGAGCCACTTCGCCAAACCTTGAGATTTTTGTCTTATAATAATTGCAGGTGCAAATTTGTTTAATAACAAATATAATTTTGTATAACACTGAATAATTACCAATCACAAATAAATAAACTAGTACAGAGTTGTAACCACTGTTCTTTATTCCATAGGAAAGTGTATTATAATATTTGTGTATTTTAGCAAAAAGCAAGGATGACGGTAAGCGCTCACGTCGGAAACTCGGCGAAATAACCGCTCGATTAAGAAGGTCGAACGAAGGCGGGAGTAAATTTGAATTCTCCATACCGTCATAGCTAAGAACGCTCAATCGTCCTATTTTTTAATTTAATTGTTTTAATTAAACAATTTGGCACCACCCGGGATTTATCAACACATATTGAAGAACAGGTAAGGTTCCCACTCGCGTGTACAGGTAATTCGAAGTATCGCTACGGACATCGTCAGCGCAACACAAGTAACGACCACTCGTGTGAGGCGAACACACAAACACATTTTACAGAATTTACAGAGACGTAAGTATCGACACGTTACAGATTGGCGACCAACTAGTGAGGCTAGAAATTGAAGACTAGCGGCAGTTACGAAAAAGTATGGAACACCCCATGACAACAAGGGGAAAATCTAAGAAGAGGACTGAGGGTACCAACGAAGAAGAAATGGAAATGATTGAAGAAATTATCGAGGAAATGATCGAAGAGGATGCCCAAGAGGACCAACCAGAAAACCCAAACCAACCAACACTGGAAGTAGATGTAATAGTCGGGGACCAACCAAGTAAACCCACTCAGAAAGAGGACCTGAGCATGCAGGAGATGTTAAAAATTCTTATGGAAGGGAATAACAAAATGCAGGAACAAAGAAAGGAAGACAAGGAAGAATTGAATAAAAAATTAGAATCATTACAAGAGGGAATGAAGGAAGAAACAAGAGAACAAAGAAAAGAAGACAGGGAATTCTTCAGACAAAATAGTGAAGAGTTAAAGAAACAACTCAAAGAGGACATAGAACTTCTGAATAATAAGATGGAAAGCAACCATGAAGCTTTGAAGAGAAACCAAGAAATCCAAATACAGCGATTAACGAAGGACATCCAAAAAAGTAGTGAGAAGAATAAAGAAGAATTCAGATATATACTAATAGGGTATCGTGAAGAAGTCAAGCAGACAAAAACGGGGATGAATAAGAAATGGGAAGAAACGAATTACAAAGCAGATCAACTTAATGAAACAATAGATAGTGGTTTCACACAATCGAATGAAACACTAGACAGCACTTCTGAAGGTATCGAAGAAACGGTGAATAAAAACAAGGAAACGGTAACTCAGAAAATAAAAGAGACGGAGGAGGAACTAGAGAATAAAGAAGACAAAAGTGTATTGTTACCTGAGAATAAAGATAATAAAAACAAAAAGAAAATTAAGCACATAGAAACCAACCGTAGAGGAGTAAAGAAGAACCAAATAATTAAGAATATTAAGAAAACAAAAGAAATAGGAATAATATATAAAAAGAAACTAATACAAACTAGAGAAGAAGTGGAGATGATGAAGCATGGACTAATTGGTGTGTTTAATTTACCAATGACCGACCAAAGCAAATTAATAAAATATAAAGATTGTAGGAGGACCTTAAAAGAAATTATAGAGGGAATTCACAGCAAACCAGCGGATGAAAACTTCAGCAAATCGATATGTAAATGGAAGATACCAGAAATAGAAAGGACTCACAATAAAACAGTGTATAACAAATTAAGAAGGTCTATAAGAAAATGGAAATTACCAGAGACAGAAATGCAAAATAAACCAATATCAGTGATAACATCAATGACGGAGGTACGATTAGCTTCGTTGCATAATAAACAACATCATCAAGTGATTGAAGTAGGCATGGATACTAACGAACACATGGTATTAGAAGAATTGTGGTACAAGGTACAAGAGACCTATTTCACCAGGACGGAAATAGTTCTACACACCAAGATTATCTGAACCACAAGTGCAGAGGAAATGATGGACCATGAGTAAACTAAGTGAAGATAAACACCAAGAAATGGGACTGACTTTCGAATTACCGACCCTGCAAACCAATGGAAAAGAAAAGAGAAAGTGAACTACAAAATTCAAAAAAGATGTAAGATCAACTTACAATAATATTTAGATGACATATGAGGTAAAATGAAAAAAATATATATATATATAAAATAAAGGAATAAGTTACAAAAATTCCTAAAAAGTGAGAACAACAAACTTACGATGATAGTGAGATAACATATGAGGTATAATATAAAATAAAAATAAAGGAATAAGTTACAAAAAATCCTAAAAAGTAAGAACAACAAACTCACAAAAATTATTTAGAATAATATTTGAGACAAAACAAAGTGAAAACAAGAATTAATAATACAAGAGAATTAGAAGGGAGACCAATTAAAATAAACAAAAATAAAATCAAGCAAGAACTGCTAAGACAAATACCTAAACTTACAAAGAATATAGAATATTCAAAGAAAACAAAAAATGAACTGGTACACAAAAAGAAAAAAATGTATAAACCAAATATACAGCAAGTGGCTAAAGCAAAATAAGAAAAGAAAAAAGATGTCTAAAATGATTAAAATGATCACAAGAAGAAGAGAAAAACAAACTAATTAAAAATTAGAAATAATGAAGTTAACAATTAAAAAAATAAAAAACAATCAACTGTGTGAGTAGATAACAGAATATAGCAAAGGTACAGCGGAAGGAAGAATGAGTAAAATGCTAAAATGATCTAAAAAACCACGAAGTGGACAATCCCCAAAATATTATTATTAATGTAAGTCACATGATGACAAAAAAGGTATTTAAGATTGACTGAGAATAGGTCCAGCAATCAATTAACTGAGCAGAGATGATGTTCCTCTGGTCTCAGAAAAAAGGTAGTAATGGAAGAAACCAGCTACTAAAAGTTAGGGAAAAAATTATATAACAGGGAGAACGCACTAATGGAAATGAATAAAAACGGATCTAAATAAAATGGAGTGAAACAAGTAAGAAGAGAAACAAGAAAGAAGAAAAAGAAAAAATGATATATAACTAATAATTTCATAAAAAACTATGCTAGTGTTTTACCAAAATGATTAATTTTGAAGGAGAGGCATTATGTTACAACACAAACAAGCCACCCCAATACCAGGGAAAAAACGACGAATCAACTCTATAAAATGTTTAAACTAAAGAAAATAAAATGACGATGACGCGACAAACGACTACATGACCCAACCCAAGTGATTGACAAAATAAAATGAACCAAATTAGAAGGGGAAAAATGAAATCGAAGGAGAAGGTAAATGAAAATGAAACAAACCAAGTATAAATGAAACAAAACAAGAAGAAATGAAAAGACACAAACAAATAATATAGAACAGAGAAAGGAGAAATTTTACACTCAAATAGAATAATGAAAAAGAAACCAATATATAACAAATGTAAAAGATAGTTATTAGTATCGACTAAATAATCAATGTAAATGATAATTGTAAATGATGATTGATAAAATCCAATGAAGTAAAGACAAACAAAGTACACTAACCAAAGAAATAGAGTTTAAATGTAATAAAGGACTCTATAATGACATGAACTTGTTAACAGTATAACTAACTTTTGTAAAGGGAGAGATAGAAAGATAGTGAACATAAGTAAGTACGTGACCAAGAGAGTATAATGTTAGGGAATACCCACTAATAACACTTAAATAAAATATAAGAAGTGCAAAGTGACAGTGTAAAACCCCAAAATAAATAGAAACCCTATTAATATGCATAAACACCTAATAATCAGTGATGAACACATAAGGTTTAATGGTGAACAGTATTATTAAATAAGAATTTTGTTATTGATAGTATTAGATTAATTGTAAATGAGGGATACCATAGTATTCAGGGAAGGAATCTCATAGAATGTCAAAAGTTAGTGTTACCATGGCTAGAGAGTAAAGTTTATATAAGAAAAAATATAGTAAAGAAAATAAAGGCAAAATCAATAAACACCCTATATTCTAAGGGATAGTCAGTTAAGGAAATTTGAATGGTGTGATGATGTTTATCACCCAAAAAATAATTAAGAATAAAACAAATTGTAAACAAACGTTGCATAATAGCTGTTAAAGAATTGTTCGATTAAATCTATGAATAGGAATATGGCTGAAGGGATTATACAGACCATAAACCTAAATGTTATATTATATTTTATAGAGAATGGCAGATAATAGCCAAATTGTAAACAATGGCAAAATAAATAAGAAAAAAGATAAAGTAATATAAATCTAATAAGACTGGAGAGGCAGTCAGACAATAATAGACAAACCAGAATGTAGAAACAAATGAAAACATACAATTATTATAAACCAGATCGAACACAAGTTAACAAGTAAACAAATCATTTATAATACCAAAACAAAACAGGTATGAGGGTAAATTAATAGGTAATTTATATAAAATAAGTAAATACAGTATAGCCGATTACTACTTAGGCCTATGAAAAGCCTAACTGTATGAAACCAATAACTACAAATTGTAAAAAAATAACAAGAATATTAACAAATCCAAGGCAAGTAACTAGTCATGGATAATTAGTAAATTATATTAAAAAATAAATGTTAAATTAAGGACATAAAATAAGAAAGAAATGTAATTAGATAATATCAAATAAATGTTCAAACAATAATACATAAGAAAACCCAGCTTTGTGGGATGTCAAAATGATCTTTGAAAGAAAATACGAACAGTAGTGATAATATTTAATACATAGAGAGGAAGACGGAAGAATAATAGCAATCAGAAGATGTACAGTAATTTTGAATACAAATTCAAATATGATAACAATGGTCTTAAGTCAAGTTCAGCCAATCAGAATCTATCAGTTACCATGACAACTGAAACGTTATTTATGAATTTTCCATTAGAACCTATTATTCCATTTTTGACGCTCAACAGGAATAGACGCCAAGCCGTTAATGAACAAAATTTTAATATAAAGTGTTTAAAAGTAATCCAAATTTGAAAAATTAAGAAGTAAGAAGATGAGGACATTCAACTGATGCCTAATACCTGATGAATAATTTCTAAATTAATAAATTTAAACCAACTAATACGAAAAAGAAGCCAGACGTACTTGAATCCCAAGATGATTGAAAATTGATGATTATAGAAGACAACAACCCATTTCAACTGAATGACATTACACCTCAAGTCGACTGATTTGATCCTGAATTTATAAAATAAACGCTCTTTAAATTTTTCTAATAACACTTTGAACTCTCACTATGAACTGATGATATTATTTCTTTCAAAGATTAATAAAAATTAAAACACTAAATTTATGTTAACTAGAAAAATAACCTGTATGAAAATTACGAACTTTTGAAACACACTTTATAACACTTCAGGAACAAATTATAATTACACATTATATTATATGAGTACAATTAATGTAAGGTAGTGTACTTTATTGTAATCAACTTGATATTTTTTTGTAATCACAAGAATCCAGAATCTGAACGAAATTAAAAGTAAACAAACGGTTTCAGTCGCCATGTCTGACTGAATAATTCATTCAGAGCCACTTCGCCAAACCTTGAGATTTTTGTCTTATAATAATTGCCGGTGCAAATTTGTTTAATAACAAATATAATTTTGTATAACACTGAATAATTACCAATCACAAATAAATAAACTAGTACAGAGTTGTAACCACTGTTCTTTATTCCATAGGAAAGTGTATTATAATATTTGTGTATTTTAGCAAAAAGCAAGGATGACGGTAAGCGCTCACGTCGGAAACTCGGCGAAATAACCGCTCGATTAAGAAGGTCGAACGAAGGCGGGAGTAAATTTGAATTCTCCATACCGTCATAGCTAAGAACGCTCAATCATCCTATTTTTTAATTTAATTGTTTTAATTAAACAATTTGGCACCACCCGGGATTTATCAACACATATTGAAGAACAGGTAAGGTTCCCACTCGCGTGTACAGGTAATTCGAAGTATCGCTACGGACATCGTCAGCGCAACACAAGTAACGACCACTCGTGTGAGGCGAACACACAAACACATTTTACAGAATTTACAGAGACATAAGAATCGACACGTTACAGATTGGCGACCAACTAGTGAGGCTAGAAATTGAAGACTAGCGGCAGTTACGAAAAAGTATGGAACACCCCATGACAACAAGGGGAAAATCTAAGAAGAGGACTGAGGGTACCAACGAAGAAGAAATGGAAATGATTGAAGAAATTATCGAGGAAATGATCGAAGAGGATGCCCAAGAGGACCAACCAGAAAACCCAAACCAACCAACACTGGAAGTAGATGTAATAGTCGGGGACCAACCAAGTAAACCCACTCAGAAAGAGGACCTGAGCATGCAGGAGATGTTAAAAATTCTTATGGAAGGGAATAACAAAATGCAGGAACAAAGAAAGGAAGACAAGGAAGAATTGAATAAAAAATTAGAATCATTACAAGAGGGAATGAAGGAAGAAACAAGAGAACAAAGAAAAGAAGACAGGGAATTCTTCAGACAAAATAGTGAAGAGTTAAAGAAACAACTCAAAGAGGACATAGAACTTCTGAATAATAAGATGGAAAGCAACCATGAAGCTTTGAAGAGAAACCAAGAAATCCAAATACAGCGATTAACGAAGGACATCCAAAAAAGTAGTGAGAAGAATAAAGAAGAATTCAGATATATACTAATAGGGTATCGTGAAGAAGTCAAGCAGACAAAAACGGGGATGAATAAGAAATGGGAAGAAACGAATTACAAAGCAGATCAACTTAATGAAACAATAGATAGTGGTTTCACACAATCGAATGAAACACTAGACAGCACTTCTGAAGGTATCGAAGAAACGGTGAATAAAAACAAGGAAACGGTAACTCAGAAAATAAAAGAGACGGAGGAGGAACTAGAGAATAAAGAAGACAAAAGTGTATTGTTACCTGAGAATAAAGATAATAAAAACAAAAAGAAAATTAAGCACATAGAAACCAACCGTAGAGGAGTAAAGAAGAACCAAATAATTAAGAATATTAAGAAAACAAAAGAAATAGGAATAATATATAAAAAGAAACTAATACAAACTAGAGAAGAAGTGGAGATGATGAAGCATGGACTAATTGGTGTGTTTAATTTACCAATGACCGACCAAAGCAAATTAATAAAATATAAAGATTGTAGGAGGACCTTAAAAGAAATTATAGAGGGAATTCACAGCAAACCAGCGGATGAAAACTTCAGCAAATCGATATGTAAATGGAAGATACCAGAAATAGAAAGGACTCACAATAAAACAGTGTATAACAAATTAAGAAGGTCTATAAGAAAATGGAAATTACCAGAGATAGAAATGCAAAATAAACCAATATCAGTGATAACATCAATGACGGAGGTACGATTAGCTTCGTTGAGTAATAAACAACATCATCAAGTGATTGAAGTAGGCATGGATACTAACGAACACATGGTATTAGAAGAATTGTGGTACAAGGTACAAGAGACCTATTTCACCAGGACGGAAATAGTTCTACACACCAAGATTATCTGAACCACAAGTGCAGAGGAAATGATGGACCATGAGTAAACTAAGTGAAGATAAACACCAAGAAATGGGACTGACTTTCGAATTACCGACCCTGCAAACCAATGGAAAAGAAAAGAGAAAGTGAACTACAAAATTCAAAAAAGATGTAAGATCAACTTACAATAATATTTAGATGACATATGAGGTAAAATGAAAAAAATATATATATATAAAATAAAGGAATAAGTTACAAAAATTCCTAAAAAGTGAGAACAACAAACTTACGATGATAGTGAGATAACATATGAGGTATAATATAAAATAAAAATAAAGGAATAAGTTACAAAAAATCCTAAAAAGTAAGAACAACAAACTCACAAAAATTATTTAGAATAATATTTGAGACAAAACAAAGTGAAAACAAGAATTAATAATACAAGAGAATTAGAAGGGAGACCAATTAAAATAAACAAAAATAAAATCAAGCAAGAACTGCTAAGACAAATACCTAAACTTACAAAGAATATAGAATATTCAAAGAAAACAAAAAATGAACTGGTACACAAAAAGAAAAAAATGTATAAACCAAATATACAGCAAGTGGCTAAAGCAAAATAAGAAAAGAAAAAAGATGTCTAAAATGATTAAAATGATCACAAGAAGAAGAGAAAAACAAACTAATTAAAAATTAGAAATAATGAAGTTAACAATTAAAAAAATAAAAAACAATCAACTGTGTGAGTAGATAACAGAATATAGCAAAGGTACAGCGGAAGGAAGAATGAGTAAAATGCTAAAATGATCTAAAAAACCACGAAGTGGACAATCCCCAAAATATTATTATTAATGTAAGTCACATGATGACAAAAAAGGTATTTAAGATTGACTGAGAATAGGTCCAGCAATCAATTAACTGAGCAGAGATGATGTTCCTCTGGTCTCAGAAAAAAGGTAGTAATGGAAGAAACCAGCTACTAAAAGTTAGGGAAAAAATTATATAACAGGGAGAAAGCACTAATGGAAATGAATAAAAACGGATCTAAATAAAATGGAGTGAAACAAGTAAGAAGAGAAACAAGAAAGAAGAAAAAGAAAAAATGATATATAACTAATAATTTCATAAAAAACTATGCTAGTGTTTTACCAAAATGATTAATTTTGAAGGAGAGGCATTATGTTACAACACAAACAAGCCACCCCAATACCAGGGAAAAAACGACGAATCAACTCTATAAAATGTTTAAACTAAAGAAAATAAAATGACGATGACGCGACAAACGACTACATGACCCAACCCAAGTGATTGACAAAATAAAATGAACCAAATTAGAAGGGGAAAAATGAAATCGAAGGAGAAGGTAAATGAAAATGAAACAAACCAAGTATAAATGAAACAAAACAAGAAGAAATGAAAAGACACAAACAAATAATATAGAACAGAGAAAGGAGAAATTTTACACTCAAATAGAATAATGAAAAAGAAACCAATATATAACAAATGTAAAAGATAGTTATTAGTATCGACTAAATAATCAATGTAAATGATAATTGTAAATGATGATTGATAAAATCCAATGAAGTAAAGACAAACAAAGTACACTAACCAAAGAAATAGAGTTTAAATGTAATAAAGGACTCTATAATGACATGAACTTGTTAACAGTATAACTAACTTTTGTAAAGGGAGAGATAGAAAGATAGTGAACATAAGTAAGTACGTGACCAAGAGAGTATAATGTTAGGGAATACCCACTAATAACACTTAAATAAAATATAAGAAGTGCAAAGTGACAGTGTAAAACCCCAAAATAAATAGAAACCCTATTAATATGCATAAACACCTAATAATCAGTGATGAACACATAAGGTTTAATGGTGAACAGTATTATTAAATAAGAATTTTGTTATTGATAGTATTAGATTAATTGTAAATGAGGGATACCATAGTATTCAGGGAAGGAATCTCATAGAATGTCAAAAGTTAGTGTTACCATGGCTAGAGAGTAAAGTTTATATAAGAAAAAATATAGTAAAGAAAATAAAGGCAAAATCAATAAACACCCTATATTCTAAGGGATAGTCAGTTAAGGAAATTTGAATGGTGTGATGATGTTTATCACCCAAAAAATAATTAAGAATAAAACAAATTGTAAACAAACGTTGCATAATAGCTGTTAAAGAATTGTTCGATTAAATCTATGAATAGGAATATGGCTGAAGGGATTATACAGACCATAAACCTAAATGTTATATTATATTTTATAGAGAATGGGAGATAATAGCCAAATTGTAAACAATGGCAAAATAAATAAGAAAAAATATAAAGTAATATAAATCTAATAAGACTGGAGAGGCAGTCAGACAATAATAGACAAACCAGAATGTAGAAACGAATGAAAACATACAATTATTATAAACCAGATCGAACACAAGTTAACAAGTAAACAAATCATTTATAATACCAAAACAAAACAGGTATGAGGGTAAATTAATAGGTAATTTATATAAAATAAGTAAATACAGTATAGCCGATTACTACTTAGGCCTATGAAAAGCCTAACTGTATGAAACCAATAACTACAAATTGTAAAAAAATAACAAGAATATTAACAAATCCAAGGCAAGTAACTAGTCATGGATAATTAGTAAATTATATTAAAAAATAAATGTTAAATTAAGGACATAAAATAAGAAAGAAATGTAATTAGATAATATCAAATAAATGTTCAAACAATAATACATAAGAAAACCCAGCTTTGTGGGATGTCAAAATGATCTTTGAAAGAAAATACGAACAGTAGTGATAATATTTAATACATAGAGAGGAAGACGGAAGAATAATAGCAATCAGAAGATGTACAGTAATTTTGAATACAAATTCAAATATGATAACAATGGTCTTAAGTCAAGTTCAGCCAATCAGAATCTATCAGTTACCATGACAACTGAAACGTTATTTATGAATTTTCCATTAGAACCTATTATTCCATTTTTGACGCTCAACAGGAATAGACGCCAAGCCGTTAATGAACAAAATTTTAATATAAAGTGTTTAAAAGTAATCCAAATTTGAAAAATTAAGAAGTAAGAAGATGAGGACATTCAACTGATGCCTAATACCTGATGAATAATTTCTAAATTAATAAATTTAAACCAACTAATACGAAAAAGAAGCCAGACGTACTTGAATCCCAAGATGATTGAAAATTGATGATTATAGAAGACAACAACCCATTTCAACTGAATGACATTACACCTCAAGTCGACTGATTTGATCCTGAATTTATAAAATAAACGCTCTTTAAATTTTTCTAATAACACTTTGAACTCTCACTATGAACTGATGATATTATTTCTTTCAAAGATTAATAAAAATTAAAACACTAAATTTATGTTAACTAGAAAAATAACCTGTATGAAAATTACGAACTTTTGAAACACACTTTATAACACTTCAGGAACAAATTATAATTACACATTATATTATATGAGTACAATTAATGTAAGGTAGTGTACTTTATTGTAATCAACTTGATATTTTTTTGTAATCACAAGAATCCAGAATCTGAACGAAATTAAAAGTAAACAAACGGTTTCAGTCGCCATGTCTGACTGAATAATTCATTCAGAGCCACTTCGCCAAACCTTGAGATTTTTGTCTTATAATAATTGCAGGTGCAAATTTGTTTAATAACAAATATAATTTTGTATAACACTGAATAATTACCAATCACAAATAAATAAACTAGTACAGAGTTGTAACCACTGTTCTTTATTCCATAGGAAAGTGTATTATAATATTTGTGTATTTTAGCAAAAAGCAAGGATGACGGTAAGCGCTCACGTCGGAAACTCGGCGAAATAACCGCTCAATTAAGAAGGTCGAACGAAGGCGGGAGTAAATTTGAATTCTCCATACCGTCATAGCTAAGAACGCTCAATCGTCCTATTTTTTAATTTAATTGTTTTAATTAAACAATTTGGCACCACCCGGGATTTATCAACACATATTGAAGAACAGGTAAGGTTCCCACTCGCGTGTACAGGTAATTCGAAGTATCGCTACGGACATCGTCAGCGCAACACAAGTAACGACCACTCGTGTGAGGCGAACACACAAACACATTTTACAGAATTTACAGAGACGTAAGAATCGACACGTTACAGATTGGCGACCAACTAGTGAGGCTAGAAATTGAAGACTAGCGGCAGTTACGAAAAAGTATGGAACACCCCATGACAACAAGGGGAAAATCTAAGAAGAGGACTGAGGGTACCAACGAAGAAGAAATGGAAATGATTGAAGAAATTATCGAGGAAATGATCGAAGAGGATGCCCAAGAGGACCAACCAGAAAACCCAAACCAACCAACACTGGAAGTAGATGTAATAGTCGGGGACCAACCAAGTAAACCCACTCAGAAAGAGGACCTGAGCATGCAGGAGATGTTAAAAATTCTTATGGAAGGGAATAACAAAATGCAGGAACAAAGAAAGGAAGACAAGGAAGAATTGAATAAAAAATTAGAATCATTACAAGAGGGAATGAAGGAAGAAACAAGAGAACAAAGAAAAGAAGACAGGGAATTCTTCAGACAAAATAGTGAAGAGTTAAAGAAACAACTCAAAGAGGACATAGAACTTCTGAATAATAAGATGGAAAGCAACCATGAAGCTTTGAAGAGAAACCAAGAAATCCAAATACAGCGATTAACGAAGGACATCCAAAAAAGTAGTGAGAAGAATAAAGAAGAATTCAGATATATACTAATAGGGTATCGTGAAGAAGTCAAGCAGACAAAAACGGGGATGAATAAGAAATGGGAAGAAACGAATTACAAAGCAGATCAACTTAATGAAACAATAGATAGTGGTTTCACACAATCGAATGAAACACTAGACAGCACTTCTGAAGGTATCGAAGAAACGGTGAATAAAAACAAGGAAACGGTAACTCAGAAAATAAAAGAGACGGAGGAGGAACTAGAGAATAAAGAAGACAAAAGTGTATTGTTACCTGAGAATAAAGATAATAAAAACAAAAAGAAAATTAAGCACATAGAAACCAACCGTAGAGGAGTAAAGAAGAACCAAATAATTAAGAATATTAAGAAAACAAAAGAAATAGGAATAATATATAAAAAGAAACTAATACAAACTAGAGAAGAAGTGGAGATGATGAAGCATGGACTAATTGGTGTGTTTAATTTACCAATGACCGACCAAAGCAAATTAATAAAATATAAAGATTGTAGGAGGACCTTAAAAGAAATTATAGAGGGAATTCACAGCAAACCAGCGGATGAAAACTTCAGCAAATCGATATGTAAATGGAAGATACCAGAAATAGAAAGGACTCACAATAAAACAGTGTATAACAAATTAAGAAGGTCTATAAGAAAATGGAAATTACCAGAGACAGAAATGCAAAATAAACCAATATCAGTGATAACATCAATGACGGAGGTACGATTAGCTTCGTTGCGTAATAAACAACATCATCAAGTGATTGAAGTAGGCATGGATACTAACGAACACATGGTATTAGAAGAATTGTGGTACAAGGTACAAGAGACCTATTTCACCAGGACGGAAATAGTTCTACACACCAAGATTATCTGAACCACAAGTGCAGAGGAAATGATGGACCATGAGTAAACTAAGTGAAGATAAACACCAAGAAATGGGACTGACTTTCGAATTACCGACCCTGCAAACCAATGGAAAAGAAAAGAGAAAGTGAACTACAAAATTCAAAAAAGATGTAAGATCAACTTACAATAATATTTAGATGACATATGAGGTAAAATGAAAAAAATATATATATATAAAATAAAGGAATAAGTTACAAAAATTCCTAAAAAGTGAGAACAACAAACTTACGATGATAGTGAGATAACATATGAGGTATAATATAAAATAAAAATAAAGGAATAAGTTACAAAAAATCCTAAAAAGTAAGAACAACAAACTCACAAAAATTATTTAGAATAATATTTGAGACAAAACAAAGTGAAAACAAGAATTAATAATACAAGAGAATTAGAAGGGAGACCAATTAAAATAAACAAAAATAAAATCAAGCAAGAACTGCTAAGACAAATACCTAAACTTACAAAGAATATAGAATATTCAAAGAAAAAAAAAAATGAACTGGTACACAAAAAGAAAAAAAAATGTATAAAGCAAATATACAGCAAGTGGCTAAAGCAAAATAAGAAAAGAAAAAAGATGTCTAAAATGATTAAAATGATCACAAGAAGAAGAGAAAAACAAACTAATTAAAAATTAGAAATAATGAAGTTAACAACTAAATAAATAAAAAACAATCAACTGTGTGAGTAGATAACAGAATATAGCAAAGGTACAGCGGAAGGAAGAATGAGTAAAAGGCTAAAATGATCTAAAAAACCACGAAGTGGACAATCCCCAAAATATTATTATTAATGTAAGTCACATGATGACAAAAAAGGTATTTAAGATTGACTGAGAATAGGTCCAGCAATCAATTAACTGAGCAGAGATGATGTTCCTCTGGTCTCAGAAAAAAAGGTAGTAATGGAAGAAACCAGCTACTAAAAGTTAGGGAAAAAGTTATATAACAGGGAGAACGCACTAATGGAAATGAATAAAAATGGATCTAAATAAAATGGAGTGGAACAAGTAAGAAGAGAACCAGGAAAGAAGAAAAAGAAAAAAAGATATATAACTGATAATTTCATAAAAAACTATGCTAGTGTTTTACCAAAATGATTAATTTTGAAGGAGAGGCATTATGTTACAACACAAACAAGCCACCCCAATACCAGGGAAAAAACGATGAATCAACTCTATAAAATGTTTAAACTAAAGAAAATAAAATGACGATGACGCGACAAACGACTACATGACCCAACCCAAGTGATTGACCAAATAAAATGAAACCAAATTAGAAGAGGAAAAATGAAATCAAAGAAGAAGGTAAATGAAAATGAAACAAACCAAGTATAATTGAAACAAAACAAGAAGAAATGAAAAGACACAAACAAATAATATAGAACAGAGAAAGGAGAAATGTTACACTCAAATAGAATAATGAAAAAGAAACCAATAAATAACAAATGTAAAAGATAGATATTAGTATCGACTAAATAATCAATGTAAATGATAATTGTAAATGATGATTGATAAAATCCAATGAAGTAAAGACAAACAAAGTACACTAACCAAAGAAATAGAGTTTAAATGTAATAAAGGACTCTATAATGACATGAACTTGTTAACAGTATAACTAACCTTTGTAAAGGGAGAGATAGAAAGATAGTGAACATAAGTAAGTAAGTGACCAAGAGAGTATAATGTTAGGGAATACCCACTAATAACACTTAAATAAAATATAAGAAGTGCAAAGTGACAGTGTAAAACCCCAAAATAAACAGAAACCCTATTAATAGGCATAAACACCTAATAATCAGTGATGAACACTTAAGGTTTAATGGTGAACAGTATTATTAAATAAGAATTTTGTTATTGATAGTATTAGATTAATTGTAAATGAGGGATACCATAGTATTCAGGGAAGGAATCCCATAGAATGTCAAAAGTTAGTGTTACCATGGCTAGAGAGTAAAGTTTATATAAGAAAAAATATAGTAAAGAAAATAAAGGCAAAATCAATAAACACCCTATATTCTAAGGGATAGTCAGTTAAGGAAATTTGAATGGTGTGATGATGTTTATCACCCAAAAAATAATTAAGAATAAAACAAATTGTAAACAAACGTTGCATAATAGCTGTTAAAGAATTGTTCGATTAAATCTATGAATAGGAATATGGCTGAAGGGATTATACAGACCATAAACCAAAATGTTATATTATATTTTATAGAGAATGGCAGATAATAGCCAAATTGTAAACAATGGCAAAATAAATAAGAAAAAAGATAAAGTAATATAAATCTAATAAGACTGGAGAGGCAGTCAGACAATAATAGACAAACCAGAATGTAGAAACGAATGAAAACATACAATTATTATAAACCAGATCGAAAACAAGTTAACAAGTAAACAAATCATTTATAATACCAAAACAAAACAGGTATGAGGGTAAATTAATAGGTAATTTATATAAAATAAGTAAATACAGTAAACCCTCGATTTAACGGACCTCGATTTAACGGACTTCGGATTTAACGGACAGAATTTAACAGAAAAAAAAAATGCATGATGTTTTTAGACTTTTGAAACGTATAATGTGCATAAACTGCAGACTCTCCTGTTCTGGCGATATTGCTTGGCTATCGCAGCATTCTTTCGTTTCTTGTTTAGAAACGCAAATTTTCTCATCTCCAATTGTATTTGATGAGAACGGAGATAAGAATTCATTTAATTCTTCACAATCCCCTCTTTGTGTTGTCGTTGACGCAGGCGTCGCCCACGTTCAGTGGAAGACATTACGACTACTAACACTGAACAATATACACTGATATGCATCTTATTTCACTGTGACCAAATTTATTTATTACTAACATCACCTGGAGCATTACATTTTTCGATGACGTTACACATTTTGCATCACGCATTTTGTGGAATGACCTCAGCCTAAAAACATTATCATGTTAAAAAAAATTTTGAGACGAAAAAATCACAATTAAGTTTCGAAGTCCATGGTTGTGATTTAAATTTGGTGGTAGTTCATAACCATAGCAACGCATTTTCACTCTTGAATATTCGGCTATCTTCATGATAATTCGTATGCACGCGCAGTTCACATTCGTACAGCGTCGCATCAGTTTATTCAGAGAACACAGCGTGTACACTACATGTGTTTCTTAGTACGAACCTTGCACGTGTTAAATAGAGAGTCTTAACGAGTTTATACTTGCGTTGTTACAGCAAGGTCCATTACTTTATTAGTGAATTACAGCATAAGTATGTCTGGTGTTACGAAAAAACGTGTGAACTTGAGTATAAAGCAAAAGCTTGAACTAATAAGTAAACTTGAAGGTGGCGCGTCTGTTGCACATGTTTGTGAAGTGTATGGTGTAAAGAAACAAAGCGTTTCAGACATTCGAAAGAATAAAGATAAACTTATTCAGTTTTCGCTAAAGTACAGTGTTGATAGTTCGAAGAATGAGGGAGAAAGAAAACACATTAAATTAGCCAAACACAAACAATTAGAGGATGCTGTGTACAAGTGGTTTATTCAACAACGTTCTAGTGGCGTCGTTGTTCGCAGTGTGGAGTTGCGGGCTGCTGCTGATAAACTGGCGAAACATATTGGTATCCAATTTCAGGCGAGTGATGGGTGGCTTTGGCGTTTTCGTAAATGACATGGCATCACAAATAGATTAACATGTGGGAAGATGGAGATGATGACGATGACAACGATGAAGAAACATCTGTTACAGGAGGCCCTAAATTATCAACGATAAGAAACAGCATGGACGAAATTATCGCGTACATTGGGGAGTCTTCAGATCCGGAAGTGTGTGCTTATTATGACCATTCTAGACAGTTTAGATCTTTAATAACAAAGAAGCAACATTCTAGTGGAAAACAACTGACTCTTGATGCTTTTATCCAGAATAAATAAAGGTGTGTACATAACATTGTATTTGCATGATATTAATAGTACATATTAAAATACAGATAAGCAATGTTGTTGCTGTTACAATAGAAATCCACACTGGCAGTTTACCCGTTATTTACAAACATGTTATACACATCCCCTCTACTCATCCATTGTCTTGCTGCCTACAGAAGGGTGCGAGCACACGCGCGTGAGCACGCACTTACACTTTTTCTTCCTATTCTTTGTTCAGTTTGCTGTTAAAATGTACGGTTGCAGTCATAAATCATAATGCCAGAGTTAACAACAGCCAGGCAAACTGCTATTGTTTACGCAGTAAACAACTCATAGATACCAAAAGCGTTCGTCCTGCCAGAAGTCAGGTATAACTTCGAATTTCGTTAGCGCGCGAATGCAAGATGCAGGCCAAATTAGCGACCATGTTTTTAGGAGAAAAAGTGCGGCTTGTATTCGGAACAATATGGTATTTGCATGATATTAATAGTATTAAAATTTCAAGTGTTATAGGCCTATTTGACTTAAATATATCCTCAAAAAACAAAATTTGCGATTTAACGGACTTTTGATTT
Organism: Magicicada septendecula; assembly: GCA_034769895.1. Classification (NCBI taxonomy): domain Eukaryota; kingdom Metazoa; phylum Arthropoda; class Insecta; order Hemiptera; family Cicadidae; genus Magicicada; species Magicicada septendecula. Next base: position 412,065,430 of record CM068367.1, on the reverse strand, counting down.
AACGGACACCCCTCAGTCCCAATTAGTCCATTAAATCGAGGGTTTACTGTATAGCCGATTACTACTTAGGCCTATGAAAAGCCTAACTGTATAAAACCAATAACTACAAATTGTAAAAAAATAACAAGAATATTAACAAATCCAAGGCAAGTAACTAGTCAAGGATAATTAGTAAATCATATTAAAAAATAAATGTTAAATTAAGGACATAAAATAAGAAAGAAATGTAATTAGATAATATCAAATAAATGTTCAAACAATAATACATAAGAAAACCCAGCTTTGTGGGATGTCAAAATGATCTTTGAAAGAAAATACGAACAGTAGTGATAATATTTAATACATAGAGAGGAAGACGGAAGAATAATAGCAATCAGAAGATGTACAGTAATTTTGAATACAAATTCAAATATGATAACAATGGTCTTAAGTCAAGTTCAGCCAATCAGAATCTATCAGTTACCATGACAACTGAAACGTTATTTATGAATTTTCCATTAGAACCTATTATTCCATTTTTGACGCTCAACAGGAATAGACGCCAAGCCGTTAATGAACAAAATTTTAATATAAAGTGTTTAAAAGTAATCCAAATTTGAAAAATTAAGAAGTAAGAAGATAAGGACATTCAACTGATGCCTAATACCTGATGAATGATTTCTAAATTAATAAATTTAAACCAACTAATACGAAAAAGAAGCCAGACATACTTGAATCCCAAGATGATTGAAAATTGATGATTATCGAAGACAACAACCCATTTCAACTGAATGACATTACACCTCAAGTCGACTGATTTGATCCTGAATTTATAAAATAAACGCTCTTTAAATTTTTCTAATAACACTTTGAACTCTCACTATGAACTGATGATATTATTTCTTTCAAAGATTAATAAAAATTAAAACACTAAATTTATGTTAACTAGAAAAATAACCTGTATGAAAATTACGAACTTTTGAAACACACTTTATAACACTTCAGGAACAAATTATAATTACACATTATATTATATGAGTACAATTAATGTAAGGTAGTGTACTTTATTGTAATCAACTTGATATTATTTTGTAATCACAAGAATCCAGAATCTGAACGAAATTAAAAGTAAACAAACGGTTTCAGTCGCCATGTCTGACTGAATAATTCATTCAGAGCCACTTCGCCAAACCTTGAGATTTTTGTCTTATAATAATTGCCGGTGCAAATTTGTTTAATAACAAATATAATTTTGTATAACACTGAATAATTACCAATCACAAATAAATAAACTAGTACAGAGTTGTAACCACTGTTCTTTATTCCATAGGAAAGTGTATTATAATATTTGTGTATTTTAGCGAAAAGCAAGGATGACGGTAAGCGCTCACGTCGGAAACTCGGCGAAATAACCGCTCGATTAAGAAGGTCGAACGAAGGCGGGAGTAAATTTGAATTCTCCATACCGTCATAGCTAAGAACGCTCAATCGTCCTATTTTTTAATTTAATTGTTTTAATTAAACAATTTGGCACCACCCGGGATTTATCAACACATATTGAAGAACAGGTAAGGTTCCCACTCGCGTGTACAGGTAATTCGAAGTATCGCTACGGACATCGTCAGCGCAACATATAAGTAACGACCACTCGTGTGAGGCGAACACACAAACACATTTTACAGAATTTACAGAGACGTAAGAATCGACACGTTACAGATTGGCGACCAACTAGTGAGGCTAGAAATTGAAGACTAGCGGCGGTTACGAAAAAGTACGGAACACCCCATGACAACAAGGGGAAAATCTAAGAAGAGGACTGAGGGTACCAACGAAGAAGAAATGGAAATGATTGAAGAAATTATCGAGGAAATGATCGAAGAGGATGCCCAAGAGGACCAACCAGAAAACCCAAACCAACCAACACCGGAAGTAGATGTAATACTCGGGGACCAACCAAGTAAACCCACTCAGAAAGAGGACCTGAGCATGCAGGAGATGTTAAAAATTCTTATGGAAGGGAATAACAAAATGCAGGAACAAAGAAAGGAAGACAAGGAAGAATTGAATAAAAAATTAGAATCATTACAAGAGGGAATGAAGGAAGAAACAAGAGAACAAAGAAAAGAAGACAGGGAATTCTTCAGACAAAATAGTGAAGAGTTAAAGAAACAACTCAAAGAGGACATAGAACTTCTGAATAATAAGATGGAAAGCAACCATGAAGCTTTGAAGAGAAACCAAGAAATCCAAATACAACGATTAACGAAGGACATCCAAAAAAGTAGTGAGAAGAATAAAGAAGAATTCAGATATATACTAATAGGGTATCGTGAAGAAGTCAAGCAGACAAAAACGGGGATGAATAAGAAATGGGAAGAAACGAATTACAAAGCAGATCAACTTAATGAAACAATAGATAGTGGTTTCACACAATCGAATGAAACACTAGACAGCACTTCTGAAGGTATCGAAGAAACGGTGAATAAAAACAAGGAAACGGTAATTCAGAAAATAAAAGAGACGGAGGAGGAACTAGAGAATAAAGAAGAGAAAAGTGTATTGTTACCTGAGAATACAGATAATAAAAACAAAAAGAAAATTAAGCACATAGAAACCAACCGTAGAGGAGTAAAGAAGAACCAAATAATTAAGAAGATTAAGAAAACAAAAGAAATAGGAAAAATATATAAAAAGAAACTAATACAAACTAGAGAAGAAGTGGAGATGATGAAGCATGGACTAATTGGTGTGTTTAATTTACCAATGACCGACAAAAGCAAATTAATAAAATATAAAGATTGTAGGAGGACCTTAAAAGAAATTATAGAAGGAATTCACAACAAACCAGCGGATGAAAATTTCAGCAAATCGATATGTAAATGGAAGATACCAGAAATAGAAAGGACTCACAATAAAACAGTGTATAACAAATTAAGAAGGTCTATAAGAAAATGGAAATTACCAGAGATAGAAATGCAAAATAAACCAATATCAGTGATAACATCAATGACGGAGGTACGATTAGCTTCGTTGCGTAATAAACAACATCATCAAGTGATTGAAGTAGGCATGGATACTAACGAACACATGGTATTAGAAGAATTGTGGTACAAGGTACAAGAGACCTATTTCACCAGGACGGAAATAGTTCTACACACCAAGATTATCTGAACCACAAGTGCAGAGGAAATGATGGACCATGAGTAAACTAAGTGAAGATAAACACCAAGAAATGGGACTGATTTTCGAATTACCGACCATGCAAACCAATGGAAAAGAAAAGAGAAAGTGAACTACAAAATTCAAAAAAGATGTAAGATCAACTTACAATAATATTTAGATGACATATGAGGTAAAATGAAAAAAATATATATATACATAAAATAAAGGAATAAGTTACAAAAATTCCTAAAAAGTGAGAACAACAAACTTACGATGATAGTGAGATAACATATGAGGTATAATATAAAATAAAAATAAAGGAATAAGTTACAAAAAATCCTAAAAAGTAAGAACAACAAACTCACAAAAATTATTGAGAATAATATTTGAGACAAAACAAAGTGAAACAAGAATTAATAATACAAGAGAATTAGAAGGGAGACCAATTAAAATAAACAAAAATAAAATCAAGCAAGAACTGCTAAGACAAATACCTAAACTTACAAAGAATATAGAATATTCAAAGAAAAAAAAAAATGAACTGGTACACAAAAAGAAAAAAATGTATAAACCAAATATACAGCAAGTGGCTAAAGCAAAATAAGAAAAGAAAAAAGATGCTAAAATGATTAAAATGATCACAAGAAGAAGAGAAAAACAAACTAATTAAAAATTAGAAATAATGAAGTTAACAACTAAATAAATAAAAAACAATCAACTGTGTGAGTAGATAACAGAATATAGCAAAGGTACAGCGGAAGGAAGAATGAGTAAAATGCTAAAATGATCTAAAAAACCACGAAGTGGACAATCCCCAAAATATTATTATTAATGTAAGTCACATGATGACAAAAAAGGTATTTAAGATTGACTGAGAATAGGTCCAGCAATCAATTAACTGAGCAGAGATGATGTTCCTCTGGTCTCAGAAAAAAAGGTAGTAATGGAAGAAACCAGCTACTAAAAGTTAGGGAAAAAATTATATAACAGGGAGAACGCACTAATGGAAATGAATAAAAACGGATCTAAATAAAATGGAGTGAAACAAGTAAGAAGAGAAACAAGAAAGAAGAAAAAGAAAAAATGATATATAACTGATAATTTCATAAAAAACTATGCTAGTGTTTTACCAAAATGATCAATTTTGAAGGCGAGGCATTATGTTACAACACAAACAAGCCACCCCAATACCAGGGAAAAAACGACGAATCAACTCTATAAAATGTTTAAACTAAAGAAAATAAAATGACGATGACGCGACAAACGACTACATGACCCAAACCCAAGTGATTGACCAAATAAAATGAACCAAATTAGAAGGGGAAAAATGAAATCGAAGAAGAAGGTAAATGAAAATGAAACAAACCAAGTATAAATGAAACAAAACAAGAAGAAATGAAAAGACACAAACAAATAATATAGAGCAGAGAAAGGAGAAATTTTACACTCAAATAGAATAATGAAAAAGAAACCAATATATAACAAATGTAAAAGATAGTTATTAGTATCGACTAAATAATCAATGTAAATGATAATTGTAAATGATGATTGATAAAATCCAATGAAGTAAAGACAAACAAAGTACACTAACCAAAGAAATAGAGTTTAAATGTAATAAAGGACTCTATAATGACATGAACTTGTTAACAGTATAACTAACTTTTGTAAAGGGAGAGATAGAAAGATAGTGAACATAAGTAAGTACGTGACCAAGAGAGTATAATGTTAGGGAATACCCACTAATAACACTTAAATAAAATATAAGAAGTGCAAAGTGACAGTGTAAAACCCCAAAATAAATAGAAACCCTATTAATACGCATAAACACCTAATAATCAGTGATGAACACTTAAGGTTTAATGGTGAACAGTATTATTAAATAAGAATTTTGTTATTGATAGTATTAGATTAATTGTAAATGAGGGATACCATAGTATTCAGGGAAGGAATCCCATAGAATGTCAAAAGTTAGTGTTACCATGGCTAGAGAGTAAAGTTTATATAAGAAAAAATATAGTAAAGAAAATAAAGGCAAAATCAATAAACACCCTATATTCTAAGGGATAGTCAGTTAAGGAAATTTGAATGGTGTGATGATGTTTATCACCCAAAAAATAATTAAGAATAAAACAAATTGTAAACAAACGTTGCATAATAGCTGTTAAAGAATTGTTCGATTAAATCTATGAATAGGAATATGGCTGAAGGGATTATACAGACCATAAACCTAAATGTTATATTATATTTTATAGAGAATGGGAGATAATAGCCAAATTGTAAACAATGGAAAAAAAATAAGACAAAAGATAAAGTAATATAAATCTAATAAGACTGGAGAGGCAGTCAGACAATACTAGACAAACCAGAATGTAGAAACGAATGAAAACATACAATTATTATAAACCAGATCGAAAACAATTTAACAAGTAAACAAATCATTTATAATACCAAAACAAAACAGGTATGAGGGTAAATTATAAGGTAATTTATATAAAATAAGTAAATACATATAGCCGATTACTACTTAGGCCTATGAAAAGCCTAACTGTACAAAAACCAATAACTACAAATTGTAAAAAAATAACAAGAATATTAACAAATCCAAGGCAAGTAACTAGTCATGGATAATTAGTAAATCATATTAAAAAATAAATGTTAAATTAAGGACATAAAATAAGAAAGAAATGTAATTAGATAAAATCAAAATAAATGTTCAAACAATAATAAATAACAAAACCCAGCTTTGTGGGATGTCAAAATGATCTTTGAAAGAAAATACGAACAGTAGTGATAATATTTAATACATAGAGAGGAAGACGGAAGAATAATAGCAATAAGAAGATATACAGTAATTTTGAATACAAATTCAAATATGATAACAATGGTCTTAAGTCAAGTTCAGCCAATCAGAATCTATCAGTTACTATGGCAACTGAAACGTTATTTATGAATTTTCCGTTAGAACCTATTATTCCATTTTTGATGCTCAACAGGAATAGACGCCAAGCCGTTAATGAACAAAATTTTAATATAAAGTGTTTAAAAGTAATCCAAATTTGAAAAATTAAGAAGTAAGAAGATGAGGAAATTCAACTGATGCCTAATACCTGATGAATAATTTCTAAATTAATAAATTTAAACCAACTAATACGAAAAAGAAGCCAGACGTACTTGACTCCCAAGATGATTGAAAATTGATGATTATCGAAGACAACAACCCATTTCAACTGAATGACATTACACCTCAAGTCGACTGATTTGATCCCGAATTTATGAAATAAACTCTATTTAAATTTTTCTAATAACACTTTGAACTCTCACTATAAACTGATGATATTATTTTGTTCAAAGATTAATAATAATTAAAACACTAAATTTATGTTAACTAGAAAAATAACCTGTATGAAAATTACGAACTTTTGAAACACACTCTATAACACTTCAGGAACAAATTATAATTACACATTATATTATATAAGTACAATTAATGTAAGGTAGTGTACTTTATTGTAATCAACTTGATATTTTTTCGTAATCACAAGAATCCAGAATCTGAACGAAATAAACAAACGGTTTCAGTCGCCATGTCTGACTGAATAATTCGTTCAGAGCCACTTCGCCGAACCTTGAGATTTTGTCTTATAATAACTGCCGGTGCAAATTTGTTGAATAGCAAAATATAATTTTGTATAACACTGAATAATTACCAATCACAATTAAATAAACTAGTACTGAGTAGTGACCACTGTTCTTTATTCCATAGGAAAGTGAATTATAATATTTGTGTATTTTAGCGAAAAGCAAGAGTGACGGTAAGCGCTCACGTCGGAAACTTGGTGAAATAACCGCTTGATAAGAAGGTCAAACGAAGGTGGGAGTAAATTTGAATTCTCCATACCGTCATAGCTAAGAACGCTCAACCGTCCTATTTTTTAATTTAATTGTTTTAATTAAACAATTTGGTGCCACCCGGGATTTATGAACACATATTGAAGAACAAGTAAGGTTCCCATTCGCGTGTACTGGTAATTGAAGGATCGCTACGGACATCGTCAGCGCAACATATAAGTAACGACCACTCATGTGAGGCGAACACACACACAACGTACACATTTTCAGAGACGTAAGAATCTCGTCGTTACAATATATATATATATATATATATATATACTGTTAATGATTTCGAGGTTCGGTCATTAATTATGAAAACTCAGTTTTGCGACGTTTCGAGATTTATTCTTCTCATAATCATGCCTACAACATTAAAATATAGTCTTACTACAATTATATTATTTGTAAGTGTGTATAGGTGTGTGTAAAGTCATACATTACTATAACTATTTACTTACATTAACTGTGAGATGAGCTACAGCAACCACATTACACTAAACACTTATCACTGTTCCATACTTATACACATATAACAAATTACATTTGTATAGTGTTAGCGTTATGTAGTTATCTGACAGACTGCCAGCGATATAAAATTTTAATAGTACCTAACTAGAAAGTTGTTCAGTGTTCTATACCTGTAAACTATTGTCCATTTTAAAAAGAGTGAATAAGATTAGAATAACACTTGCTAAGACTTTGTACGTCCGTTTTCTTGTTAACTGAAAGGTGTTTATTCTTCTCTATTGTTAGCATTTCTAAGAATTGCCGTTTAAAGTGATTACTTTCTGCATGAATTACTTTAGCTTTGTGAAACTGAAACGAGTGACCATGTGTACGGGCAGGGCCGTGGGATCAGGTCTGTTAGTATTTACTTTCTGGCAGCTATATTTATGTTGATAAATACGTCTTTTAAAATACTGTTCAGAACAACCGTAATATTTTTTTCCACAGTTTTCTTCACACGGTATTTCATATATTATGTTGGATCTTAGTTCTATTTCATCCCTGTCTTTAGTATGCGTAAAACATTTATTATTGATAGTGTTAACGTTTTTGAAAGCTATTTTTGTATTGTGATTAGCATTAGTGAGGATCTTGGAAAGTCTTTCTGATAATGATTTGACATATGGAAGGGAAAAATATTTTGTAGTTGTAGTAGTGTTATCTTGATTACTGGATGTTGTATTCTGTCCTACAGGTGTATTACCATTTATTTGGTTATTAGTCACGTCTAAGTTATTTATTTGGGTTTTAGTGTTATCTACCATATTATGATTATGTCTGTAACTTTCTCGCAATATTTTGCAAATTATCTTGTGGGGGTACCCATTTGTTAGCAATAAGTCTACTAGTCTATTATCAATTTCTTTTTTGTAGATGTCTGTTGTAAGTCTGTGTGCACGATTTATCAGATTTTTAGCAACATTAATTTTGTAGTGGTATGGACAATGACTCGTGTAATGAATGTATCGTCCTGAGGTTTGTGGTTTTTGCCACCATTTTGTGTCAAGTTTACCATTGGCTTGGTGGAGTAATAAAACATCTAAAAATGAGATTGTGTTGTCCGATTTTTCTAATTCTACAGTGAAAACTATACGTGGATGAAAGTCATTGAATGTATCTATTATTATATTCTGCATATTAATCGGTATTGCTGTAATAATATCATCAACAAATTTGTAAAGGAATGGTATATCAAATGGTACAGTGGGAAGTTTTTTATCAAGAATATACTCAAGATATATATCAGCCAAGATATATATCAACCAATAGCCCCTATCTTGGCTGATATATATCTTGAGTATATTCTTGATAAAAAACTTCCCACTGTATCATTTGATATACCATTCCTTTACAAATTTGTTGATGATATTATTACAGCAATACCGATTAATATGCAGAATATAATAATAGATACATTCAATGACTTTCATCCACGTACAGTTTTCACTGTAGAATTAGAAAAATCAGACAACACAATCTCATTTTTAGATGTTTTATTACTCCACCAAGCCAATGGTAAACTTGACACAAAATGGTGGCAAAAACCACAAACCTCAGGACGATACATTCATTACACGAGTCATTGTCCATACCACTACAAAATTAATGTTGCTAAAAATCTGATAAATCGTGCACACAGACTTACAACAGACATCTACAAAAAAGAAATTGATAATAGACTAGTAGACTTATTGCTAACAAATGGGTACCCCCACAAGATAATTTGCAAAATATTGCAAGAAAGTTACAGACATAATCATAATATGGTAGATAACACTAAAACCCAAATAAATAACTTAGACGTGACTAATAACCGAATAAATGGTAATACACCTGTAGGACAGAATACAACATCCAGTAATCAAGATAACACTACTACAACTAAAAAATATTTTTCCCTTCCATATGTCAAATCATTATCAGAAAGACTTTCCAAGATCCTCACTAATGCTAATCACAATACAAAAATAGCTTTCAAAAATGTTAACACTATCAATAATAAATGTTTTATGCATACTAAAGACAGGGATGAAATAGAACTAAGATCCAACATAATATATGAAATACCGTGTGAAGAAAACTGTGGAAAAAAATATTACGGTTGTTCTGAACAGTATTTTAAAAGACGTATTTATCAACATAAATATAGCTGCCAGAAAGTAAATACTAACAGACCTGATCCCACGGCCCTGCCCGTACACATGGTCACTCGTTTCAGTTTCACAAAGCTAAAGTAATTCATGCAGAAAGTAATCACTTTAAACGGCAATTCTTAGAAATGCTAACAATAGAGAAGAATAAACACCTTTCAGTTAACAAGAAAATGGACGTACAAAGTCTTAGCAAGTGTTATTCTAATCTTATTCACTCTTTTTAAAATGGACAATAGTTTACAGGTATAGAACACTGAACAACTTTCTAGTTAGGTACTATTAAAATTTTATATCGCTGGCAGTCTGTCAGATAACTACATAACGCTAACACTATACAAATGTAATTTGTTATATGTGTATAAGTATGGAACAGTGATAAGTGTTTAGTGTAATGTGGTTGCTGTAGCTCATCTCACAGTTAATGTAAGTAAATAGTTATAGTAATGTATGACTTTACACACACCTATACACACTTACAAATAATATAATTGTAGTAAGACTATATTTTAATGTTGTAGGCATGATTATGAGAAGAATAAATCTCGAAACGTCGCAAAACTGAATTTTCATAATTAATGACCGAACCTCGAAATCATTAACAGTATAATAATACGGTCGATAATTAACATTCCTATATATATATATATATATATATATATATATATATACATTTAATATTTATACATAAATTTACCTCAAGATGTTATTTTTCTATTTGGAACATGTTTCGGGTACTGTCTTGTACCCATCCTCAGCCTTCCGTTTTTTTTGTCTGGTGAAGTACATATGTGTTGTTGGTTGACTATTGTGGCTTCCTGTTGGCTTCTGGTATTTCAAGTTGGTTTTATTGTGTGTGATTGTGGTGATGTGTTAGTTTTTTGTGTATTTTAATGTTGAGTGCTTTGAATATTGTGTCATGTTTTGTATTGATTTGTATTTGTTCAGGTATTAGTTTGTTTTCTGTTTGTATATTTGTAAATTTTCCCATATGTTCATTATGGTGCCTTTGTGTGGTATATGTTTTATTAGTGTTACATTGGTTATGTCTGGGAATGCATGTCCTGTGTTTATTGCATGTGTGGCTAAATTGGATTTATATATTTCAGGTTTTTTGTATGCATTTAGGTGTTCAAAATAACGTTTTTTCAGCAGTTTTTTTGTTTGTCCTATATAACATTTATTGCAATCTTGGCATTCAATTTTGTATATACCGTTAGTTGTTGTATTATCTTTGTTGTGTGAGCTATTTAGATTTTGTAATTTATTTTATACAGTAAGAAAAATAGCATAACACTAGACATATACAAACTACACTTAGAGCTAACAAGTTTATTACATCCAATCACTTGGAATAATAAATACAATAACATAGAAAATAAAATAAGATTTGAAAAAAACAAAAAGACTTATACAATCAACAAAAAACTTGACACATTAAAACAACAAAACAAAAATCAAGAGCAAAAAAACAAAAATAAACACACATTTTACCCTCGAACCATTAACCTTAGCAATACAGAATTTAACAAAAAAGAAACAGAATATTTAAACAATATGTCAAAAACTAACATAACCCAAAATGCAAACAAAAATCTAGAAAATTTAATAGTAGAAACAGAATTTGCCATTAACCTAATAAAAGACAATATACAAGAAGAAAAAAGAACAGAAGCAACACATATAATTAAAAAAATAATCACTAGCGAAATGAAAAACAAAGATAAACAAAAGAAAAACAATAAAAGAAATTAAAAATAAAGTAAAGAACAATAATTTAATAATAACTAAAGCAGACAAAAGTCAAGCAACAGTAATCATTGATAAAGCAGACTACATCAAAAAAACCGAAGACTTCATCAACAATAATAAATGCGTACAACTAGATAAAAACCCAACAGAAAACTATCTTAAACAAACAATAAAACTAATAAAAACAACTAAAAACATTTTCAACAATAAAAACATAGACATACAGTGGAAATCGTTTAACGCGAAAACGGTTACCACAAAATATCGGTTAACACGAAATACCACTCGGGTACCAATCGCCGTTTGTTATGTACAGTGTATTATTTGTACGGTTAACACGAAAGGTTTACCTGAAAAATATCGGTTAACACGAAAATTTTTTGTTAAAAATAATTTTTTTTTGGCTGGCTTTTAAGTAACTGCATACAAAATAAAGCCACACAAGTACGCCCAAAAGCTTGTTTTCGATGTAAAGGAATCCATTCTTCATCTCTAAAAGAGAAAGAGCAGGTAGTGACCATAGTTTGTTTTGTCTACCTGTTTTGTTTTGTCTTCAGTACCAAATTCTATTTACAGTACGTACTGTATACAGTGTACCATTGTTTAAGAGAAACCATAGCCTCTCCTTCAGCACCAAATGTGTTGTTCATTGACCGCAAATAAACCGTTATCGCTTACATTAACTACCTACTCTATAGGGTGTGGTGAGTTCAGTTCAGTTGTATTCTGTGCATGTACAGCGGTGGTAAAGTTTGCGGTACGGTACCGATAACATTTTATTATAAAAAATTTACTCAGTTGTGAGGATTAACTGTTTACTTTTTTACTGTAAAAACTTCTTAGTCTTTTACAGCCAGTTAAGTGACATTAAGCGTGTGACATGTACGTGTTAAGTGAAGTTACGCTTTCGTAAATTTCGTTTTTGCAGTCCGGAAGTAAAATGGAGAAGAAAGTGCGTAAACAAAGTGCCCTCTCTTTAGAAAAAAAAGTTGAACTCCTCCAAGCTGTTAATGAGGGTATTCGAACTAAAACAGAAATCTGTAAAACATTCGGTATACCAAACTCGACGTTATCCACGATTATAAAAAATAGAGATAAAATTTTAGAACTGTATGAGTCGGGCAAGTTTGAACCAGGCAGAAAACGTTTCCGTAAGGCAAACCACGAAAACTTATAGGCTGCTCTTCTTGTTTGGTTTAAGCAAGCAAGATCACAAGATGCTCCTATTTCTGGACCACTACTGATGGAGAAAGCAAACATTTTTGCTGAACAGATGAACTTAAATTTCACTGCAAATCCTGGCTGGCTAGAAAGGTTTAAAAAACGAAATGGCATAACCTTTAAAAACATCTGTGGCGAATCAAGACAGGTGTCACGAGAAATGACATCATCGTGGTTGCAATCTACGCTGCCTGCAATTTTAAAAGACTATCCACGTAAGGATATTTTCAATGCCGATGAAACAGGACTATTTTTCCGTTGTATGCCTGATAAAACACTTTCATTCAAAGGGGAGCAGTGCTCTGGTGGTAAAAAGTCCAAAGAGAGAGTGACAGTGATGGTAAGTTGCAATGCTGATGGGTCAGAAAAACTTCCGTTACTTGTTATAAGAAAAAGTTTAAAGCCGCGCTGTTTTAAAAATGTTAAAAAGTTGCCAGTAGAATATAGAGCTAACAAACGAGCGTGGATGACGTCTAAAATTTTTACTGAATGGCTGGTTTCGTTAGAAAAACATTTCACTTCTCAGAAGAGGAAAATTGTGTTAATTATTGACAACTGTCCTGCCCACCCATTGTAATGGGGCGAATTAGGAGGTTTTTTATTTTTTATTAATTTTGGCTCTGATCTAAGTAAAATTGTACAATTCACTTCATATATGTGAGCCACCCCAGTTTAATTTTATATTAATTCAAATTATCAATTCAATCACTTTCCAAATTGCCAGACTTCACCTGTGAGGAGCCCCCAGTACAGCAATGCACACAGTTAGCCAAAACAATTGCACAGACGTATTGCGTAACCACCCCAGCAGCAGGCTTTTTGTGAATCACAGTCTGCAGTCTGTCACCAGTTGTAACCCTAGCCAGCAGCAGGAAGCAGCATAAAGTTTGTGCATTTAAAAACAGTGGCCTCGGGTGCAAGATAGGTCGTTATACAGAGTCGGCCTATCTTTTAAAGCATAATAAATATTAAAAGTGTACAAACAATAGAGCGCGGTCGCCTAAAACTTTATACCCGGGCAGAATTTTGTTCCATCAAGTCGGCCGACTAATCGAGATTATATCGGAGTCGGAGTTGTAAAGCAGTTTTAAAAAAAGTGAGGTGGACATTTAACGCCATAAAAGCAAGTGAGTTCGGAGTAAAAAATGAACTAATAACAGTTTGGACTTAGTGCAAGTAATTTACAGGACGCGCCATGTGGTCGACAGTGACGCTGTTTAGGAAAGTAACCCTATTCTTTTACATATATTCTTATGTTCTCTAAAAAGGGGGTTTTAAAGGTCTGAATGTGAGAGTGTGGCAAGCTGGGTTCGCCTTGATTAATTACAACTATATTAGAATAAGAAAAATGTTTAAATAAATGTGCATGTTGTATCTGTCTTAAAAGGAGAGAAAGTTGAGTTCTAATTGAAATTCTATTTAAAAGGAAATAATTAGATAATAAAATTTTTTAATTCCATCAAACAAATGAGTGTAGCGTACGTTTGTTGTGTAACCTGATAATCGCACTTGCATCTTAAAGTTCGTGTGCCGGATCCTGGTAGAAAACAGAAGGTAGGTGATAAAATAATTTTATGTATTTCTATTTGTATTAAATGTAATTAACGTTACACCATGTGATCTAAAATTGATGGCAATTAAACTTGTTTTTCTACCACCGAACACGACTAGTGTCCTACAACCTTGTGATCAAGGTATTATTCAAAATTTAAAATTTCAGTACAGAAAGTTACTTCTGCGGAAATACTTGGCCACTATTGAGGGGAAAAAAGATTTCTGTGTAAATGTTCTGGATGCTTGTAACTTGTTAAGAACAGCGTAGAACCTCGTGACGCCTACAACAATTCAAAATTGTTTCGCTCATGCTCGATTCATTTTGAATTCAGAAACTGAACAACCTAGAAAATGAAGAAAACGAACGAAGAAAATGAAATTGATCCTACACTATCTGAAATGTTTAATCGTGTGTCATCTGTATTAAATGTTTGAATTTCTCTAAATGAGTACGTGACTGTCGACGAGAACGTAACTACGGCTCCCGTATTAACAGATACCGATATCGTGGAAACAGTGCAAGTTGACAACTGTGAAGGTGATGATAGTGACGACGAACTTGACACGGAAAATGATAGTGAAAATGTTCCTACCGCTACCGATATGCTTTCGTTGCTGAGCCGTGTTCGTCGATATTTTGAAGCCATCTCGGAAGGTGAAATGTTTGAACACGTTGATAAATTAGAACAATTTGTTGAAAATAAAATAGTGCAAAATTGTGTGCAAAAGAAAATAATGGATTATTTTAAATAAAGATAAACACGAAAACTACGGTAAAGTTGAAAGACATACAGTAGTCTATAAGAAAACCTAAATCATAGGACTAAATTTAGAACAGCTAATAATAATTTTAAGAAAAATTAACAATAATAAACCATGAGGATAAATAAAAAGTTGTATTTGTTGCATTTTACTAGACAGTACAATAAATAATCCACAGTACACTATTTGTTCACTTCCTCATTTTGTTTCACTTTTTGTTCGCTTAACGCGAAATTCGGTTTACACGAAAAAAATAACTGGTCCCCATCATTTCGTGTTAACCGATTTCCACTGTATATATAAACAATAATCCAGAACCACCTAAAATGAATAGCCTAATAAAAATACACAAATTAAACAACCCAATACGTCCATTAATCAATTTCAAAAAAGCTCCTACATACAAAATAGCAAAAATAATAGCACAAAAACTAAAAAGTAACCATCTAAAAAATAACCATCATAACATAAAAAATACATACGAATTAATAGACAAACTAAAAATAATAAATATAAATGAAAATACATTTTTCACATCATATGACATAACAAACATGTACACCAATATCCCAGTAGAAGAAACAACTGACATAATAATAAACAAACTTAAAGAACAAAATGAAAACAAACAATATATAACCGAAATAAAAAATAGTCTCCAACTAATACTAAAACAAAATTACTTTGAATTTAATAGCAAAATTTATCAACAGAAAGAAGGTTTAGCAATGGGATCACCATTATCAAGCATAATAGCAGAAATATTCCTACAACACATAGACACCAAAATACAAAATATCATAAAAACACATGACCCAAATGGGGTATGGATAAGATATGTAGATGATGGACTATATGTATCAAATAACAAAAACACAAATGCAGAGAACATACTGAAACAAATCAATAACATACATCCCAAAATACAATTCACAGAAGAAAAAGAAAAACATAACAAAATCAACTATTTAGACATAACCATCACAAGATACAACAAACACATACAATATGCAATATATAGAAAACCAACTTCCACTAACATCATTATACCTAACCATTCTGACCACCCACCACAACATAAAATGGCAGCATTTTATTCGTTATTTAACAGAATGTACAAAATACCCCTAAACAAACAAGAAACTGACAAAGAAAGAACTGTAATATACCAAATTGGTTATGAAAATGGATACAATAAAAATACTATGATCAAAATAGAAAATAAAATCAAATACAAAATAAAAACTGCACAATTAAGAATTAATCAAACTGAACAACACATAAATAATAACAACAACAAAAAATGGGCCACATTCACATATATAAATAATAAAATGACAAAACTAACAAAACTATTTAAAAACACAGATATAAAAATAGCATACAAAACTAATAAAAATAAATTACAAAATCTAAATAGCTCACACAACAAAGATAATACAACAACTAACGGTATACACAAAATTGAATGCCAAGATTGCAATAAATGTTATATAGGACAAACAAAAAAACAGCTGAAAAAACGTTATTTTGAACACCTAAATGCATACAAAAAACCAGAAATATATAAATCCAATTTAGCCACACATGCAATAAACACAGGACATGCATTCCCAGACATAACCAATGTAACACTCATAAAACATATACCACACAAAGGCACCATAATGAACATATGGGAAAATTTACAAATATACAAACATACAACAGAAAACAAACTAATACCTGAACAAATACAAATCAATACAAAACATGACACAATATTCAAAGCACTCAACATTGAAAATACACAAAAAACTAACACATACACCACAATCACACACAATAAAACCAACTTGAAATACCAGAAGCCAACAGGAAGCCACAATAGTCAACCAACAACACATATGTACTTCACCAGACAAAAAAACCGGAAGGCTGAGGATGGGTACAAGACAGTACCCGAAACATGTTCCAAATAGAAAAATAACATCTTGAGGTAAATTTATGTATAAATATTAAATGTATCATATACATCAAGAAACGGACTGTAGCAGAAAGTGATTGAAATATATATAGTGCAAAATTTAACTATATATATATTGTTACGGATCGAAGGTCGGTCTCTCTACAAAATGTAAAAGTGTCAGAGTGTAATGGGTGTAACGTGTCTTCTCAATCCGTCGTCGCTTTGGAACGTAGCTTGCGCTGATAATAAAGTGAGTTTATTACAAATTGTTGTAGCTCATTCCTTCATTTTATGTTTTACTTCTTTGCCTCATATGTTGGCTAAGGATTATTATGGTAAGGTGATCTTACATACTTCTTTTTTATTATTATTTATTTTTTTCTTTTATCTCATATATGCTCTAAATAATTTCGTAAGTTGGTCTTACATAATTTTTTGAATTTTGAAATTCCATCTTACAACTTTTTTCTTTCTTATCTATTTGCAACCTTATTCGTTTGTTTTGTTATCTCTTTTTTATTTAAATTACTTCGGTTGGTTATCAGGAAATCAGTCCCATATTTTAGTGGTTATCTGGTCTTGGTTTACCCATGGTCCATGATTACATTAGTTACCCCCGTTGTTCGGACTGCTCTGGTGTGCATAACTATTTCTGTCCGTGTGATATAGGTCTCTTCTATCTGGTACAGCCATTCTTCTAATACCATGTGTTCTTTATTATCAATTTCTACCTCAATTACTTTAGCATTTTGGTTATTACTCACTGAAGTTACTCGTACCTCCATCATTGATCTTCTCACTGATATTGGTCTATTTTGCGTTTCTATTTCTGTTGTATTCCATTTTCTGATCGATCTTCTTAATGTGTTACACACTATTTGGTAGCGATTCCTTTCTAAAGCTTCTATTACGTTCCTTCTGTTATTTTTAAATTTCATTATTTCATTCTGGTCGGTAATTGATAGATTGAACATCTCAAGTAGTCCATTCTTCATCATCTCCAATTCTTCTCTTGTAATGGGGCAAAAAGGGGGTCTTTATTTTTTATTAAATTCATAAATTTATTTGCTATCAGTGCGGCTAGTCCCAGGTAAAATAATAGTGGTTTCAAACAACGTGGTTGTCAGAGAATGCAATACTGTTTTGGGAAATCAAGTGTTTGTCACGTACTAGTATGCGCCACATTAGCACGCGCGCAGATGCGACGCGTACCCAGTTCAACCGATGCTACGGAAAAATGGCGAGACAGAACAATTGCCTCACCATGTGCTTTGAAGCTGAAGGAAGCCGATTAGAGGCTCCACCTACCTGAGCCTCCTGTATCATCGCCGTGTAATATCGTCAACAACTTGGGCACATTGAAAATCCACGCTACCTGTACGTTGACGAACAATTTGTCGCATGAAGGCTGTGTGTTTCCGGTTGAGTAACAAAGTTTAGTGGGGAGCTTTGTGCATGGTTGCTGCGCAGTCGACAAAATAACGTACGTCTTGCCAGACGTACGCTAAGACTCGTGGGCCCTAAGAAATCTTTTAACTGTAGAAAGTGACAAACCGACCAGTAATTGTGTGTTTAAACTACAAGAAAAATGTAGTACAGTATTTCAGTATCAGTGCAACATTAAACTACGACCAGTGAGCAAAATTTAACTAGTGAGAGAGTGTTTCAGAACCACCAAGTGAACAAAAAAACCGGTAGTGACTTCAACACGAACTTGGGGCGATGACAGGAAAGTAAAACACATATTTTCAATTTAAATATACAAAATAATCAATTAAAAGCGATAAATCCAACTTAAATTGGGTAAAAGGTGTGAATGAGTGTGTGAGCAAGCTGGGTCGCCTTGAAAATTAGAGTTACAGTAGTTTTAAGTTTTTAATACATGTTTTGTCCTAAAAAGGAGGTGATAAACCATATTTTGTAGTTTCAAAAATGAAGTAGCAATAACAGTAAAAAACGAATACCAAATATTGGGAAAGAAAGAATACGAAAGAAATATGGCATTTGTCTAATAAAATAAATGTATACTGATTAGTTGAAGTAATCAATTTGGTTTTCTGAAATGTTTTAATGTACCACATTAAGCAAAAAATTTGATAAACTGTTAAGAGTTACAAACTGAGAATAATTAAATTTTTACAAATGAATACCAATAAAAGGGATTAATAGTGTAGCCATGTGTTAAGTCAATTATTACGCCAAATTAACATCACCTATCCCGTATGAAAAAATTTTGCCTAACAAACCTGGTAAATAAGTAAAAGTGTTTCAAGGTCTCCATATCTACCCTTTAAAGATATCGGTGGCGACCTATAAATAATTTGGAGTCTTCTGTGCTCGGTAAGTCAGGGTGGCGTGTAAGAGTGAGGTAAGTAAAAACAACGGTGTGGAAGTTGGTAAGTTAAAAGAATAGAATGTAACACTCTGGTATTGATTAGTTTTCTTTGATGCATTTTCTTAGTCTTCAATTCCATGGTTTGGGTATTCTCTTTGTTTTTGTTCTGTTTATTTTCAGATAACCATACACCTTGGTCTTCTTTAATTTCTATCTCCTTACTACCTTCAGAAGTGGTGTCTATAGGTTCATTCAATTTCTTGAAACCATAATCTATTGTCTCATTAAGTAGATCTATTTTGTAATTGGTTTCTTCCCATTTCTTATTCATCTCCGTTTTTGTCTGGTCGCTTTCTTCACGATATCCTCTTAATATTAGTCTTATTTGCTGCTTCATCTCTTCCTTAGTCTTTTCATCGATTTCCTTCAGCTGTTGTTGGAGGGTTTCGTTATTTTTGTTAATTGTCTGCCTTAATTCTTCTTTGGTACTTTCGTTTGTACTCACTATTTTTTCATTTATTTGTTTCAAACTCTCCTCACTCTTGTCAAATTTTTCCTCCTGTTTCTTAAAATTTTCATTAATTTGTCCGAATTGCTCCATCATCATTCTCATTATGTTATCTAATTTCGCCTCTCCGTTTGGTGTAGCTTCGGTCGGCTGATTTTCGATCGTATCTCCTCTAGCTTCTTCTCCATCACCCACCTGTTGTTCCATCTCCATGTTTGTGACTGCTTCTGTCTCTTCTTCTTGTCTGCCTTCTACCGTTTCTTGTTCCTTTGCCAATTTTTTCGACAACCCTCTTGTATGCATCTTGTTATCCCTTCGTAATCGCCGCTAGAATTTCATATTTCCCTTTCTTCTAGCCTCACCAGTTGGTCGCCAATTTGTAATAACTCTCGTATCTCCCATGTTACAATGCCACACGTTGGATGCGTCAATTTGTAATAAACACGATGTCCGTCTAATCTTAAACGTGTATAAGTGTAATGGGTGTAACGTGTCTTTCAATCCGTCGTCGCTTTGGAACGTAGCTTACGCTGATGGTGTCCGTTGCGAACATACGAATAACCAGGTATCGAAGTCCTTACCTGTTGTTCACTAGGGGTGTGTAAATCCCGGGTGGTGCCAAATTGTTTAATCAAAACAATTAAAAAATTTTATGATGATCTGGCAAGCGCGGCTCAGGCGGTGTGGAGAATTCAATTTATTCCCGCCTCGACTTGACCTTCTTAATCGGGCCAGTAGTTCGTTGAGTTGACTACGTGAGCGCTTGCCGTCAATACGAGCTGTTCGGTAAAATGTACACAAATTAAAATACACCTTCCTAATGAAATTAAAACACAGTGGTTACACTCAGTACTTGTTTATTATTTGGTGATTACTAATTATTCAGTTTAATGCAAATTATATTTTGTTTTGTAATTCATTTGCACCGGTAAATAATATGAGACAATTTCTCTAGGGTTTGACAAATCGATTTTGAACGTAACAGACAGTCAATGATGGCGTCTGTTGAAGTTGTGTACAAATATTTTCGTTCAAACGTCTGGATTCTTGTGATTACGATAAAAGGATTATTAATTATTACAACAATAAAAATACACTACCTTACATTATTTATACTTAAATAATATAATGTGTAGCTATAACTTGTTCTTGGAGTGTAGTAAAAGTGTTTCAAAATATCGTAAACTAACAACAGGTTAACTTTACAAGTTGACAAATTTTCAGTGTCTTAGTTTTTTATTTAATCTTTGAAAGAAATTATATGCAGTTTAGTGAGAGTTCAGATTACTGTGAGAAATATTTAAAGTGAGTTTATTCGGAAATTTGGGTAATTTAAATGATACTTAACACATTAGTAGACTGGGTGTACTCAGTTGGTCTGGTAAAAAGGAATTGGGCTGCAATCATATGCAATTTTCAATCGTCTAGGGCATCTGGCATCTTTTTCAAATTAATTGTGGCAATTTATTCGTTTCTTTTTTTTATTTAATTGGTCTTCGACATCAGTTAAATGGTTTCAGTCATCGTCTGCTTCCTTCTTGTTCATTTGTGGTAATTTTGTTTACTATTTTGACGTTTTAAATTATAATTTTGATCGTTCAAGATTTGGCTTCTATTCTGCAAGAGCGTCACTTTACGAGTAAAAAATCTAACGGAAAATTCGTAACCAACGTCTGTTGTCATAGTTACAAATTAATTCTGATTGGTTATCTGGTCTTATAACCATTGTTATCAAATTTGAATTTTTATTCAAAATCGCTGTATATCTTCTGATTGCTTTTATTCTTCTGTCTTCTTCCCTACATATTAAATATTATCACTACTGTTATTATTTCCTTTCAAAGATTATTTTGATATCCCATAAGGTTGGGTTCTTCAAAATATTAATGTTTGTACAATTATTTTAATATTTGTTAACTATAGTTCTCTTTTAATTTAAGTCCTTATTCTAACATTGTTCCTTTAATAAGATTTACAAATTATCCTTGGTTGGTTATTCGCCATGGATTTATTAATTTCTTTGTTGTTTTCACACAATTTGTATTTATTTGTTTTTTACAGTTAGGCATTTCATAGGCCTAAGTAGCCATTGATTATATTTATTTATTTTATACCAATTATATCTCATTTTACTCTAGTGTTTTGTTTTGTTATTATAATTGCTTTGTTTATTGGTTACTGTGTTTTGAATTTGTTTTTTGCACTGATTATGTGTCAATATTATTTTCTACATCTTGGCTTGTCAATTATTTTCTAACTGATTTTCCAGTGTTTATTATTTCTGTATTGATTTCCCTTCTTATTTATTTAACTTGCCATTGTCAACAATATGACTATTATTTACTATTCTTTACTACGTAAAATATAACAACTAGGCCTATGGACTGTATACTTCCTTCAGCCATATCCTATTCATAAATTTAAATGAACAATCTTTACCAGTTATTAGGTAATGTTGGTTTACAATACATTTCATTCTTTTACTATTATTTTGGGTGAGAAACATCATCACTCCCTTTAAACATACTTAATCTATTATCCCTTATAACATGGGGTGTTTATTGATTGCGTTCTTAATTTCTTATTTCTTTACTAATCTCTCTCTACAATCCATGGTAACTGTTTACCTTACATGGGCTTTCTCCCCTGAATAACATCGTATCCTTCATTTATATCTAATCTAAATACTATTTTTAATTACTATTAACAATGCAATTCTTATAAGTTCACTATTAAATCATTTAGTGTTTTATCATTGATTTAATAAGTGTTTTCTTATCTATCACTATTTTTTATCATACTATCATTTACAATATCCTTTTTTATTCATCACCTTCACTTTTAACTAATTAGTGTTTACCACTGATTTACTCATTATTTGGGGTTTTTACACTTTCACTATTGGCACTTCTTAAACTTTTTATTTTCAGTGTTTATTAGTGGGTAATCCCTATCATTACTTTTCTTTGTCAATTAGTTATTTTTATTTCTCACTATCTCACTATTTCTCTCTTTCTTTGCAAATATTATTTATACTTAATAAGTTCGTGTCTTTCTAGATTTCTTACTTACATATATTTCTAATTCTTGGGTTAGTGTATTTTTATTTATCGGGTTTTATTAATTATTAATTACATTTGTCACTTAGTCAATACTAATATTTATTTTTTATATTGGTTATTTACTGGTTTCGTTTCCTTTATGATATTTGATTGTATCATTTCTCCCTTCCCTATTCTATACTATTTGTCTGTGTTTTATCATCTTGTTTCACTTTATTTCCTTTATAGTTGGTTTGTTCCATTTTTATTTTCATTTTTCTTCTCCTTCACTTCCATCTTGTTTCATTTTATTTTGGTTTTTATCTGGCCAATCTCTGGGGTTGGGTCAAAGTCATTTGTCTGTTAGTCTAGTCTGTAATTTTATTTAACAATCACATTTGGTTTACCATTCTTCCTCCTTCTTTCTTAATTACATTTTATCTCTTTATATTCTCTTCATTATTTATTTATTAAAATATATTACTTTTTAGCCTTTCTTACCTACTTATAGTTATCAAATATGATCGGAATTTGGCGATTTTATAATATATATATATTTAAATTTTAAATATAACTATTGTGCTCCCTGAGTTGCAGAACCTGCTTAGTATTTTCAACGAAGTACAGTTATTATTATAAACATTTCTATATTAGATAGTGTTACGACATCAAATAACAATCTACGTGTTTGTCGAATGTGCCAGAAGAATCACGATGTAATGCGTGTGGCATACGTGCTTGTAGACGCATTTGCTAGACAGTGCGAGAATTCACACGGCCGCGAGCAATTACGTCGTAGTTTAAAGGTAATACGTAGTATGTGGAATCGTCTAGATTTTCAGCGGCTATAAATACAATTACTCAGGGACGCTCAGTCAGTATAGCAGCGATATATTTTCAGTGCGGTTCGAGTAGTAATCGGGTGAAATTACTGTGTGCGATCAAGTGGTTATTAGTGAAGTGTTGTGTTTTATAATCAGGCGGTATATTGTAACACAACTGTGTTTTAATATTAGTTGACATTTATTTGCATGTGAACAATTTTTATTTGATTTGCTGTAGAGACTGTGTTGTTAATTACGAACTGTTTAACTGTAAAAATTAAAGCTGGTGATTAGTGACTAAATTGGTGTCTTTACTGTATTCTGTTTCCACTATACCTACGACGATCGAGTAGACCGTCGTAACAATACTTTTCAAATGTTAGAGGCATACCTAGCCAGTTATATTCTGACAATGGCACGAACTTTAGGAAGGCCCGCAACGTCTTGCATGACCTTTACAATCTCTGGCATAATAAGGATGCCACCTTAACAATCCAATCATTTGCAACTTCTCATGGTATTAAGTGGTCATTCATTCCTCCATCGTCACCTCATTTTGGTGGTCTATGGGAGAGCGGTATAAAAAGTTTGAAGTATCATTTGCGCTGCATTGTCGGCAAGTCCATACTCACATTCGAGGAGTTTACTATGGTTTTATCACAGGTAGAGGCCTGTCTAAACTCACGCCCATTATTTGCCGTTTCATCGGATGTAAACGATCCAGTGCCACTTACCCCTGGCCATTTTTTAATCTGTGCACCATTAACGGCAATACCTGATCCTGACTTGTCACACGTTCCCATCTCTCGTCTCGGCCGTTGGCAACTTCTCCAGAAGTTTGTCCAAGCTATTTGGAAATCATGGTCATGCGACTACCTACACCAATTGCAACAGCATCACAAATGGAAGTTCACTAAAGAAAACGTTTCCATTGGTGACCGGGTCCTGCTAATCGAGGATAACTTGCCTCCATTAGCATGGAAATTTGGGGTAATCACAGCCACATTTCCCGGACCAGACAACTTAATTAGGGTAGTTGACGTTCGTACGCCTGTTGGCACCTTTCGCAGACCAATTCACAAGTTATGTTTGTTGCCAGCGCGGGACGAGGCCTAGACACGATGTCAATGTAACTACTTAGCACAATGTTATGTTTTACCTGGCCACGAGCTTTCATTACTTAATTGTTTGATAATTTGGCCTACTTCAATTATGGTGATATGTGCTGTCACAAACATTTTTATGTTGATATTGCATTATAGCGTATCTCATATATCAAATTCGCATGTTTTTTGTAATTGTACAAACATGCACTATGTTATTATATTTATACTTATTATATTGTCACTGTGGTATACTTTACTTATTCTTGTATTTACATGTATTGATAATTTTGTAAGACATATACTATGTCCTTTGTATACTCATATTTTTCTATTGGTAGTGGTTTATGTGTCATGTCTATTGGTGGTATTGGTTCTTATGTTATAGATTTTGTTATATAATATTCACATGGATTTGGAGCTATACAAACCATGTATGCATCTTTGCTGCACATTTTTTATTGATATTTGTGCATCGCTATTTCACTATTCTATGAATTTTATGTGTTACTTGTAATTGCTCAACACATGCATTACATTTTTGTATGAACACATTTACTGTATTTGTCACTTATACTATTATATACTATTATGCCTTGTATTCATGTATTTTGTAATTATGCAACACACATGTTTCTATTATATTTTATCATGTATTTTGTATCTATGTAAAACATATTATTGTACCCGCACCTATTGTCTATGATTATGCACCACGCATATATTTTTACACATATTTTGTATTTGTATTTTACGTTCATGTATTGCACATATATTATTATTCATGTTTGTGATTATGACATACATGTTATTACGTTTATATACTTGCAACCATTCAACAATGTATAATCTATTTTCGCATTCAATTTATTTGTGCATTCTTGCAATTGTTTGGTATAGCATGCACTATTTAATTATTATATTACAGCGTTATGCTAAATCTATGTTTTTATATGCATATACTTTTTGTAATAATCTTGTCTATTCATTTTATATTCAATATGATTATGTGTAAATCAGCTGGCCTTGACTGGCTTGGACTGTCAATCATGACTTGCATAAAATATTTGCAATTTGTATCGGACCCATCAAGGGATGAGTCACCGATTATTCATTATCAAGCATTATCAGATTATTCATTATTCATGTTTTGTATTGTATACATCTCTGCTAATTCATGCACATTTATACTTATGTATAAATCAGTTTGCAAGCCAACTGTGGCCTGTTTAACCTTATCATTATTATTAAGGTTTTATCTCTGAGCAGTTTAATGTTATAATATTGTTATCTAACATTTCAATGTCGATGATCAAAACAACATACTGATGGTTGATATCTATTAGTAAGAACGTACATGTTGTGTTTCCTTATAATATAAATTGTTAAAAATGTATTACAAAAAATCGTTCGATTTTTGCGGGGAGTTATGGACAGTAATGTTGGTATTTAATGTGGGAATTGTATAATCGAAAGGTTGGCTACTCTGATCATGGTCCAACTATGCTCGCTTCGGTGAACATGACGTTACAGTGCTCCGAGCGTCCGAACGCAGCAGACGTGATTTACACTTGTTGCTTCGGCTGTCATTTCAATTCTTTAATGTTGCGACTTATTATGTAGGTCTTAGACCCTAAAACATTTCATTTATTTAACTTCAAGTGTTGCGTAATTGCGACTCACTTCTATAATGTAACATTTTTTAACCTAATGTGATTTTACAGACTTCATAATGCGTCTAAGGTTTAGTTAACCTTTCAAATTCTAAATTAAGTTGTAACATTTATGCATAATAAATGTATTAAATTACAGTCCGCTTACTCATCATTATTTTCTCCATCCTGGCAAACTTAATTCCACTACAATATTAATTTTCAAACATTAATTCTTAACACCTACCACAATGTACAAATAAATCCACCTCCAACAGCATTAACAAAAAAGGCAGACATGATTAACTGGTTAGAAAACCAGGACATTCCTTGTAGTCCATCTATGCACTGATTAAACAAAATAAACCAAAATACAAAACTTTTAAAATAGATGCTTTTTTGGCAAACCATGAATATTCCATTTTACGACTTCTACCCTATCACCCGGATCTTTATCCAATCGAACTGAATTGGGCAAGCGTGAAGGAGCGTGTTAAAAGAAATGTTTATGTCTAGGCTCGACTTTCGAGAAACATTGCAACAGACACAACATGCCAAGTCACTGTTTACAAAATAATGGCAGTATTAAACATTTTGTAACTCTGTGAAATCTTTATACTGTCTCTTTCTGTTGTGTCTGACGCTTGTTTCGTCTTACAAAATGTCCATGTTTACTTTTCGGTTGTGTTGTAATCAAAATCAAAACTTACCTACATTCACATTTTTAGTATTTAATAACTTAGTAAAAAAATTAGTGAATTAAATATAAAACGTACTAAAATGTAAAAACCTTAAAAACCATTAAAAAATAACAAAATGATTTTAAAATTATAAGATAATTGGTTAGAGTAAAAAGATAGGTAAGTTAGAAAAAATTAAGTTACGCCTATGCATATGTGTATGTGTTGTGTGTGTGTGTGTGTGTGTGTGTGTACGTGTGTTGGTAAGGCTGTAAAATTTAATTTGGTAAAGTATTTAGTAATGTAGTTAAAATATAGTTAAAGAAATTTAGAAAACACCAAGTACATAAAAAACGTTAAAAAATTAAACAACTGAAAACATTATAAGAATGCATAGACAATAGGAAATTAAATAAATAAAGTTACAAAAATAATAAGAAAATAATTGTGAATTGACAAGGCAGTATAACTGCTTTATTTCAACTGCCATTATAAGCGATATAAGTTTTTAAAGAGCACTTTTACAGGGAAAAAGGTAAATTTGTCTATTTTCTTTCATCTTTAATTAAAAAAACATAACTTCGGCACATTAGGTATAAAAAGTTAATCCATCTCAAAATAGACTACTTAACTCATACATGCATGTTCATTCATATACGTCTTATTCACAATTGAGAGAGTAGCCCGATATTTTCAACTGCATTAGTAGACATTTTACTCTCTCATGGCTAACCCGCCTTCTCCCCACTATAACCTGCGCGCTGCTTTATGTCTGTTTAATTTTACAGTACATTAATAATTAATAATATTATAATTAAATAATAATATATAATTATATATTAATATATATTAAATATATAATAAATACAATAAATTATATTGAATATTAATATAATAATTAAATAATTAATTATATAATTATGCGCTCATTTACATAATTTTTATATTATGTTCTTGGGAATTTGTAACAAAGATTTCCACATCATCTAAGAGCGATCCTGTAAAATTTATTTCATTAAGTACAACCATTCTCCTGGGTTTCAACTGACAACAAATCACATTAATAAATGAGTTAGTCAAGGGTGTCCTCTATCATCAACACTACTTAACAAATATATTGACACTATATTTTAGAATATGGAAATCAAAAACTGACTAACGGATTCGCCTGTGACAAATATGTATAATTGTAAATTTTATAATTTATGTAGATAACAAAAATTACTGTCCAGCTGAGTGATGACATTTGATGGAATAAGTGGAATATGTTCCTGTAATACCCTGTTACGAGGGCTACCTTTTAAGTTTTTACAAAGACAATGAAAGAAAAAACATTTTTTGATACAAATCGTTTTATTGTTTCTCAAAATATTCGCCTTTGAGATTTATACACTTTTGCATGCGTTCGAACCAAGTCTCGAAACATTTTTTCCACTCTGATGTTGGTACCTCAGAAATATGGTTTTGGAAGGATTCAACAGCTTCTTGAGGTGATGAAAATCACTGTCCACGCATTTTTTGTTTGACATTCGGGAACAAAAAGAAGTCGTTTGGCAATAAATCAGGTGAATACGGGCAATGAGACATTAATTTGATGTTTTCCTCCTTCAAATAATCAATTGTTTGACGTGCTGTGTGAGAGTTGGCATTGTCGTGATGAAGAATGATGTGACGTTTTCGGTTGTGTTTCCTGATTTCATCGATGACTTGTGGCAAACAAATTGTTGTATACCATTCAGCATTAACTGTTCTTCGATCCTCTAAAGCAATGGTTGCGACATGTCCAGTGTAAGCAAAGAAACAAGCGATCATTTTCTTGGAAGTGCTTCGTGAACGAACCACTTTTGTTGGTTTCGGTTCATCTTGGAACACCCAAACAGTTGATTGTTGCTTAGTTTCCGGCTCGTACGAATATATCCAAGTTTCGTATCCTGTTACGATGTTGTATACAGATTTTGCATTTCCTCGGTCGAATTTTTGGATCATTTCCTTACACCAATTGACACGCGCCTGATTTTGAGTTTCGGTCAAATTATGCGGAATCCATCGGGAACAGATCTTTTTAACAACTAAATGTTCATGTAAAATCGAATGTACTGCAGTCTTCGATATGCCTAAGGATGCCTCTATCTCACGGTAAGTCACATGCCGATCTTCTTTAATCATGTTGTGCACAGCATCGATGCTTTTGGGAATAACAACCAATTTAGGTCGACCTTCACGAAATTCATCACTGACTGAAACACGACCACGGCAAAATTCCGCAAACCAATTGTAAACAGTCTTTTCTGATGGTGATTGATTACCAAAAGTTGTACGAAGCGATTCGAGGCATTGTTGTTGAGTTAGGCCTTTATTAAAATCGTAAAAAATCATCCAACGAAAACCTTAACATGAAATTTCCATTTTTTCACAAACACTTTTGTTTTAAACGCTCACTGTAAACAAACTCCTCAGCCAATATCTGAGCTGCAATTGTTTTACAAATAACATATGACAAATTTTTCAACAATGATAATGTCACATCTCACTAGCGCCATCTAGAGGTCGTTTGTACAGACTTAAAAAGGCAGCCCTCGTATGAACAAAGGCAGTAGTCGAAAATCACAATATGACAGTGTCTCAAGCTGTACAGGTACAGGGGTACAGGTAATCAACAATTTTTAACTGCCTGGGATGTGATAACTTAACTACATGGAAGATTAATAACTTCTGACTGGCTGATATACACAACTTGGTTACAACGGCACAAGCAGAACCATATTTCAGATTGTTATACACCACTCTATTGCCATCTTGTTTAATGCAGTTCTAGATGAACATGGAGCATGTCATTGATCCTCATACTATATATGAGGATAAAACATTTCCTTCTGTAGCTCAAGTTGGAAGGAAATGGCCAGAAATGTGCATCGGCCTGGCAGAAACTCTACGCAGTAAACCATACACTGAAGGCAGAAATCCCACTCAGTGTGAAGTCTCAGGTAATGAATGTATGTATACACATGCCCACTGTAAATGGCTAGTCACAGACCTTTCCTAACGTTAGACGTATTGCCAACAATAATAAGAATAATAACTGAACTTTAATTTCTATATTTTTGCTTGGGGTTTTTTATATACACGATCATCAGTTAAGTGGAAGAGCATGCACAAGATATCCATTTCAACTGTAATTGTTACTTGTTTTTTATGCATCTGTTAACAATCGAATTCCTTCTGTTTTTCTGAAGTGTGGAAACAGTATGGTGCATGTGGTCTTTATAGTTAATCTGATGACATCCTTCTTTAGTTTTGATTATTGTGGTACTGTTTTTCTAGTCACACATCACTGGATTATTTCTCCTCTGTACCTAATATAGACACAATCCATTATTGGAATCTTTTATCTAATCATGGTAAAATAACCTCACTGTTGTAGATGGACAATGATCTCACAGTACTAAGCTGGAATACACGAGCAGGATATACGTCACAATATCTACAAAAATCTGAATACAAACTCTATTCAGAGTACTTGCAGAATATGACCATCTAGTTGTCATAAATATACTGACCAAACTCCTGTACAGTCTGTCCAGAACATTGTCAACATGTTTTCAACTGTGCATGGAAACCAACCTCGATAAGTTCTGTAACAGCTGTGTAATTGGTAAGTTCTGTGATAGCTCTGCCGGAACAACTGACTCACATTCAGAAAACTCATAACTTATCCATGGCTTTGAATATCCTTGAACAGTGCAACATTCTGAATTTTGTCTTGCTGGATTAAGAGGGAGACAAATATTTTAACCTACTTATGACTAGGGCATGAGTAATGCTTGTAACCATGAAGGCAACAATATTTCACCAACAAATTCAGGAAAGCTTAATTGGAATCAATCCAAAGCAAGCAATTCAGAATGTTCATGAAGGTTGTTTTTTTGCATGACAATGTGAAACCCCTAACTGTGATTCACTCGAAAGTTTTCTTAAAGTATTTTGAATGAGAATTTTTTTGACCACCTCAGTCTTCATCAATATGGAGGTGTGGCTGGTTACCAAATGCTTTGAGAAGTAACTGGGGAGCATGAACCTATAGCCAAATACCTAGTAGTTGTGATCTTTGTAGTGGGATGTTTTATATGAGTGGGTATTTATGTTAAAAATAAAGGTTTCGAATATACTTATGAAACAGAAAGCAGTTTGGATATGCAGCAGTAAGCTGTACTGTAAATCGTTTCATACAGCCTGTACATAACAAACATTACATTTTGTGTGTGTGTTTCTAGGAATTGTTCGAACACCTGCACTTTGAAAGCCAGGTACAATCCAGTTTTCTCCAGTCTGAACAAAGGGAAACTATATGCTGGCCCACACAATGCTAAGTCACCCTTCACCCAACAACCACACTGTTTGAATTCAAAAGCGGTGCTTGCAAAAAAATGTAGTGGTGAAATCATTTATTATTGTTGGCAGTTTCAGCTGATCTTCGTGTAGTGCACAGAGAAAGGTTTCCTTTAAATGGTGCAATAGACCGAGCCAATAACGTTAAAAAATAAGTGTGGAACAAACTAAGCTTACAGACCACATGTAAGCCTCACATAGTGTGTGAGAATTGAACAAAGGAGTTTGGGCCACATGCAAAACAAACCTATGAAATGACAGAGTTGTTAGTAATCTACATACAGGTGAGTACCCGAAACTCAATTAATATTGACTGGGGGGGGGGGGGGAGACAGGGCAGTCAAAAAATTAAATAAAAATACTTGTGGTATGGTATTAGGGCGCGTGGAGTGTGTGAGAGAGAGGAGAGAGAGTAACTCAACAAAGAACTTACTTTCATTGATATATTAAAAATTAGTTAAATAGAGTAGAAACTTTAATTTTTTAACGTGTTGTTGGTCTATTACATATGAGAAAAAATATACAGTTTCACCATTAAGCATAACCTTCTTTAAGTTAACACATCTATTATTATAAATTATTATTTTCATTATATTTTTTTATAATTCTTTTCTTTCATTTCTTTGGTCATTTGATATTGTTTGTCGGCTTCATAAGTGAATTAATGCAACTTGAGTCTCAACAATTAATTTTAAATACATAACTTCAATTATAACAGGAAATAGGGAAAAATAAGCATTATTATAAAAAGTTCAAAATATAGGGACGTATGAATAAATATGATTTATTTCAAATGTTACCTTATTTTACCTTACAGTAACCTAATCAGTGTTCAAAGGGTTCGCCTAAACTTGCCTGTGGGTGGGGGGTCTTTTTTAATGGAAAATAGCAGTTTTATGTGGTCTGACAGGTATAATGAAGCAGTCATTAAAATATGAATTTAGGGTCACCCAATACGTCACCCTGGCAGTGACGATTCCTGACGACCCGATGGGTAGAGCAAGCATTCACTCTAAGCACAGTGTGAACACATGTACATAAAATTCCAATGCTAGAAATCGATTACAAAGTATTCAGGTATGCACTTGTTTGTGTCACTGTGAGAAAATATTCACCAAGTGTAATTAAAAATGTGGCGTTTAGCAAGGTATGGTTCTACTTCCTTGTTAAAAAAATATGATTTCAACGAGTACCCAGGACACACTGTGGGGAGCTAACCTCAAACAGTGACAACCAAAACAATAAACAAGATAAAATATCGGTATGGAGAACCATACATGACTTCCATATTCTAAGATTTATATTTAAAATCATTTTCAGCCAAACAGCCAGGGAAGGAATTTTAACAAAAAAATACTTCTTTGTTGCCAATAACGTAGTACACGTATAAAAAAAAATTATCCCCTCCCCCTTCAACTATAATTTTGATTTATAGAAAATTACCCCCAGCCCGTTCAACTAGCCTCTACATTTATAGATATTTCATCTATGTTTCTACAGTGGATTATTAAGATCTTATCAGGATACTTTATCAAAATTAAGTACTTTACTCATGTTACAACAAAAAATGTTTCAGGTAAACTGCCCTTTCCCCGTAACCGATCTTCACCAAAATCAACAGACATTGAGTTCTCTATAGCTCAGGCACATATGTAAAAAATTATTTGATTCTGTTTGAATTTACGGCAGTTATGGTTCGTCATATAAAAAATTACCCATGTCAAAACATACAACATGAGATTTATAAAACATATCTAAGATTTATATTTAAAATCATTTTTGAAATAAAATATTTTCATAGAACCTACTAACGCTGGGGAAATCTGAGGAGCCAATCAGAGTTGGGCCTACCTGTCACTCTGCTGAATTTGGTGGAAAGCCCTGTCACTGTCGTCAAAGTATCAGCCTTGACAGGGTCCTCTTTTTCTGCAAAATGGGAGAGGCTTGAGATGGAGTGAGTGACATGGTCCCCACCTCAATGAAGAACCCATTGTTTTATAAAAATATATTTAAATTTTGAAAACTGAAAATTCTTTTCTTGTTGTAAATATTTATATTTTATAATCAAAATGACTATATTTTTGTTACCTGGCAACAAAATTATTTTATTTTAAACAATTACCATTGTTTCAAAAAGTTTAAATAAATTTTCAAGTACTTTACTCTTGTTAAAACGTAAAAGGTTGCAGGTAAACTATCCCTTTCCCTTAACCGATCTTCACCAAAATCGAAAGTCCTTGAGATCTCTACAATTCAGGGATGTATGCAAAACATTATTTGATTCTGTTTGAATTTGCGGCAGTTATCGTTTGCCATAGAAAAAAAAACGTTGCAGGTAAACTACCCCTTCCCCTCAACCGATCTTCACCAAAAACAATAGGTCTTGAGTACTCTACAAATCAGGGCTGTATGCAGAAAATTATTTGATTCTGTTTGAACTTGCGGCTGTTATCGTTTGCCATAGAAAATACACTTGTTAAAAAAACGTTGTAGGTAAACTACCCCTTTCCCTTAACCGATCTTCACCAAAAACAATAGGTCTTGAGAACTCTACAATTTAGGGCTGTATGCAAATAATCTTTTGATTCTGTTTGAATTTGCGGCTGTTATCGTTTGCCATAGGAAATACCCTTGTTAAAACATAAAACGTTACAGGTAAACTACCCCTTTCCCTTAACCGATCTTCACCAAAAACAATAGGTCTTGAGAACTCTACAATTCAGGGCTGTATGCGAAACATTATTTGATTCTGTTTGAATTTGCGGCTGTTATCGTTTGCCAAAAAAAAAAATTTCCCTTGATAAAAAAAAACCGTTGCAGGTAAACTACCCCTTTCCCTCAACCGATCTTCACCAAAAACAATAGGTCTTGAGTACTCTACAAATCAGGGCTGTATGCAAAAAATTATTTGATTCTGTTTGAATTTGCGGCAGTTATCGTTTGCCATAGAAAAAAAATGTACAGACAGACACACAGACACTTTTCGGAAAACGACTTTTTTTCATGTTTTGAGTGTAGTAGAATCAGAATCTGCAATAATCTCGAACACGATTTTTTTTGCCATCACCATACTTCCATTCCTTAAGGAATATGGAAGTAAAAAATGTTCACTGAGCCGGGGCACTGCTAGTACTCGAAAAGGCTTAAAGCACTGCTAAAGAGTACTTGCTGTTTGTGTCTCTGAGAGCCAGGTACTGTGCTGTTTAGCATTCTGCGTAGGCACAGCAAAAAATCATACATTGTTATAAGTTTCTAACTGTAACCTAAAATAAAAAAGAAGCTAAGATAATAGAAGTGTAGTTATGAAATCCTAAATAAACGCTACGACTTCCGAAATTATGGCCAACTTATAGTACACCAAAGCATTTTTTGAAGAGATTGCCTTCTGGGCGGAACAGCCAGTCAGCTGTTAAAACAGCACAAAGCACTGGAAGCGAAGTGATAGTAACGACTTTGATCAAGTCAGTATCATTTTGACTGGAGCATAGGTGACAAAAATAATGTTGGTTATGTAATCATTTATTTACATTTGCTTGATTTTCTTTGGGTAAACACTGGTTGCATTGCTTGCTTGAGATTCACCTCTGCACCCTGGGTTTTTAGGTTTTTTGGGGTGTGGATGGTAGGTTTTGGAGCCTTGCAAGTAAACCTAACCTTACAATTTCTCTTATTGTAAATTTACAAAAAAGGATTATCATCCATTGTGTGAAGCTGTATGGTAAACTGAAAGCAGGCAAAACAATTATTTTATTACCACTAAATTCTGGAACTTTAATCTACTCTTTCCCATAGACGCCACTTATCATATCTTGACAATTATCGAAGATGCCTTCTTCATAGAATTCTGCTGCTTGTGACATGAACTATTTCTGAATACTCTTCTCTGACTCATGATTATGCTGTACTTTGTGCCATCAAGAAATTTTTTGAGGTTTACAAAAAGGCAAAAACTGGTTGGTACCATGTCTGGATTTAAGGGGGGGGGGGGTGACTGAATTATTCCAACAAAATCAGTTGGGCTGCTCCTGAGGTCTATGTGGCATGCAATTGTGCCATACTATGCAGCAACACATGACAGGAACTCAGCTGGCCACAGCTTTTGTTCTGTATGCCATGCCATAACTTCTCGGTGTTTGGCAGTGGACTTCTGAGTTGACTGTTGCACCTGGTGCCACGAAACCACCAACAACTTTGCACATTGAACCAATAAACTTAACAAATTTTATGGTAAATTTTGTGTTCAAATATTTCTCACATTAAGAAAATCTGATTACCAATCATATTACACAACTAGTGAACCAATCTAATTGTGTTTCTCCTGCCAATCTAAAATGTTAGTATTTTAGGAACAATTTTTGCACAGACTTTACTTGTGTCTAAATTTCCATGCAATACTTGTCTGATCATTTCTTTGTCAGTATTCACCACATTAGCAACATCCTGATACTCAAGCGATAGTCATTTTATACAATTTCACTTATTTTTGTAAGTTTTCAATTTTCAGCTAATGATTATTCTGGTTAACACAGCTACCAACACCAACTGTGTTATTGTATACAGTCATGTTAATGTATACATTTGAATGTATATTAATGCAGACCTTTTTAAAAATATATATATCGTACTTTTTTTCAAATGCAAAAAAGCATTACAATTATTTTACTCCTATAATTTGCATTACCGCACAAATGAGTGCATATTATATATCATTACTTAGAGGATGAAAGCGGCTTTTATATGTACTAAACAGACCATCAGTAGTGGTTACAGGGAAAAAGTAGCATATCCCCGAAGTTCAACCAAAAGTTCCCAGTCCATGGAGCCACACAATGCCTTGAACTTCCAGACCTCAATGTATTAATAATACTGGCAGAGGTAAGTAACCAGACATTAATAAATTATTTTTGTGTCACTGGTGCATATTATGCAATGCCACAATAATACCTCATTTTTCTCTGAGAAGCCATGGAGGATTTGGATCATTCATAATTAGTTTTTAACTAAAGCATAGCGTTTAGTTTCATTTAGTTAACTGCTATATTTTCTGGTTTGTGAAGTGAAATGGATCAGTCTAGAATGCAAAATAAAGTCATACACAGTCTGAGTTGGAAAATAATTTATAATGCATACAAGCTTACGACATCAGAAAATACAGACATATCAGAAAGAAAATTACAGGAATTGGTAGCTGAGGTGGGTGATATAAAATCTGGCAGCACTCTCCAATAATAAATGTCAAAGAAAGAAAACAAACATCTGGCAATTCTGACAAGTGTACTATTCAAGAAATTAGTCACAAATGTCTCATAATAGCAGGGAAAGACCAATATTAAAAATTCTTTTAAGAATTATAAAATAATTAATTAATTATAATTATACTAGTCTGAGGCACATTATTCGTCAAATGGGATTTCAATGGAAACATTTTAAAAGTAAAAGTAAACTTTTTATAAGACCAAACAATAAAGTGAATTACAATACTGAGAAAAGTATAAAGCAATATAGAGAAGAATGTGGCCCATACTATACACAAATGAAACTTATTTTCATATTTCAACATCAGTTACAAAAATGTTAACAGACAATGACAAAAGTGGGTTCCTACCTAATGCCCTCTTAATGTTTAAAGAAGGTTCAAAATAAAAAAAATCACAATAACATGAACTATGAAAACTGTGAAAAGTGGATTACTGAAATGCTTCTTCCAAACTTAATTAAGAACAGTATAATATTAATAATAGACAATGCCTCCTACCATAAGGTCAAATAAATCCACCACCACCATCACGAACAAAAAATAAGCTGGCATGATACCATAGTCAAAAACGATGGGATTCATTGTAGCCCATCTATGTTAAAACCTGAGATCTATGCTCTAATTAAACAAAGTAAACTTGTGCACAAACCTTTTAAAATAATAGATGCTGTTTTGGCAAAACATGGACATCCTGTTTTATGACTTCCACCCTATCACCTGTGTCTTAAGCCTTCAGAAATGATTTGGGCTATCATGAAGTAATGTGTTAAAAGAAAAAAAACCTGCATTTTTCCGTGAACAGTGTTATAAATTTAACAACAAAGGA
Organism: Magicicada septendecula; assembly: GCA_034769895.1. Taxonomy (NCBI): domain Eukaryota; kingdom Metazoa; phylum Arthropoda; class Insecta; order Hemiptera; family Cicadidae; genus Magicicada; species Magicicada septendecula. The sequence goes on along the minus strand of CM068367.1, from coordinate 412,027,892 downwards.
ATTTAAGTGTAGTTCTCCAACAGATTAGATATAAAGATGTGACCACACCATGAAAACGGAAAATACTGTGTGAAACCAGACCAAAGAATAGATAAACTATCAAATTTATAAATGAATGTAAGCTTTCACAGCTGGTGTTTACATTATAACAATTTTCTGGGTTATACGAATCTAAGTTGTTCATGTTTTTCGCCAGACGTTTTGTCCATACCAAAGATGGATATCATCAGTGGCATGGGGACAGGACCTTGATAAAAGTATGTAAATATAAGTGCCTCATCAGGATAGAAACGCATTTGTTACATTCATTTGCAGGTGGTTGTATCTGTGTTCCCACATGACTGTTCGTATTTGTTCCCGGGTGTTGTGATCTGTTCCCACACCACTAATGATGTTCACCATCGGTAAGGATGAACCGTCCACTAGGGATGAGCATCGCCAGAAAACCATCGATGTTAACATCGTGAAGAGTACATCGATGTTTTAAGACTGAAAACATCGATGTTTTTATGCCAATGTTGCAATTCAAATAAAAATCTATGCTTTTTACATGTTTGTAATAGTAAAAATAATTGGGGATGAATAATAAATAAAAATAATTAAAGAGAAGAATAATATACCCCGATACTTTACTCACTTACCTTATCAGAAGATTCTGAAAAACCAAAAGTCCTTGGGTCACCACCACATTTTGACAGGCAGAATGTGGAAACCTCAACACTGTACCCAAGAAAACAATTTAAATACATCTAACTTCCCCGTATCAGAATTTCCAGAGCCATTGACGAACTCGTTGAGAACAGGTTAGGTAAAGGGGAGGTGACGTTAAAATAATTTAACTCACATTCATAATTAACTAAATCTGTTCATTATTATTTATTATTATAATGATTATAAAGTGTTTTGAACAAACATACATAAAACCACCTCCTTTAACAAAAACTGAAACCTCTTTAAATCTATGTCAGGTTTGTTTACTCCTAGTGAAAGTTTAAATTAGTATTCCCAAAGAGAGATAGGCCTATAAATTCTCTTATTTTCTTTTAAACAGTAAAAACTTAATAAAATCACAGTGTAAAGTAACACTGTTAATACTTTTAGTTTCAATTTATTTATTATAACAAATTGTACAGGTATATGTATAATAAGTGTATAATAACAGGTATTCGTAATTCGTACCTGTTATTTTTTTGGAACGGTTATGTTGGTACCTGTAACTTTCGAATACTAGTTTAGCCCACCTCTATAAAGAACAGAATATGAGATAAAGTAATACAAATAAGGTACATGGAAAGAAGTGTAATTCATTTTCAAAATACCTGTAACGTTGCAATATATCTTTTGGGTGGCATAATTAACGGGTAGATAATTATGAACGATGCCGATGATATTAAAAATTCAAATGTAAAATATTTAAATTATGTTCTAACACTATCACAATTAAAAGAGAAAAACGCTATACTCAGTATGAAAAATAACTAAAAAATCTAAAACTAAATCTGAATGAAAACCAAATACGACTAACGTAAAGGGTAAACAGTTATTTCGTACGTATGTCACGTGTGTAAGCTAAAGCTAACTTTGAAACTGTTGAAACCTATGTAACGGTCTCCTATAAAATGGTTTTGTTTAGTTTTACCACATTATTATGTCACTACGCTACTACGTAGCTCATATACATATAAGATACATCATATACTTATCGTTTACCTAGGTTAGGGAGCAAACTACGTAGCCATTAATATCTAAAATAAAAATTTGTTGATTTAAAATAAACTAAATTTAACAATCAACTTAAAAAAAGTCTTCATTACAAATTTAAAAAAAAGTGTTCAAAGGAAAACATCGCAACTGAACCATCGATGGTAAAAACATCGAACATCGAACGTTAACCATTGATGTTTTTGGAACATCGACCATCGATGCTTATCCCTACCATCCACTGAAAAATATGAACAACTTAGACCACGGTCTAACAACTTGGAAAATTGTTATAATGTAAACTATCAAATTGTTTCAAATTAATATTGGACATGATACCAACAGTAAAGACAATATGAGTGATAGTGAAGTAACAGCGAAGGAATCATTAGTGGGGTGTTGCATTAATATTGTCTCTCCTGTTCTGGATGGAGAGCTCATGTCTGCTTGGTTTTTAAACGTGCGCGCGCGTACACACACACACACAATATTTATTTCACATGCGAGCCTATTATTAATGTTACTTATTCAAACAAATTAAGATACAAGTGTGTACTGATGACTGTATATTACTACGTTTTCCTCTGAATCATAACACATTCAAGGCATTACATACACCAAAACATCAAACTATATTGATGTGTAGACTTGACTTAGGAGATTACATGTAGAGATCAGCAACAGGTACCCATATGCTTGTGATAGACACAACATGCCAAGTCACTGTTGGCAAAATAATGCCAGTACTAAAAATTTTTCTAACTTGGTGAAAGGTTTGTATTGTCCACTACTTGTTTGTCTAATGTTTGTTTCATTTTATAAAATGTCTATGTGTACTGTGTTTGGTCTGTATGTATCTAAAGATACCATATGTAAACTAGATTGTATACAGGTAGATAAACATTGTATTATTAAATTTTATACATATTTTAATTAAAAGTCACTCACAATTATTTGGTTTTTATTTTACTCCCACTAATTCTGTTTTTTTTTTAAGTAACTACTGTGTAAAATCAATGTCCCTTTTGCCAATCATTTTTGGTATTACAATGTTTCATGAGTCAACATTGTTTTTTCATATATATTGATGTAAAGTTACATTTATGTTTAACATGATACGAGAGAATCATAAAGCAGAGTCTGTTTTAATTCTATTTACTATGTTTAACTTTCCTGAATACAGTAATTTTTCATTCCCTTGACATCCAAAAAGTTTTCATCAGACAAGTTTTAAAAACACATTTTATAAAACTATAAAATATTACAACTAAGTAAATTTTTGATTTCTTAAAAAGTAGAAACCTAAATATTATTATATGTTACAAAAATTATGATAGGAATATCAAAATATTTATTTTTCACTATAATCCTGTTTGGAGATTCACATATCAGTTTATTTTGTACTATACATACCGACTCTGATATATAGCTCAGGGAGACTAGACTTTTGTCAGATGTACTAGAGGAATTCTAACTGAAAGTTGAATGGGAGAGGTGACAGGCATGGAAAACTGAATTCACATTCGCTCTAACTGAATTCAGTTTCCCTCCTTCCTACAAACCAATACTGGTTTTACTCTCTAACTCAAAAGACATATGGCAGGTCCCAATTCTCAACTTGTACTTGATCTCTACTTATGTCAGGTTGTAAAGCGATTGTGTAAGGGAATATTTTTTATTGCATAGAAGGGACAGTAGCAAGTGTCAGCTGTCAGAAATGATATTCGTAGGAGCCAACCAGCTGCCGTTCGGTAACGACACACGCGACGCATTAGCGACTAAATAGGCACCATTAGAGAAGACAATACTTCGGTTATAACAGATGTTCGACATAAGAGTATGGCATGGGAATGCACTGCAGTAACAGAGAACAAAGGGATACGTCTTACTGGGCCAATTAACAAGAATACGGATATGATGGCGACGCAAGTATTGTCAAGCCACGTGTGGGAGCCTAGCGACGACACACAGATGTAGAGAGTCCACAATGGAAAAATTCAGACGGATGTTACATGAACAAAGGACCATGCATGGTGAAAAAGCGGGGAACTTGTTTACCAGCCAGAGGACAGACTGTGCAGGAAACCTGCAGAACAGATGTGCCTTACCGAGAAAGCGACCTCCGTCAGCGTGTGAACGAAACAGAGGAAGTTAGGAGACAATACAGCAATTGGTCACACCCAAACTAAAAGACACATGTGTAACTGGACAGCAATTAGTAGGAACGAGCTGAAAGGAAATACAAGAACAATTGGATGATGGACAACCATGAAATCCGGTCCGTCATCTTACAGCAAAGGAGGAGCGAAACTATAAGATCTAAGAGAAGGGATCAGATGAGTCTACCACGAACGAGAATTTGGCAAAGGCAGTTCTTTAGAAGACGTTACCATGGAGACAAGGGGGCAAGAGCGAATAAAGACGAAGCCAGGAGTCTAGCTAGAGACTCAGGGAGGAGTCTTCGTGGAAATGAAGATGAAAAACCAATAAGGACGTAGATGGTGGGAAAGAGTGAACTAGACGCAGGAATAGTAGTAGAACTCGAGATATAAAAATAAGTGTTGACAACGAGCAGGGGTCTTAGTCAGTTAATCGTTATTGTTGTTAGTTGGTTTTGGAGAGTTAGTTAATTATTGGGGTTAGTTAATTGTGAGAGTCAGTTAAATTTTGGGAGTGAGTTGATGGGAGTCAGTTGTTAAGACAATGTTGGGTTAATCTCAATCAGACTTTGTATTATCTCAATATAATGACAAGTCGAATAAAATGTTGATGGTGAATCACTATATCGTATTGTAATGAAGTAGAACTTATAAGGGACTTAGTTTAAACTCAATGTTTGCATAATAACGAGTTGTGTTAAGACGCTCAAAAACTCTGACGGTATAAATTAAGTAGAGACAGTGTGCGAAATCGTGAAAGATAATTCGGACATATGAACTAAATATCGCGATTTGTGTGATGAATTAACGTACTATTTACGTCGATTAACTATTTCAAATATCGTAATGAAAAGGTTCATAAGTGAAATAATCGTGCCGGCTAAATAAAGTACAAACAATCCGTGCTTGTGAACAAAGTTGTGAAGTTACAATTACACGCGAATAAGCCATGAAATAAATAAATCAAATCCAGATGATCGTACTAACTAACTTTTGTTACACATATAACTTCTAAACGAGTGCGAACAAAATAATGTTGACGCCGGAGTGCTAATCTCAGCGATAGTGAATAGCGTAAATTTCAGACGACGATGAGAGTGTCCACCAAGTCATCAGCCATCATGAGGAGCGAGGGAGAGAGGAAATCATCGTAGACACACGCCGTAGATGTGGATACTTACCACAAGTAAAACATTTATGTATCACTTATGTTTAGTAGCCACTCTCCTGTTCCTCACAAAGAACACACCTCTGATCTAGTTAGACTGCATATTTAAATTCATTTAGAGTAAAGCTGAATCGTACAATGCGAAAGGAAGAATATGAAATATGAATCCATTAATGAGAGAAACTTTGTAATATGTAAAGAAGTTATGATTTAAACATTTAATTAATTACGAGATGAATCATCAGAGAAGTAATGAACGAATTAGTAATGTAATGTATCATATGTTATTGCAAAGTAATGTTATATTGATTTCAGAAATTGATGACCATTGCAAAAGGTCTGAATAAATTGTTTGTAATGCAGAATTTTGTGTACGAGTCGAATCATTTATAATCATCCTAATTAATACCAATTACCTTACGTAATTATACGTAGATACAAATTACACCCAAAGTATGGAATAAATTAGTGATAACATAGTAATACTCATAGTAAAGTCAAAATCAGCTGAATATTAATTAATGGTACTCATCACACTTATTACACGTTGTAGCATGACAGATAATCCACTAAATCATAATTCCAATCTGATCATAATTCAAATAAATTACATTAAATAAAAAGAAAATTCAAATGAAAATAATTAAATGTCGAAGTAAAATACCACCATAAAAGGAAAAAATAAAAGTTAATCATCATAATGCAACAAAAATGTATCAAGAGAAATAAATCCTACAAAAACTAAAATAAAATCAGGATAATACCCAGGTAGGATAGGAGCAGGTAAAGAAGATACCCGAACAAACCGACGAACCATAAAACCAGATTACCTTGGAGAACCCAAGATGGAAGAATTGTGAAGAGAAGAAAATGTAAAATGGGAAGAACTACAAGATATAACAAAGGAAAACCTATTACAAAGAATAACAAACCCCAAAAAAGATTAAATGTCACCCATGAAAGTATAACAACCCAAAACCTCATAAAAATGTAAAATAGTTATAAACAAAAGTATTTAGGGTAGTAAATAGAAGTGCACCCACTAAAGTTATTATGTAATGAATTAAACAAATCTTCATTGTCCCTTATCTTTAAGATTTTGGTCTAGGAGTATTGTAAAACTCAAGAGTAAATAAGAACCAAAAATATAAGTGAACCAGTGCAAGTTATTTCAATATAATAAATAAACTTCAAGTATAAGTGTAACTGATATTTCAACTATGTACAATTAAACAACTTTAATGTTTGCTATAAATACAAATATAAAATGTTAGGAGGTATTCTTATGAAAACATTACTAATGTTTCAAAGAAGATGCCACTTTTTATAAAAAAACATTCTTTAAAATGTGAATGATAATGAGAGCAGGTGGGGAATAAATACAGTGACAAGGGGATTAAAATGTAATAATAAAAAATAAACAGAAAGGACTGTAACCAAATTAAATTTAAGGAAAATAAAATTAAATGGCTGATTATGTTTGTATTAAAGCCTATGAACACCATATTTCAAGGTGGTGTATAGAATAAGATTTATTATGATTATATTTATGTTTATTATGTCTTACAGTGTTAGTACATACTAAAAGGTCTCAGTATGAATACCATACTATTTTATAAAATGTTTGTTATGTGTTATTAGTAATAATTGAAACTAAAATGTCTGACTTTAAAGACCAATAATTAATTTTAAATATTGTTTGTGTATTATGAGCCTGAATACAATGCTACATGTTCCAATAGTTATTTAAGGAGAGTGTATTTAATATTATATTAACTTCAGAAAGTCAGAAGGGGTATAGACATAGTATTATTTAAAAAACAGTACATGTAAAACCATAAAATCTAGGCCAGATAGGAAATTTCAATAACATTATATTGGAGTAATTAAGTTAAAATAAACCAAATAAACTGATGAGATTTATGTAAGGTGAATCAATCACCAAATACTATAACTAAAGGTATACTTTAAAGGAATAATATAAAAAGATGTATAAAATTATTCAAAAATTTGCAAATGCAATACCTAACAATTTCAGAGGGGGGATCAGAAATTCATTAATTATATTTAAAAGGATGATCAATTGATAAATTTACAAGAAATTGATGAAAGATAAACATTTATACCAATCTGAGATTTAATATCATCATAATTATAACACATAAAATGGCTAAATTTTGGACAAGGACAGGAAACAGAATATTGAGCCTACTTTTCCAAAATGACAGAAATATAGCAATTTTGATAAAAAACTTTATAAAGATGGATTATTGTATATCAAATTAAGCAGAAGGAGTTAAAGAAACCGATTATGTACTTGCTATTACATGAAATTAATTAATAACCAAACTATATTCTATGATATAATGTACTTTAATTGAATGCATCGGAAGTAGATAAAACTTGAACAATACTTTTCTAATATTAAATCGGCTAAGAGATTTCAGAAACGAAGGAAGTAAAACAGTTCTTAATTAACATTCGAAGAGTACGGGTGAATTAAGCTCGCTAATACAGTATATACGGCACGATTAATGGTGGATAACAGTTAAAACATAGCCTACTATAAATTTTGAGATTTCGGACAGAACACGTTTAAACGATAAATGCAGTGAAAATTACCAACAACGAACATAGAAACAAGTGAATACACCACACAAACTAGTGAACTAACAATTCGAACCACTAACACTAATAATTTCCAGACAACTAAAACGAACTTTACAACACCATATCTTAAACATAACACGCACATTTTCTTGAGTGAACAACAGAACAGTGAACGAGTGATAATCCAACAACACCAGAAACGTTATTCAATATTGCGGAGACGAAGAAACAGCTGTGAAGGCATCTTTATTTAAAGAAAATCCAGCCACACCATTCTCGTTTCACTTCGTCAAAGAGCGAGCGGCCATGATGGTTCCCAGCATGCAAAGCGCCCACCAGGAATAAGATTTGTCGCCACAGCCAATTGGTCTGATTTTTTACTTAATAAACATTATATATCATAACTAAATTTGTAATTATTAACTATTAAGATTTTTTATTGTAATGTTATACTTTCGAGCCTTGCCCCTTCTCTGACTATATAACATAACCGTTGAAAGAACCTAGAAAATATTATATCAAATAACACATGTATCAATACTCGATTACCCCTGTGAAAGAGTCGAACAATATAACCTAATCGATTTTTAATTGATCCTTTTTCAATAATTGTTAATAAAGTATAATAATTCAACATTTTTTGGTATTAAATTTATTTCTAAAATATAAATAGAGTTTAGTGCACAACATCAGCTGAAAGAAAGGCAGCCATTACTCCAGTGAAGGTAATATATTGGAGAAAGAAGAATAATCGCAAATCGATTAGTGAACGAGACAATCCAATTAACGCTGAATTTACTTACAGTAAACCACAAGAGACATTATATATAAAAATAACTCAAAGGAATTTAAAATTTCAACATGATCACATTACAATAATTATTTATTAAATATTTAAACAATAAAACAAACATAAAAATTTTTTGAAAATTTTTAAATAAAATAAAATTTTTTTTTATTTTTGCACATGAACAAAATAATTATTGTAACCAAACGGTTAGTTGGTTATAATATAATCATAATATAAGCATTAACAGACATAGTTGTATATGACACCCCTAGAGCGAGCCTAATTAACCACTATATCCGCAATAAAACAAAGTAAAACTAATTTGCATCAGATTGAATATATATATCAAATTAACATTGATGTATATTACACATCCATAGTTATCTATGACATCCCAACGAAGGATTTGAGCAACATAAAAGGTAATTACAATTTATTACTTTTATTACATTAATAAAAACACCAAAAAAAACATAACTTTGTATATGGCATGCCTAACGTGAGGCAATAAGGAAGCATTAGTGTAATAATCAATAGCTGTATATGGCATCCCAAACTTGGGGCTAGTTATATCTTAATTACGACCCAATACTTAATCAAAACAATTAAATAATTAATTACACCAAGAAACAGTATTTGCATATGGCGCTCCAATCACGGGGCTTAAGAAAGTAATTAATGGCAACGAGTAATTAAAGAGTGATTAATTAAATACACTCAAAAGCAACATTGGCAAGGTGCACTTGATTTCCTGTAGTACTTGTCACTTAAGATGTATCTCAAGATATAAATATGTTTTCTTTAATTATGAAATAAACCTTTCAATTTCCTGTTAATATTTCAAAGTGATCCACACTAAAAGTTATTGGATCAAAATCAGAAATATACTAAACTTCATGATAGTGAGATTGTACTGTGCTGTATAATATGTAAAACATGTTTTACTTACATATCACCATCATGCTGTGATGCCTTGTGTTGTCAGAAAATAGTATGTAAAACCAAAACTTTCTCATACTGGCTTGTTTACTAGAAAAGATGCGACTTCTACTGCAGTAGCTACACCATTAAAGAAAACAGCGGCTCAAACTACACGGCCTCTAAAACAGATGATTGACTTTTCGACATTTCAGAATACAATGGTTTAGATCTAACTAAAGAATGAAAATTTGCACATTTGTAACACTACCAATTTATTACTGATATTTTCAGATCTAAAGAAATCTGTAATTTCTAGTCACTTTAATTACACTAGTGTAGTTGATTCTGCAAGACTGCAGTTCAGAATGATGCGTGAAAAACGTTTTTCAAACGTTTATACTTGGAGTATATATTACACACACTTTACTTACATGTGGTAGTAATAACAACTATAAAAAAAGGAAACATTCATTTGTCATTCTGCAATTTAAAACATTCTGTTATGCTTAACAATGTAACATAATTTTAATTCTTTATTTGTGACAGTAAACTACACTTATACTGCAAATATTTTAATATATTTACCATAACACATTATATATTTTTATTAGCTTTAATCAATGTGATAATAAAGTAATACAACAGGGAATAAGTTACTTATATGATGTATATATAATCTAAAAGGTTTTGACAGCCAACACTTTTCTTTAAAACAGTAAAATTGTGTATATTCATTATGTATCAGTAATTTACAAATTATTTACTTTAGCAAGATAGCTATTATAATCCAACCATGTTTACAAAATACTGTGGGTTAATTTGACACAATAAACAAATTGAGGGATATAAGTTACTACTAAATTCTACAGAAAGTTTCAGTTACATAACATTTGTACAATACTTAAAAAAAAACGATTTTAGCTTAGGCAAAAATTTCCTTTCCTGTCCAAGGTGTATACAGGGTTCAATCAGTACTCAGATGTGAATATCAGAATAGATCTGAGGCACCACTTACACGTTCGGTTCATAAATGTGAATTGATTGTTCTCTAAAACTGACAAATAAAGCAATGATGTATTATACCTCAGGGTATGTACAGTAGCGATGCAGTTATTACAATGTTCCTTATTGTAACGGGGTGGAAAAAAGGTTTTTTTTTATGTTATTAACAATTTGGGTTCATTTTATTAAAGTGCACAATTTATTTCATATGCGTGGCCAGACTCGTGTATGAGTAGAAGTTTTGTTCAAACAAAGAAACGGTACACTGTAGCTGGGTGATGTAACCATATAAAGGAATGTCGTGCTGTTGACAATAAGACAATTCTTAGAACTTTGCGGCTGTGTGACATCCACTCACCAATGCGCAAGCTCCAACATCTGTGGAGCGCCTAACCCACGCTAAACGAAAGGCGCAAAACATGGCTTGATGCGAATTTTGCCTAACATATGCTCTCAACATGCCGGAACCATCACGGGAAGCCACACCCATTTATGTGACAGAAGTAAAGGCAGTGAAATATCGCCGACGGCCAACACTAAAAAATCCTGTGTGCCACGTGTACTGCCACAAAAACTTCGACAAAGAAGGCTGCGAACGGCGACGAAATTTGTTTACCGGCAAGGCAGTAATGCCCGGCAGCATGTAAGGCAGTCGGAAAGTAACATCATAATCTGCCGGACGCGAACCGTAGTGCGTCCGCCGACTGGACACAAATTTCCATCTAAATCATATAGAAAAATGTGAATCAGCAGTGGTGTTGTGGGGAGGCGGCGGCGGCGGCCGTTTGAACATAACGGGTTGGCAGGCCGAAAAAATTGATTAACCGGATAAATACAGTCTAACATGTGCATAGTGCGACGTAGCCGGGGAGACGCCGTGAGTGAATAGATCATCAGACAAAAATGGTAACCAAGATATAATATTGCAGAACAGAATTAGTGAAGTGAGCGGGCCAAAATAAAATGAATAATAAACTTCCGGACATTTAAGGAATACGAGCCACGTGGCAGCGAAAGGAGTGAAGTCGACGGGTAACCAGTAACCTTAATTTCAACAAATTTTTTTATAAAGGGTCTTTGTGCAAACATGTCAATTAAATAAGAGGAGTTTGGTTTTGTAATAGTGTAAATGTGTGTATGTTAGCAGATTGGGCTGTCTAATTAAGGTAAGGTGTTTATTGTAATTCTGTAAGTATAAGTGTAATACCACCATGTAACTAATAGTAAAAGCTTTATGCATTTTCCATGATTTTGGATTATTTGAGCTAAGAGCCCAAATAAATAACAATTTAAAATTTAAAGAAAATTTTGAAGTATAAAATAAAATTTTAATTAATTTCTCTTCACAAAAAGCGAGTTGCGTAAGTTATTACAATAACCTAAAATCAGTCTTGCATCTTAACGTTCGTGTTGCGGACTCTGGTAGAAGACGAAACAAGGTAGGTGGAAGATCAAATAATTTTATGTATTTGTATTTGTAAGTGTAATAAAATATAGATTAACACATTATACAATATTCCATTTCATCTAATATCCATTACGAAAACGTGTGATAATGAATTTTACAATGGTCACAATCATATAAATCTCATAAACTAGTTTGGAAATATGTTACACTTTACAATGGAAATGGTTTCAAAAACAAAATCAACAGATAAAGACAAAAATGCAGTTACTACTAATTCATTACACGTACCTACTATATATTTAAATGATATGGTGCTGGCTGGAAGACACAGAATATGAATCTTTCATGTTTAAAACTTATAAATGACATGACTAATCACAACACACATGCACACACACACACACACACACACACACACACACACACACACACACCCTCACTCACTCACTCACATTCACACACACACACATCATAAACAGCCCTACCATTTCATACTTAATACTGAAAATTCACATAAGGTGAAATGATTTACAGATTAGAGCAGAGTCTGTGTTCTGCTGTAGTCTGTAGTCTTATGTATACTTATTGACTTGTTCCTTTATAATTTTTTCTATCCATGTTTATGGAACCTGGAATTTCATTAATAGATTTTTCTATTAATTTTTTTAAAAAGACTGAACAGATGTTTAAAAAAAGTTTAGGAAGTTTTGAAAACCACATTTACTATTTTGTATGTTCACAAGATTCACTGAAATTTCATGAATATGTTACTTTCCCAATATTTAATGTTTTTTGCACTGTACAGTCATACCCCGCTATGTGCGACCCCACATAACGCGAATTCGCTATAACGCATTTTTTTTTCTAAGAAAATATTTATTATACATACAGTGTTAACAATTACATATACAGTACTGTACCAATAATATTGTATATATTGTAACGTTACATAACCCAGTCCCAATAAATAATAACTTAATTATACTACCATAAAGGTCAGAAATGGGTAAACTATAACTAGCTATAAATTAAGTTATATCACTAAACATTATAAACGATACTGAAGTGATATACAGTGACAAGTGAGTTATAGTGTACCCAGTGTGTAAATAAGTGAATGTGAAGGGAACTTCTTACAGACGTGTGCTGTAGATGTGGGAATTATGGATTTATAATAGTAGACTGTGATGCTACTAACTAATTATGTATTTTGTTTAGTTCTTGTAGGATTTATATTGTGTAGGCAACAAAATTTAGTACCCATGTTTAATTTTATATTTAATAAAATAATTATGTTATTATATAAGATAACCCAGGGTTAAAAAATAAAAGAGTTAAATATAAGATGATAATAAAAAATAAAATAATACTGTATGAGGAAAATGGCTGAAGAAAATAGTGCAGTGTAAGAATACTATAAGAGATTAATAAATAATATATAAATTCATTTAAAGTTAATAATAATATTAAAGACTTATATCTAAAGTTATAAGAAAATAAACGAAAAACTGTTATATAAATCTAATTTGAGACTGAAAACTGTTCGGTTGGAAAATGTAATGAGACCAAAATTGTATTAAAAAACCTTTGAAAACATTTGGAAACAGTACAAAATTATAACAAAAATTATCTCACAGTATACACATTATGTACCACTCCTTTAAATATCAAATATAACTTGCTTTACCCCATAACAAAAGTGAAAAACCATTTTCAAGATCAGGCCTAGCCAAGCCGCGCTTCGAGTTTTTAACGAGATGGTATCTGATAGACGTTCATGAAATTACCAAACAACTAGGAACACCACACGAGAAACCGCTTCATGCAAGTAAGAACTTCGAGGAAAGAGGTAATATAAACATTTCTTTTAATATTTAACCAAGAAAACCTCAAATCAAATCGTCGTGCAGTACAGACATTTCTAAAGTGATATCATGTGTTTAATAAAAACATAATCTGCTCTCTTGCAGACAAATCCGGAACTACGTACTACGAGAATAAACAAAAATTCGAAATTGATTATTTTTTTATCTTGTAAAGCGTAGTATATAATTATCCATTTCTGACCATCTCATAACACAAAGAACTTACCCTTAACCCTGGGGAAATAAATAAAAATGAATTATATGTTGATTGATGTTTAATAAAAAATAAAATTGTAAAATCATTAAAAACCAGATTTTATGATAATTCCATGTTTACCCAATTAAATCGATGTCATGAATTAGTGATTGAAAGGATCGATTGTAATATTTGTATATTGGCAGAAGAGAAAATCAATATTATACAAATAAATACTATTAATAATTTATGTTGAATAATAAAATGTGTCTTTTTTATTGTAGAGGGTAGTTGTGGTAGATTTCAGTAAACTAAGAAGAGGACTATCCATCAGGTAGTATTACGGAACAGTGTCGTTTGGTTAACCTAATATTCGGAGACTAATGTCAAAATCAGCTGATCTCATGAACGGCGAATATTTGAAAAATTAAGAAATTGTCTACTCCGAGGGTAAACAAATGGTACTCGCTCTCTCTTCCAAATAAGACTAAACAACTTCCTTAATCTTGACCAAATCACACACACTCGATTTCTGTTTCGTTTGGGTAACATTACCATCAAATTTATTTAAACATTAGTACTTATAATTCATAAGTGGCGATTGCTAAGAGGTGCTCTGACCGATCCGAGACTGTCAAAAGACGGACGTCACACACACATTCTAAGCGAGACGTTACAAATGACGCATACAACGTGGGGCACATAATATAACTCTACTATACCTCATAGTCGTTACGTTACAATATACGTATCATCGTAAATGTAATGAATACGTAAATTTTGAATTTAACAACTAAAGTTTGCGTATTTTATTTTGAAAATGACAAACACATAATTACATTACTGTATTTTTTTTAAGGAGTACGAACACGTCAGCCTACCAACATGTTTGGTGGAAACGTAAAAACAGACAGCTGATTTGTACAGATAAATAAGAGGTTGCATTAGGTCAGACGTAGATCTGTATATAAGTGTCAGCCAAAACAGTAGTACGTTTTTTAAACATACATGGCTGTGCCATTACACATTTTAAATGTTATTTGACCTTGAATACTCTTGTTGGCGGGATTCTGACGAATGAGAAATCATATCTCTGTGCTGGAGACCCGTGGTGACACTGAATAGACACAACACATTTTCACTACACACAGCAGTGACGTTTATTAACCATTTCTGAGTTCCCAATGCCACAACTCAGATTACACTGTGCACAATGTTTGTAGAAAAGGCGGACGTGTGTGATGTAGGCGTTAGTTTGTAAAATGCATCATCCATTCCCGCCAGAAATGTATTCACGTTTCTTGTTTATCTTGTCTCAGCCAAATAAACATTACTGTACTGTATACGTACTAATTTACATTCTTGGAATGGTAGTTCGGGTTAATCCATCCTTTTTAGGGCCCCTTATTGAACTTAAGCCTCGGCCAATTTCCTGGAAAACCATTCACTCTTCCCCCCGTTATTGTTTCTAAACATTGAGAATACGTTTTCCTTTCAGTTTAGTTTGAACATTCAATTAGAACGGATTAACAATGTGTGCTGATAAAATGTCGAAATTAGCAGTTAAACGTAAATCGTTGACTCTTGAAGTTAAAATGAAAATTTTAAATCGTATGGAGTCGGGTGTTGGTGCCACAGAAGTCGGTCATGAGTTTGACATATCGGAGTCAACCGTACGTACAATTGTAAAAAATAAAGAAAAAATTGTGCTATCCAGTCAGTCCACGGGTACATCTATTGCTGCTACAAAAGTGACTCGGTCTAGATCCTCTATTATGGAAAAAATGGAACACCTACTGTGAGTTTGGGTTGAAGACATGAGCCAGCAGCGAATGCCTTTAAGCCAGGCTGTTATCATGGCTAAAGCTAAGTCCCTGTTTGACAACATTAAAAAAAAAGGAGGAAGAATTTTCGACCATTGAATTTAAAGCAAGTCGAGGTTGGTTTGATCGATTCAAACGTCGCTCAGACCTTCACAGCCTTCGACTTCAAGGTGAATCAGCAAGTGCCGACATGGAAGCAGCTGATAAATATCCTTCCACATTTAAGGATTTGGTGAACAGTCAAAGCTAT
Source organism: Magicicada septendecula (assembly GCA_034769895.1). Lineage (NCBI taxonomy): Eukaryota > Metazoa > Arthropoda > Insecta > Hemiptera > Cicadidae > Magicicada > Magicicada septendecula. Next base: position 412,011,999 of record CM068367.1, on the reverse strand, counting down.
CCCCCTAACCTTGTTTTCAATGTGGATGAGACAGGGCTGTTTTGGAAAAAGTTACCTTCACGCACTTTCATTTCTAAAAGTGAGCGACAGGCCCCCGGCTTCAAAGCGGCCAAGGATCGACTTACACTTCTATTGGGGGGTAATGCAAGTGGAGATTTGAAATTAAAACCTCTTTTGGTGTACCACTCAGAAAATCCACGAGCGATGAAATTTTATAAAAAAGAAAATTTGCCCGTCATATGGACATCAAACAAGAAAGCTTGGGTGACAATGGCTGTGTTTAATGATTGGTATCTTAGCCATTTCATCCCCGAAGTAAAAATATATTGTGAGGAGAACGACTTAGAACATAAAGCCCTGTTAGTTCTGGATAACGCGCCCGGTCATTCTGTTACCTTGGAAAGCCTCCAAACTGATTTTCCTGTTGATGTTGTGTTTCTTCCTCCCCGTACATCTTCATTATTGCAGCCTATGGATCAGGGAGCAATTGCTGCTTTTAAAGCATATTATTTGTACCGCACATTCGGCCAATTAATTCATGAAACAGATTCAGCAGACAAGCAGTCAATGAAAGAATGGTGGAAATCGTTTAACATTATGAAAGCCATTGAAAATATTGATCTTTCATGGAAAGAAGTTACGCAACATTGCATGAATGGTTGTTGGAAAAAACTGTGGCCGGACGTGGCCAAAAATGAAGAAAATAAAGTTTTTTCAAATTTAGTGAATGACATCACACAGCTAGCCAACACAGGGAGGCTAAGTGAAGAATCCATAGAAAAACAGACATTATGGAATTGACTGAATCCGACGTGCAGCCTTTGAAAAATGAAGAACTTCTGGATCTACAATCTCAAGATGAAGCGGAAAAAGAAGAGATCGTTCCTGAAGAAACACCGCGAATTTTGTCAACTAAAATTTTGCAGGAAGGTTTAATGTTAATTCAAACAGGATTAAACCTCATAGAGCAAAATGAAGTTGATTAGGAGAGAATCGCGAAAGTCAAAAAAGTTGTCAATGATGGAATAGATTGTTATCAACAACTATTAAATGAGAGGAAACGAAAAGAGTCACAACCAACTCTACACACATTTTTCAAAAAGGCTGCGACTGAGAAGCCACATGAGGAACCTCAACCCGGAACTTCTCAAGGAACTTCTTTGTGATCAACTGTAAGTGAATTAGGTAGATGTTTGTATAAATTATTTTTGTACATATTCGTTTCTATGTACGTACATATATCTTTTAACCTTTTTTGAGATTTCGTATTATGAATATTTATTTATCAAAACCTTTGTATGTACATACATATTTTATTATGTTTATAACACATTTTGACAAGGAATATCATTTAAAAGCAATAAAAATTAAAAAAACGAGGTATTGGTCGGTAAAAAATAGGAAACCCCGCTTAGCACGCTTTTCGTTTTACGCGAACCGCCGAGGAACGTATCACTCGCGTTAAGCGGGGTATGACTGTATACGATATTTCATATAAAAAAATATCATTATTTTGGATTTTGCTACAGCTAGAATAAATGCCATAATTCTGCAACAGAGGTCCATAAAGACAAAAATGCAGTTACTACTAATTCATTACACGTACCTACTATATATTTAAATGATATGGTGCTGGCTGGAAGACACTGAGAATATGAATCTTTCATATTTAAAACTTATAAATGACATGACTAATCAAAACACACACACACTCATATTCACACACACCCCTAGCATTTCATATTTAATAATGAAAATTCACATAAGGTGAAATGATTTACAGACTAGAGCAGACTCTGTGTTCTGCTGTAGTCTGTAGTCTTATGTATACTATTGACTTGTTCCTTTATAATTTTTGCTATCCATGTTTATGGGACCTGGAATTTCATTAATAGATTTTTCTATTAATTTTTTTAAAAGGACTGAACAGATGTTTAAAAAAAAGTTTAGGAAGTTTTGAAAACCACATTTATTATTTTTTATGTTCACAAGATTCACTGAAATTTCATGAATATGTTACTTTCCCAATATTTAATGTTTTTTGCACTGTACAGTCATACCGCGCTTTGCGCGACCCCACACAACGCGAATTCGCTGTAACACGTTTTTTTTTCTAAGAAAATATTTATTATACATATTAACAATTACATATACAGTACTGTACCAATAATATTGTATATATTGTAACGTTACATAACCCGGTCCCAATAAATTAAATCATGATAACATAAAGGTCAGAAATGGGTAACCTATAACTAGCTCTAAATTAAAGTATATCACTAAACATTATAAGCAATTCGAGTGATATACAGTGACAAGTGAGTTATAGTGTACCCATGGAGGTAAAAGTGAAAGTGAATGAACTTCTTACAGGATTGTGCTGTAGGTTTGGGAATTATAAAACTATGAGAGTAGACTACAATGCTACTAACTGATTCTGTATTTTATTTATTTATTGTAATATTTATATTGTGTAGACAACCAATTGTAATACCTAAGTTAATTTTATATTTTTCAAAAATTTGTGTTATAATATAACACAGGGTTCGTTTTAAAAAAACATAAAAAGTTTAAATGTCAAAGGATAATAAAAAATTAAAATAATACTATATGAGGGAAATGGCAACAGGAAGTAGTGCAGTGTAGGAATACTATGAAAAACTGATAAATAATATATAAATTTATTTAAAGATAATAAAAATATCAAATACTTATATACAAGGGCATAAGAAAATGAACAAAAACCTATTATGTAAACCAAATTGGTAAAGAAACCGGAATGGAAAAGAATTATTTTTCGGTAAATAAAATATAAATTTTTAATAATTACAAACTGCCTGTATAATAAAAATATTATGGGTTACTAAGAGTGACGGAAATAACAAGTATTGTTAATAATAAAATTTGAAGAAAAAACCTGGCGAGTTGACAAAATGATGCTACTACAATTCTAATAAAATATCCTTTCTGAAACTTTGGAGAAGTGAAAATTAGTACAAAATAAAAAAGCAATATGAACACTATATAATCATACCTTATTTATCAAAATTAAATGGTTATACTCCCTAATAAACAGTGAAAGAAAACCTTCTGATGATTCGGCCTAGTTTCGCCATGTTTCCAGTTAACGATAGAATATGAGCCAGACGGTAATGAAATTATAACTCAAGACGGACCTCACCAGAGAAAAGGCTTCATTCCAGTAAGAGCTATAAGAAGAGAGGTAATATAAACATTTTGTCTAATAGTTAACGAAGAAAACGCATTCCGAATGGTGATATAGAACACAAAACTAGTCAAATTTAATCACATGTGTTCAAGTAAACAAAATCACGCTGCTCTCTTACGGACATTTCTGGAACTACATACTAAATAAAAAATAAACAAATTTTATTTAATATTTTTTGGTATTTGTAAAGCTTAGTAATTATCCATTTCTGACCATCTCATAACAAAAAGAACTTACCCTTAACCCTGGGAAATTATAAAGAATTATATATTAATTATGTTTTAAAAAATAGTGTAAAGTTTGGTAAACAAAACCATAAATGTTTTTTTTTTCTTTCGACAATTCCATGTTTACTCGATGAAGTCGATCTTATGTTTTATTTAAAGAAAGATCAATTGTGATACTTGTATTTTGGTGGCAGGAAACAAAAACCAATAATATGAATAAATAATATTATTGAAAAATGATATTGAATAATAAAAATGTGTTATAATTTTTGTAGTGGGTAGTTGTAATAGATTTCAGCACAAAAACAGAAGAGATCAATCCATCGGGTCATATTTTGCCATAGTGTAGGTTGGTTGAACTAGGCGCGGAAACTCGTCTCACAATCCGCTGATTTAAATCACAGCGAACAATTTGGAAAAATTTCAGAAATCGCCTAAACCGAGTGTAAATAATCGGTACTTACTCTCTCTTCCTCATAAGGCTGAACAACTTCCCTACTTGACCCCAAATCACACACTCTCGATTTCTACTTAGATTGAGTAACATTACAAAATACTTTATTTTTTAAACTTCAGTTATTATAATTCATAAGTGGCGACTGCGGAGAGGCGGAAACTTTAATATCCAAAACCAGTACGTTATAGAATTGGTGCTTACAACAGTGGGGCTGAATTAACTATATACCTGTAACTGTAGTACACTAGTACCTCTAAACCGCTACGTTACAGATTGGCGTACACAACATTGGGAGTTTAATTAAATAAGACGAACACCCAATAAGCAACATACAAAGTTTTCGCTAAAACCTCTACAACAACCGCTACGTTACAATATACGTATCATCGTAAATGTAATGAATATGTAAATTTTGAATTTAACAACTAAAGTTTGCGTATTTTATTTTGAAAATGACAAATAAACACATAATTACATTACTGTATTATTTTTTAAGGAGTACGAACACGTCAGCCTACCAACACGTTTGGTGGAAACGTAAAAACAGACAGCTGATTTGTACAGATAAATAAGAGGTTGGATTAGGACAGACGTAGATCTGTATATTGTGTATATTGTAACAATTCGTTCGTCGACATTAAGCCCCACTGTTGTGAGCGCCAATTTGTAACAAGCCACGTTTAATCGGTTACAAATATATAACCCTTTGTCTTGTACAAAAGTAAAAAAAAATTTTAATTTTATTTTAAAAATTTTCAAAAAAAAAAATTTAATGTTTCGTTTTAATGTAAATATTTAATAAATAATTCTTGTAATTAGGTTTTGTTGAAATTTTAAAGTTCTTTAAGTTAATTGTGTCAATAAATTCGCTTCTGATTCACTGTAAGTAAATCTGGAGTTAATAAGATTGTCTCACTTCACTAATCGATTGGCGATTTTCTTCCTTCTCAAGTATATTACTCCCCTTGAGTAATGGTCGCCATTCTGTTAGTCCTGTGGTTAATTAAAACTCTTATATTAATGTGTGAAATAAAATTAAAACCAGGTAGTTGAATTATTATTATTTATTGACAATTATTCGTTAGAATATCGATTTCAAATCGATTATTAGATAAAGCTCGACTCTTTCACAGGGGTAATCGATTATCAATACATGTTATATTATACAAATATTTTTGAATGGTTCTTTGAACGGTTATAATTATAATAGTCAGAGAAGGAGCAAGTATAGAAAGTATAACATTCACAAAATAAATCTTAATAATTAATAATTACAAAATTAGTTTATTATATATAATGTTTATAAAATTGAAAAGTCAAACCAATGCCGTGACGACAGATCTCATTGCTGGTGGACGCTTTGCATGATGGGATTTCTCAAAATGGCTGCTTGCTCACTGTTCGGTAAAACTGGAATTGGCGTAGTACAATTTTCGTACAATAAAGATGCCTTCACAACTGCTTCCTTGTGTCCGCAATATTGAATAATGTCTATTGGGTTGTTAGAGGTGTTCTGGTTAAGTGTTCTGTGTTCACTGACTTTAAATGTTTTGTATTAGGTGTGTTCACTTTGTCTACGTGTCTGTCGAAAAATGTGAAGTTCGTTTGGTTATGTTATATTTCGTGTTTTATAGTTTTATTAGTTTATTTCACTTATATTCTGTTCCGTATTAAATGTTTTCACTGTTTGTGGTGGTTGTGTTCATTGATTTTAAGTTTAATATACTAATTTCGGTACCTCTCGGTTTTTCACTGCATGATAGGCTTAACTTGTATACGCCATTAAAGTATTCACTATATAGGTTCTTAGCGCGAGCTTAAATCAACCGTTCGCTTCGAATGTTAATTAAGAACTGTTTTACTTCCTTCGTCTTCTGAAATATCTTGCCAAGTTAATATTAGAAAAGTATTGTTTCAATTATTATTCACTTCCTATGCATGTGATTTAAAGTACATTATATTCAGAATATATTTTGGTTATTGATTACTTTCATGAATTAGTAAATACATAATCATTAGTAAATTTCTTTAACTCCTGCTGCTTAATTTGACATACAATAGTCCATCTTTATTACGTTTTTTGTCAAAATTACTATATTTCTGTCATTTTGGAAATATAGGCTCATTATCTGCTTCCTGTTCTTGTCCAAAATTTTAGCCATCTTATGTGTTATAAATATGATTATAATAAATCTCAGATTGATATAAATCTTTATCTTTCCTTAATTTCTTACAAATTTATCAATTGATCATTCTTTTAGTTATAATTTATGAATTTACTATTCCTCCTCTGAAATTGTTAGACTTTACATTTGCAAATTTTTTAATAATTTTATACCTCTTTTTATATTATTCTTTTAAAGTATAGTTTTAGTTATAGTAGTTGGTGATTGATTCACCTTATATAAATCTCATTAGTTTACATGGTTTATTTAACTTCCTTACTCAATTATAATGCTATTGGAATTTCCTATTTGGTCTAGATTTTATGGTTTTACATTTACTGTTTCTTGAATAATACTATTTCTATACCCCTTCTGACTTTCTAAAGTTAACACAATATTAAATAAAATCTCCTTATATAACTATTGGAACATGTAGCATTGTATTCATGCTCATAATACAAAACAATATTGAAAATTAATTACTAGTCTTTAAAGTTAGACATTTTAGTTTTAACTATTTTTATAAATACATTACAAACATTTTATAAACTAGTAGGGTATACATACAGAGACATTTTAGTAAGAATAAACATTCTTATATTGATTATAATTCTTATTCTATACCCCACCTTGAAATGTGCAGTTCATAGGCTTTAAACACAAACATAATTAGCCATTTAATTTTTATTTTTTCTTAAACTTAATTTGATTGCAGTCCTTTCTGTTTATATGGTGTATTACATTTTAATCCCTGTCACAGTAATTATTCCCCACCTGCTCTCTTTATCATTTACATTTCCAAGAATGTTTTTTGATAACAGGTGGCCTCTTCTATGAAACATTAGAAATATTTTCATAATAATACTTCATGGTATGTCATCTCTGTATTTATATAATTGTACATAAGTTAAAGTATCGGTTACACCTTTACTTGAAGTTTATTATATTGAAATCACTTGCACTGGTTCACTTACACTGTTAGGTCTGATTTATATTTGAGTTTTACAATATTCTAAGACCAAACTTTTAGTTATAATGGACTGTGAAGATTTGTTTATTTTATTATATAATAACTTTAGTTGGTGCACTTTCCATTTACACTACTAAACACTTTTGTTTATAATTATTTTACATTTCTATGAGGTTTTGGGGTGTTATACTTTCTTGGGTGACATTAACATTTGGTTCGGGGTTTGTTATTGTTAGTAATAGGTTTTTCATGGGTATTCCTCGTAGTTCTCCCATCCTACATCTTCTTTTCTTTACTTCTTCCTTCTTGGGTTTTCCAAGGTAAGTTGGTTTTATTATGTCCGTTGGTTGGTTCGGGGTATTTTCTTTATTACCTGCTCCTATCCTACCTGGGTATTATCCTGATTTTATTTTAGTTTCTTCGGATTTAATTTTCTTGATACATTTTTGTTGCATTTTTATGATTTAATTTTACTTTTCCCTTTATGGTGGTATTTTCCTTTGATATTTAATTATTTTCCTTTGAATTTTCTTTTGAGTTAATGTAATTTAAATTTATTTATGATCAGAATGGAATTATTACTTAGTGGATTATCTGTCATGCTACAGATTGCCCTCCTCCAGAAGTGATTAGTTCAGACTATACTTGGTTTGTCTGAAATAATTGCTTATGATAATTATTATATTTTTTATTATTCTTGACTTCCTTCCATTTCTAAATTCTCTTATACATATTCGAGCTTACATTTATTTTATTCTTACTTGATCTTCCTTGATAGTAATAGTCATCTGAGTTTCATTTTTATTATTTTATTTTCATTTTCTTAACTTGGTGTTTTATCCCTGGATATTTCTGGTGTTTTCTTAACTTGGATATTTATTCCCTATCATTCCCTAACACGTGAGCTGAGGCAGTTCAGAGAGGCACTGTAGGCTACATACTCTGCTGGCCAATACTTCACTTCTATTTGAGTACAGAGGCAAATCATCTCTGCTCAAAACATATTAATACTGCTGGATTTATCTACAGACAGTTATAAAAAAATTATTTAAGAATAGTCCACTTTATGGCTATTTAAAAAAAATATCTTTGGATACTTCACTTCGTATATTGCTTACATCGGTTAATATTCCTATCTCAGTTATCTCGGTTAAAGCTTATCCCTGATAGCCAGTTATTTACATGACAGGACACAAGTTGTAAAGGTGAATGGGACTAGAAGTCAGCCTATTAAAACAAATGTTGGAGTGCCCCAGGGCTCTATATTAGGACCCTTTATTGTTTATTTTATATATCAATGACTTACTAGTGTTACAAGATGTATTAATAGCATATGCTGATGATACAGCAGTACCAATGAAAGCAAAGACATGGCCTGAACTTGCAACAGATATGTCAACTAAATTAGATATTATATACTCTTGGCTCTATCACAATAATCTAGTACTCAACATAAGCATGTAACGTGACGAATTTGAAGGAATTTTATTTTATTAAATTTTTGGGGTTTATTAAAAATATTCATAAATATAATTTCCATCTGTGACCAGGCCACGTGTTGAATTAAAACAGTGCTCTAACAAAGGAACAATACGCCTTAACTGTTGTGCAATCATTACAAAAGAATGTACGAGGCGTCATTTCTTAGAACTTCGCGTGTGTGTGGCAGTTGCGCCCGACCGCACCATACAAGCAGGTGCGCAGACCGACGCCGAATTGTAAAACTCAAAAATGGCTTAGAGAAGAATCTCTGTTCGCTTCCTTGACCATGCTGGCGGATGTAAGTCTAAGCCCAACCCTTTTTGTGACGTCAACCAGTGCTGACAAAATATCATCCACGGCAAACACACAGACCACTACGTGTGTTGAATGGGACACAACAGTGACAATTAAATAGCAGGCATTGTTTCCACCTTGAGAGACGCAATCTAGTTGACAGTGAGCGTACAGATGCTTCTGAGCAGTCCACGAGAAACCACAACAGCTAATAGACGCAGTTAGTGTCGCGGGGGCCCGGTCGGTCTAAACTTTCTAAATATGAATAACTAAGTGTAATACCGCCTTCCTACCGACCGGGACCCAAGGAAATAATGGATTTATAACGGGAGAAGTGCAGTGGTCAGCGGGTGAATGATTTAATGTGCCAAGAACTGGCGAACTGGGGAACGCGTGTCCGGGCGGTGTCTAGATATATACATAAATTAAAATAAAATGGGGTGTTTCAAAATAAAGGGTTTTAAATCGTGTGAATGTGCGTGTGAGCAAGCTGGGCTGTCCTGTATAGGGTAAGAAGTATATCTAAATGTAAGACATATATATCTATTTCAGAATTTGTTTTTTTCGTGTTCTTGTTATAATGATTTGTTCTGTCTTAATATTGATTAAAACTACTTAAGTCACTGTAAAACAATGTGTTAGTCTAGTTACTTCGTCATTACCACTTTCTCATTTCTGTGCTGCAAGATTCGTCTAAACGTTCCCGGATGTCTTCTGAATTATTATTGGGGGGTAGTCAGATTGCAAAATTGTCCCATATTTTTATTAAGGTAAAGTGTAAAGGTTTCGATATTATAACCAAAAAATATCGTGGCGACTCTGGTCTTCTGATCGAAATTTAAAAAGGTAAGTAAGTGAAAAAGATCGCAGGTAAGTTTCTGGCAGTATTTTTTTATTTCGATTAAGTATGTTTATTCACAAGCAAGTCTGTTTTTATCACCTTTGGAAATTATAGAGACTCTGTTCCGCATGACTTTGAAATTAAGATAAATGGTCAAAAATTGAAAAGAGTTAAAACTAGTAAATATCTAGGAATAACATATGACTTTAACATGAAGTGGGATGTACATGTGGCTAACATTGTAAAAAAAACCAAATACTTAGTCTACGTTTTTTACAGACTTAAACAAATTTTATCAAAAAAGCAACTACTACAAATATACTATGGACTATTCCATAGTGTGGCAGGGTATGCTATCATAGGCTGGGGGGGTCTATATAAATCATCTCTAGACGCATTGGATCGGCTGCAAAAGTGTATTCTTAAAATTATAGGAGTCAATGAACAAGATTCGAATAAAACATTAAATATTAAACAGGTGTTTGTAGTGAATTCTATAGTTTATCAATACAATGATCTAAAAAGTGAGTTTTTACAAAATCGAATCAACACACGGTATAAAAATATTATATTGCCGCGACACCTATTAAGTATTGGGCAAAGAAGCTATGTGTATTATGCCATAAAATATTTTAATGAATTACCTAATGAACTGAAAAATCTAAGTGTAAATATAAAAGTGCTTAAAAAAAATCAAAGAAAAAATTAGGAACATTGTTATTGAATAATCAAAAAACAGTCTATTATGATATGGACCTTCTTTCTCTTTTTTTTTCATTTATTTATTGAATTGTATTATAGTACAAACTAAAATTTTGTTAAAATTTAAAAATAATTTATTTTTAATATATTACTATGATCGGTGAGGTAAAACTCACAATTAGTATTAAGTATATAAATATTAATTCTAAGGACCAACCTATGTACGGGCATTTATGCCCCCTATAGGTCCTTTATTGTATAATTTTTATTATATGTAAAGGAAAATTGGTAATAAATTTTATTATTATTATAGTTATTCTTCTGACTTGTCAGCTTTATTGTTATCTCATTTCTTATTATGGTGGGAAGCTCCTTTATTAATATAATTATCATTGTTTATCAAATATAAAGTTTTTGTTATTAATTCTTTATTCTTCTCTTGTTTTTATTGCAATCTGCTGCTGTTTATTACTTCAAAGTGTTATTATTTTTTTTTCAACACAAGTTTATTCATTTAATCGTATCACTGGTTTTTATTTCCTTTTATTTAATTTCATAGAATGTTTTTAGAAATCATTGGTTGTAATTTGACATTACTATACATTTTAGAATTGATTTGTTTTATTCCAAATTCTTTTTCTTTTATTTATCATAAATATTTTCCATAAATACTTTGTTTGTAATTTGATATCACAATATTTTTCAATTTTGTTATTTCTAAATTCAAAATTCTCCTTCTGTTATTTTTCTTAATATTTTCATAAATAATGTCTGTAAGGTGATCTTACAATATTTTTGAATTTTGTTATTTCTAATTAAATTCCATAATTATTCACATAAGGTGAAATGATTTACAGACTAGAGCAGACTGTGTTCTGCTGTAGTCTGTAGTCTTATGTATACTTATTGACTTGTTCCTTTATAATTTTTGCTATCCATGTTTATGGAACCTGGAATTTCATTAATAGATTTTTCTATTAATTTTTTTACAAGGACTGAACAGATGTTTAAAAAAAGTTTAGGAAGTTTTGAAAACCACATTTATTATTTTGTATGTTCACAAGATTCACTGAAATTCATGAATGTTACTTTCCCAATATTTAATGTTTTTTGCACTGTATACGATATTTCATATAAAAAATATCATTATTTTGGATTTTGCTACAGCTTGAATAAATGCCATAATTCTGTAACAGAGGGGACTAAGAATGATTGTATCAGCCATTCAATCACTAAATTGAGTTACAGGGCATTATCAATTAACACTATTAAAACTGCTTGCAATTAGCATGCTAATGTTCAATACGAAGTTATGTCGTTCACTTCATGAATAAGGATTGAATCTGTATGGCTAATAGATGCCAAAACTTGTGACTATACATGAACATCAAAATGAATTTGAAAGTGAAGTGTTGAATATATTAAATGAAAATTAAAGATGGTAATAGTTTACTATTGCTGGTTATTTCCTAGCAGACATGAAATTTACAAAATTTGCCTTTTTGTGTTTTTTGTGTTTCTATGTGCATTACAAACCAACAATACAGATTCAGATGTGTAACCCCCCCCCCCCCCGCCACCAAAAAAATGAGCACAAACTTATAAAACCAAACATGCAAACACCCACATTATTTCTATTTACACATTCATACAAGCCTAAGTTAGGCATGGACAGGTAGAATCTGCAAAAAAAAAGACTTTTACTTAAATGAATGTGTAAAAACTGCATTACAAAATCAAATTTGTTAAAACCACATTTTTTTCATTACTTTTCACTTAAACAAATTTTTTCTTTTAAAAAATTATATCTTTTATACCTATTACAAGCTGAATAGAACTGCTTGATTTGTGGCTGAGTATGAGTGTGAATTGTGTTACAAAGTGAGTTGTGTCACACAACGGGAGTTCAATCTCATAATCCACTTAATTTTTAGATATGCATTGGTTGGGGTTTGATATTACTTCTTGACAACTTTTTATTATACTATTACATCATTAAATCTTAACACACATTAAATTCCTGCCTCACATTAAGAAAAAAGTTTTCGATGTTTTTGATGAGAACATACCTATGATCTCAAATATCCATTTTTACAAAATTTCTGAATTCTTTTATCATACCTAGTTTTAGCGTGTAGTATAGTAGAAGTGCTAAAAAAACTGTTTGTTTTGCAAATATCATGGCTACCAAATGCTAGAAAGTGACAGAAAACTATTACTACTATGCTCCCTGACCTGCATAACTTGCTAACTTGAATGAAGTACGTTTATTGTTAGATAAATTTCTATAATAGGTAATTATTCAATTATCACAAAAATTATAAAAATTACTACAATAAAAACTAAAAATTCAAATATTCTAAATATTGTCTTTAAACTCCTTCTGGTCTGACATGCAGCTAATATTTGTAAAAATGGTATCCTTTTTTTGGGCTACACACTATAACTGTACACAATATTCAGATTTTGGTTTACATTCTCATAAATTTGATACTCTACATTTGCGACTTTTGTCAAAAATATTGAAAACTTTTTGAGCCATGGTGTCCAAAATTTTTTAAGTTTCAAAAATCAAAATTAAATTCAGAACGCGGTTAAAATTCTCTTTAATTTGATATGCCATGTGGAGTTTCACAATTTTGCCTCCGCCGACCTATTTTTGGGAGATCAATGTCAGAAGCAATAGGGTTCTGTAAGGATAAAAGTACGGACATGCAAACCAAGTTTTATAAAAATTGGTTGAAGCGTTCAAAGGTTCTCATGAGACATACCCCAAACAGCCTAACTGCTGAGTTAAAACTGAGAACACTACTCACTCGTTTAACAAGAAAAATAATAATGATGATGTGCAAATTCTATACTAAGTACAGTACTTTTATTGGAGCCAAAAATATTCCTTTTCAACTACATGAAGGATAATGCGAAACAAAAACACAATAAATCCAAATTAAAGAAACTGAGTATTATAAATGGCAATTGTACATACTTGATACTAATAAATTAATTTTATGATAATTATAGCATTAATTTAGATTACATTTTTTAATTACCACTACAGTCTAAAGTGTAGTTTTTAACCTACTATGACATTTTTATACCAATTTTCCATGAATTTATAAACTTCTTTTCAGGTCACTTTTCCTGTGCAAATATATATATGGTAATACAGGGTGTATTAAAAAAAGTTCCGAGACTAAAACAGGGCGTAACAGATAACATAACAAAAACAGGGCATCTTCAGGTCTTAAACAACCTTGTTTAAGACCTGAAGATGTCAGTAATGACGAAAAGCTTTGTCTAAATAATAAAAACAATTATAGCAGTTTAGCAATTCTATAAAAGAAAAGTAAGGATGGCTGCTAATTTAAACAATACGAAGAAAAAAAACAGGGCAGCTTGAGGATATACACATGCAATGATCATGAACAGGGCACATTTGTGATTTCAGTATGGACTGCAAGCAACAGCAGATCAAAATTCTGTACCAAACTCAGTAAAAACAGCAATAAGAGACCTTTCAGATGATCTGACAGGCTTATGACAATAAAGCAATACTTTTGGCACCTGACCAAGGTGCTTTTAGCAGCACTAATGCTTCAAGAACTCATGCATATCACTCATGCAACTCAAGAACAAGATGGAGAGAGGTTAAGGCAACCTTCCATGAACACAACCCTCAAAAAATATTGACAAAATTAGGGACTTGGGTATGAGGATCACCAGAAAACCATTCAGAACAATGCTGCCATCATCACGTTGCACATGGAACAGTAAGGCAATTCTATCATCTGATTTTAGCCTTCACTGCATTGCCACAAATTTGTCCCCAAGATTTTTCCCCTCACCACAAAGCAAGGCAAATGAAGGTGTCAAATTCCTAACTTCATGCCACGGATCATCAAGGGGATGAAACTTTTGTGCGCAGTTTCAAAACACCAAGTATTAGTCTTTGCAATGGAAGAGCCCAGCATCTCCAAGACCAAAGATGACAAGGCAGGTCAGAAGCTTACCCACGAGAATTCTTATAAATTTATTCTCTGCAAGAATGTTGTCTCTGAGGCCCAATAAATTCAACATCTAGTTTTACGAATTGCAGATAGTGCCTGACATATTTAAAGACCAGAAATTCCACGCAACTTTCGAGATTTTGAAAAATGAACAAAGTGATGAGTAGTACCTCACTGCACATGGGCTCTACTTAGAGATGATAGCCAAACTTAAGGAAAGTTATGAGCATCGTTGTATATAGGTCTGGTCTCAGAATGTTTTGATAAAATTGCATAGTATACAAATCTGGTGTTATGGTATATGAATTCTCTCTCTCTCTCTCTCTCTCTCTCTCTCTCTCTCTCTCTCTCTCTCTCTCTCTCTCTCTCTCTCTCTCTCACACACACACACACAAAAAAAATATTTAAAAAATGTTCCATCCAACATTCCCACATATCCAACATCCTGCCCACCTGTTTATGTTGCGTAACTGGGCTCTACTGTATTTCAAAACAGCTTACTACTGTAATGATTCTAGTATAATTTATCTGTCGTCTGAGTGGTGTTTGCAGAGTATGTTTCTCGGCTTATGCATTTTGATACCTGCCATTCAGAGCATGTGCTGTATATTCCATTTACATTGACCAACCACAGATGCATTACATTGAACTGGTTTATGTTTAGACTGTTGCTAAGAGTTAAGTACGTTCAAGTAAATCGAGCTACTTATTGACCATACAATTTGGTCAGTAATTCATCTTTTTGAAGTCCTTGACTCAGACTGATTTTACAATATTCAAATATTTTAAAACATTTTCTATTTTTCACTTTAAATATTTTATTCATATACTAGCAAAATACCCGTGCTTCGCTACGGAGTTTCACGTTGTACGTAATTGTACAATTATTGCTCGCTTAATAGTATAGGATTAGATAGATTGTACAAATTCTCAACTCTTAGTTTGTTTATTTACATTCATAGCAACAGCTATTTATTATTTATTTCGAGAAAATCGTTAGAGCCATTTCCGAGAAAAAAAAGGACATACATTTATTAATTAATTGAACTTCGAAATTTTCTCAACTATAAGAACCTGCAAACAACGAAGTTTTTCAATTTAAAACAATGATTAGAAACTCAGAACTAAATGTATTCGGGGTTTCCAATAAACTGAGATGTCAACCACTTCATTTACAAAGTATGCAATTCCTGCGATAAATTTCATTATTTGGTTTTTTGCCCCTTAGGAGTGACAGTTTTTAAAACCGTTTCTTAGTGAGCACCTAAGACCTATGATGAAGCTACGTTCAAAGTTTCATTGATATCCATTCAGTGGTTTCAGAGATATCGTGATCAGTTGAGTCAGTCAGTGGTATTTGGCTTATACAGATATCTATATCTAGCCGATTTACCCAGCATTGCTCGGGTTCATAATTTATTCATAGGCTCATAGGCACCTATTCTTGTTCTAACGTTATATTACTTATATATTGTATAATCTTCCTTATATTGTTACGTTCGCATTCTCACTGGAGGAATACTCTGTAGCGCACCTGTTTAAGAACATGTCATAAACTGTATTCTTATATCTGGAGAAGAATTCTGTTGCGCGTGATGCTCCTGCTCGATTTCTAACTCTGGGAGAGGGCGAACAGCTAAATTAGTTTTCAATAAAATGTCTACAGTACTTGCACGCGCTGCGTATTTACTGTCTTTTATAATTCATTGTGTTAATGTTGAAATAAGGCATTTGTTAAATTAGTGTCTCCTAAACTTATTCTAACAATACAATACCTCTATAGATTTCAGCTTATCAATTTTTAAATTCAAACTGAAGCAAGTGCATTTATATTGTCTGAACACTATGATCTGAATACATTTGCTATCAAAACTTTGTTTTTTATACTCGCTTATAACTTACTTCGATCTTAACTTATCCACTTTTAAATTCAAACTGAAACAACTCTGAATTCACACAATGTTAAGAAGTTTCTTAAGATGCATACACCACCTTTGATATCATAACCTATATCTTTATTTATAAGAACCGTGGACTCTGGCCCCGCCGTCTTTCGCGGGATCTGACCTAAGACTCCCCGGGTTCCGTGGATGAACTCCGGGGAAGGCCCGTCGGACGACTCCCGCGCTATTTCCTACGCGGGAGACTTCCACCGATGCTATGGTAACCAGAATCTATTCTATTGGGTTGCCATAGTAACCAGATCTAATAGTTTTTTAGACCCAAAGGACCCCCCAAAGGATCGTATCGAAAAAACACTTGTACTATGTTGGTTCTCCCGTTACGTAAAATATTTGTGCCAAGTTTGGTTGAAATCGGTCTAGTGATTTAGAAGGAGATCTGGAAGACCCCAAAGGACCCCCCGAAGGATCGTATTGAAAAAACACCTACCCTATGTTGGTTCTCCCGTTGAGTAAAATATTTGTGCCAAGTTTGGTTGAAATCGGTCCAGTGGTTTAGGAGGAGATGTGGAAGACCCCAAAGGAC
Source organism: Magicicada septendecula (assembly GCA_034769895.1). Lineage (NCBI taxonomy): Eukaryota > Metazoa > Arthropoda > Insecta > Hemiptera > Cicadidae > Magicicada > Magicicada septendecula. The sequence continues at coordinate 411,995,138 of CM068367.1, read as the reverse complement.
CCCATCGAAGAAAACACCTATCCTATGTTGGTTCTCCCGTTGCGTAAAATATTTGTGCCAAGTTTGGTTGAAATCGGTCCAGTTTTTTAGGAGGAGATGTGGAAGACCCCAAAGAACCCCCAAAGGACCCCATCGAAAAAGCACCTCACCTATGTTGGTTCTCCCGTCGCGTAAAATATTTGTGCCAAGTTTGGTTGAAATCGGTTCAGTGGTTTAGGAGGAGATGTGGGAAGACCCCAAAGGACCCCCCGAAGGATCGTATCGAAAAAAAACACCTACCTTGTGTTGGTTCTCCCGTTGAGTAAAATATTTGTGCCAAGTTTGGTTGAAATCGGTCCAGTGGTTTAGGAGGAGATGTGGAAGACCCCATCGAAGAAAACACCTATCCAATGTTGGTTCTCCCGTTGCGTAAAATATTTGTGCCAAGTTTGGTTGAAATCGGTCCAGTTTTTTAGGAGGAGATGTGGAAGACCCCAAAGAACCCCCCCAAAGGACCCCTTCGAAAAAAACACCTATCCTATGTTGGTTCTCCCGTCGCGTAAAATATTTGTGCCAAGTTTGGTTGAAATCGGTCCAGTGGTTTAGGAGGAGATGTGGAAGACCCCAAAGAACCCCATCGAAAAAACACCTATCCTATGTTGGTTCTCCCGTTGCATAAAATATTTGTGCCAAGTTTGGTTGAAATCGGTCCAGTGGTTAGGAGGAGATGTGGAAGACCCCAAAGAACCCCCCAAAGGACCCCATCGAAAAAAGCACCTCACCTATGTTGGTTCTCCCATCGCGTAAAATATTTGTGCCAAGTTTGGTTGAAATCGGTCCAGTGGTTTAGGAGGAGATGTGGAACATACATACATAGATACATACATACAATAGGGAGGGGGGGTTTGCCCCTTAGGAGTGAAAGTTTTTAAAACCGTTTCTTAGTGAGCACCTAAGACCTATGATGAAGCTATGTTCAAAGTTTCATTGACATCCATTCAGTAGTTTTTGCTCTACGTTGATTCTATGTCAGTTAGTCAGGCAAACTTCCCCCCCTTTTTCCCCCTTTAAAGGTTGAATTTCCAAAAATCCCTTCTTAGCGGATACCTACATCACATAAGGAACCTACATGCCAAATTTCAAGTTTCTAGGTGTTATAGTTTCGGAGATTTCGTGATGAGTCAGTGAGTGAGTCAGTGGTATTTCTCTTTTATATATATAGATTATTCAGTATCTCAATATTATTTATAATATACACATATTATTTATAATATACACTTGTTTACCAATGTACTTAAAAAATATATGTACAAATATGTATACAAATGCACTTCAATACATTTTTATTTATACTTCTTACACATTTATGTAAGTAATGCATACCATATAAATTTTATTTGTTCATGATTACAACTTACCACAGCTGATGCTAATATAAATTAATTTTCTTTGTAATTGTTTTTCGACACATATGACAAATTCTTAAAGTGTGTGAGCATTTATCACATGCACCATGCCCACATAAAAAAGCAACATTTCTTCTTCTTTCCATACATATTGAACAACAATGGGCTTCTTCGATTTCAGCTATTTTACTTTCTAAATAACGCAAACGTTCTGCACTTGGTTGTCTGGACTTGCATGGTACTGTTCGTCCATCTACAAAACAGTAATTTCAAAGAGTGAAGCATAAATTATTAGTTTATACAATAATTAATTATTTTTATTTTGTCAGTAACTCTTCAATATTTCTTGCAAGTTTCTATATTACAAATAGTTCTTCAGATATTAACTACTTCTGCAAGTAATAATAATAAATAATAAAATACAATAATAAACTAATTCTGTGTGTGTGTGTGTGTGTGTGTGTGTGTGTGTGTGTGTGTGTGTGTGTGTGTGTGTGTGTGTGTGTGTGTGTGTGTGTGTGTGTGTGTGTGTGTGATGCAATGGTAAAATGAGAATTTCATTGCATGTGTTTGTGAATTTTCTTGTCAGACTCGGTATTCTTCGATGTATTTTGCTTTATTACTCTATTGGATGGTGTTATACTCTATTATAAGGTCTCATATAATGCTGAAGTGTGTGGAACAATTTTGATAAGTGTCTGACAAAAGGATTGCAATCTGTCTGAGAAGTATTTAGTAAAAGATCTATGATGCACATTTCAAGACGATGTTGGTATGTTGCAAATCATATTTTTGCTAATGGGAAGCTAATGTGCAATAGCAGACATGGAACACATCATGGAAAACAATTTTTTAATAAAATCATGAGGAAGTCTAAAACTAAAAAATTTGAAAATAATATGTATACAATATCATGTTAGTTCTTTGATATCCAGCAATCCGTAGTGCCATTACTGATATTACAATTTCTTATTCCAATTGTTGAGTTTGTCACAATTTCAATGTAATGGGCAAAGGTATATTTATCAGCAAGGCAATTAAACAGTCAACAATACTTCACAATACAAAGTGTTAGGTTGAAACTAGAACCTAAACATTATATGGGAAACATAAAATGTTGGAGTGGACCATGCCCATATGCTGACAAGTTTTTCATGTGTTTGAACATGCATGCCCATATATAGGTGATTCAAAATTGCACGGCTATCTCTTTGAGGCTGATTCTATAGCTAAAAATAAGAAAAAAAGTTCATATAAAAATAGGTCCGTAAACGGTTCATTAGTGAGTTATGGCTCGCGAACCAGTTCACCCTGATTTGTGCTCCGACAGTAAAAAGACGCCATACTGAAATTATTGGAGTATTAAGTGGTTTCTTATGGTTTTTGATCTGAAAAATTGAATAAACAAACAAAAATTTCTAACTAACTTTGTAGAGAATTTAATTATGACAAATTTGATGTGTATAATGTTTATTAAAAATAAGTAGAAATTTGACTTTAATAAACAAAACAGACCAAAATGTGCCAAAAGGTGTTACAGTTTTCAAGAAATGGAACTGTAAACTTTCGAAACACCCACACTAGGGCAGAAGAAAACCCCTCATGAGACTGCTACAAGTCATGACCAACATACTTTTTCATTTAATGTGTGGTGCAGTCTTCTTGGTGATAATCCCTTAGGCCCTTTTTACTTACCACCAAGGCTTAATGGAAGACAATACTTACATTTTTTGTAAACGAATCTGATGGAACTCTTGGAAGATATTCCACTTGCAGATAAGAGTGCAGATGTGGTTTTTGAATGACGGAGCATCTGCTCACTACTGTCGTGGTTTGATGAACCATTTAAATAATATATTCAGTACACGATAGATTGATCGAAACAAACCAGTAAAATGGCCACCTCGATCTCCTCCTCATCTCACACCAGCAGACTTTTTCCTTTGGGGTTGGATGAAGTTGTTAGTTTATTCCGCTCGTATTGGCACACAAAAAGAATTGAAACATCGCATAATAGAATATGGAGCTACTGTTAAGAATAATCCTGATGCTATAAGACATGCCCGGCTAGCATGGATTTGCCGAGCTGAATTCTGTATTCAACAAAATGGCCACATTGAACAACTGCTTTGAACGAGTGTTTGCAGCTTCATCAATTTAAGTTTTGATATTTAATCATTTGAAGGAAAAATTCAATAACAAGTTTTCGATTTGTTTACAATTACATTTGTTGTGAAAACATTTACGAAAACCTTTGTTCTGTTTAAAATTGTAACACTTTTATAGCCCATTTTGGTCCGTTTTGTTTTTAATTAATGTCAAATTTCTGAAATTTGTACTTATTTTTAATAGACATTATACACATCAATTTTCTCATAATTAAATTCTCAACAAAGTCAGTTAGAAATTTTTATTTGTTTATTCACAAATTAATACGTTATTTTATCCCAAATTTAAAAATGTGTGTTTTTCGACTTGAGTTTGTGTTTAACACAGCTTTTCTTAGAAACTAATTAAGATCGAGCTATGAGACCTCTTTTATTCAACTGTTCAGATCAAAATCATAAGAAACCACTAAAATTACCCTTCTCTTTATAACCCAAGAATTTCAGTATGGCATCATTTTACCGTGGAGCTGAAATCAGGGTCAACTGGTTCGTGAACCGTTAACTCGCTAACAAACCGTTTTCGGACCTATGTTTATATGAACTTTTTTCCTTAGTTTTAGCTATAGAATTAGGTCTCGAGAGATTGCCGTACAATTTTGTATCACCCTGTATAATCTGATCAAAGTTTGCTGTATTCTGCAAATTCATTCATCCCACTGGTTACTGTTACAGTTTAGTTCCAAATTTTGCCTAGAAACAAATAATCAGTGCAGGGTTGCCAGGAAAATCCCCCCATGGTGGCAAAATCTGAAGGCTCGAAATCCTGAGTGGAGAAACTTTGGGGATTGGTGTAAATGTGTGGAACATTATAATACTAAAAATTTATAAATAAGTTGAGTTATATTTTATATTTTAATAATGATTCCAGTAAAAAATATATATTTTCTTCTTTCAACATTTGTCAAGCCAATCATGATACTGAACACCTAGTTTTAGGATTCAGCCGTCAGGATCCTACAGCCTACACTGCCCTGTGAACTTCCTCAAATGAAACTAATTCGTGGAAATACCTCGGTAAGTTAGTTGCTGAACCAATATACTGGGATTCACAGGATTATTCTGTTATTTACAATAGTGCATGCCTAAGTTAGAATTTATTCATAATTGCGACAGATCTTTGTTAGCTGCTTTAGTTAAAGTTGCTGTCATTGTGTTCAGACTGAGTGAAGAGTGAAATATATCACTAATGTGACAGAACATGATTCTAGGCTATGGCACAGTAAATTTTAAATCCCACGACAGTAGAAAAACAATTAACTATATTTACAAGGCAGATGCACGTGTGTGAGCGTGTATGTATGCAAAAAAATAAATTAAGAAAATATTAGTAAATTGTGTAAAAAGATGGCAATTAATTTACTAACATGCACAATAGTTATATTGGTACATTAAAATGAAAGTGAGGATACCACAGTGCGACAATTAGTGCCTACATTTGCTCACGTAGTCAGGATAGTGTCTGAGCGAAAAGTAGTTCGCTATCTTATGAACAAAAATATCTTGTGAGCAATTGGAGGCTGAAAATTGTGCAAATGGGGCTGTTTTGAGATAACAGAAGGAATAAAACCTTTTAGTGAAGCTAACAAGAACAAGTATGGGAGCAGAATAGTTTCTTCAACTAATTTTTGCCACATGGTGTATGGCTGGCAACACTTTCGGTCATGGCCTCAGAGAGTATGGACATTTTTAAATGCAGATGAATAAAATTTAGTTCATGAAAGTATTCAAACATGTGTTGGTATGTGTACGAGGTGTGTTCAAAAAAAGACGGAACTATTTGTGTAGCACGTCAACTAGCGCATAGAGCGAGCTGCAGAATTAAGTGCTGCTAGCGACAGGTTTTGACGCCTGAATGCCGTTTTCTCTGTCCCGTCACGATCTTCAGTCTTCGAGCTACACGCGCTGTAGTGGGCACGGGCACACACCGTCCAGCGGATTTATAACGAAGTGAGAATGAAGATCTTAACACAACGTGTGTGTATAAAATTTTGCTGCTGACTTCGTAAAATCTTTACAGAACTATTTCCATTGTCTTCCAAAGTTTTCATTACCATTTGCATTGGTACGCAGTTGTTGACCGATTTCAAAATGGGTCTCTTTCTGATCGTCGTCAACAAACACAGTAAGAATTTTTCAGTGATACGATACATTTAAATTTTTCTATCAAAATTTAATTTTACGATCTTAAATGGATTCTGTCAGAAAGTATCGGCATTTAAACGATGATTTACAATTACCACATCATGAACTCTCTTCCCATGATCTTCGATATCGCTTTGATTTGCACCGACCATTGTTTTTCCCTCTTTAAAAATTCTTAAACTATTCGTTCGCCTCATGCAGGCTTCCGCGTATGCTTAATTGAAAACCAGAATGTCTCTGAAAAGGTTAACCTAGTTTTGCTGCAAACTTTCATACGCACACGTTGTTCTCGCGGTCTTTCTTAATCGCTTTGTCACTAATCCGCCGGCCAGCATGTGCACGTCCCCACTCAATGTGATATACCTCAAAGACTACTGCTAATAGCGGAACACAATAAGTGGCAGTTTGTTGTCAAAAACTATCGCTAGGTGTGCGCAAAAACGCGGCGCGTCGTTTGTGCGGGTTGATGTGTTACTCAAAAGTTTGGTCTTTTTTTGAACACACCTCGTATATTTAGTCTCACACCCTAAAATAGTGCCAATCAGTGATCAGGACAAAATTGTAAGAAGGGAAACTGTTGGAAGGTTCAAAATATTAAGAGTTTTAATGCGGACAATGAACAGAGCATGTGGCATCAGTAACAGCATCATGAGTACAAGATGTATTGGTTGACGAATGGTTCAGACTTCAAACTTAAAAAGTAATTTGAAAAAGTTTCAATAATGTGTGAGAAACGTGAAATTCGGGGGGGGGGGATAAATTTGACACTGGAAAATATTGTAATGAGAGGTGACATTATCTTTGGGAAACACCAGTGGTAGAGATGCCACTGCCATCACCACAAGTCAATAAATTTAGAAAAAGGAAACTCAAAAGCAGTTGTGTGTGTGTGTGTGTGTGTGTGTGTGTGTGTAAACTGATGCATAGAGAGTAAGAATTGTGGCCACAAGTGTTGGTAACTGGTCTGAGGACTTCAAAACCAAAATTAAATGTGTATGCAATGTGTAACTATTTTAGCCTTTGTAAAGAAAGTGTTCATTTTGAAGGAACAAAATGTTTTATAGCCATGTTTTAGTAACTATTTGTATTTCGAGAAAGCAAGTGTAGAAAAATGTTCTGAAATAACATCACATTTCACACTCTGTACATAAATATGTAGGAACATTAATATGTTTTACATATTTGTTAGGTTGCAGTACTTGTTAGTTTTGACAAAAAAAATGTAAATTCATTTTCTTATTGAAGTTCTGAAACTGGCTAAAACTGTTAATTTTTGGAATTAAATTGTTATGTTGGTATGTTGTTTATTTGAAAATAAAGAATCAACATAATGATAGTTTAAGCCTTTTTATTTGTCATTTGACCCTAACCTACCCTGTGCTTATGGACCCGCCTAAACAGACTTGGGACTCCCCATTTTCTGGTAAGTAGTTTTTTTTAGCATCTCCATTGTCTGTTGTGAATGTGACATGGCTCCTACATGCCATCTGTCAAGTGTGAGTGATGAACCTGGGTGTTTTCCTTTCCTCAACTTTTTGTACCGCTTCACTGAATGTGCATTTCTTAGTGTATAAATAGCAGTATGGTATAAATTTGACAAAACAGACAGTGTGCAGTATTCAAAAGTTAATACATTTGTGTTGTAAAAATTGATTTGTGATTATGTGTATGGTTTTTCATATATTTTTAAAAGGATAAGCAATCCTTTGACCTGTAAGATTAATGAAAATGAGTGAAAGTTACAGATACACTACTGAAAGTGAATCAACTTTTGGTAAGAAAACTTTTCCCAAAACCATCAAGGCCACAAAAACTTCTCACTCCTAAAATGAAGCATACATTTGTTCACATACAGGAAAGAGCAGGATTTAAATCTTGGTTAAAACCTACTAGAAAGGGGGGGGGACTTATTTACACTGAAAAATTTGTGGAGATGAGTTCAAAGCATAAAACATCTAGAACTTCATGACACGAAAAACTTAAATACATTCACTCACTGGCTTAACCAGCACCAGCAGCAGCCTTTAAGAAAAGTATGGAAATAAAGATTGTAAATTTAGAGAGAGAATGGAGATTCCTTAGGAATACAAATACAGTAATAACCCGGAGCCCGCATGTCGGATTTTCATAAGTTGATGTACAACTTTGCATATAAATACATATAAATTTTAGTTAATTAGTATCAAGGGCTAACAAAAACTCTTGTTTAAAAAAAGTATGTAATAAAAATTGTCATTTTTTGTACATATTACATAATATTTAATATTATAATATTTAATACAAAACAGTATTAAAATAAAAATTTTACATAAAATAAGGTTATTTAGATGTCGATGGCTTCATAATATCTAACAAACTCATCTGACGACACAATATCTTCTTTTTTTCACACAAAATTCTTCTTAGCAAGCTAATACTTTTTTATTCCTTGCCTTGTAGCTGTAACGTGATCTTCATTAGAGTCTACATACTCTTAAGATTTGTAATCCTTTTTAATTGAGTTGAGACCTTCTGCCAAGCTTGCAACTGTCATGCACTTTTCTGGTACAACTGCACCTGAGGTGTCGGCTTCTTCAGCAGCGTTTTGCTCATGCATTTCTATGAGCTCATCAACTGTCAGCTCCTTGCTATGTGAGTCCAACAGCTAGCTGACATCATCACTATTGACTTCCAAGTTTAATTGCCTGGCAAGATTGACAACTTCTTCTACTGTACAAGCGACTTGATCAGTTTCAAGCATTATTTCCATTTCGCTTTTGAAAAGGGATGGACAAATTTCTTCCAGACACTATTACAGGCTTTTTGGGAAATTTCATCCCAAGATTCTCCAATGATTCTTATGGCGTCTAAAATATTGAATTTTCACCAAAAATCTTTAACATACGGCTGACTGTTTTGCCTCATAGCTTCATTCAGATATGCAAATGTACGTCTCATGTAATAAGCATTGAATGTTTTGATAACACCTTGGTTCATTGGCTGGAGCAAGCAGGTTGTGTTTGGAGGTAAAAAAACAACTTTCACACGTGGGTCGAAATCAATTAAGAGTGGCAGGATGGTAACCGGATCAATAAGAAGCATCCATTGTCAATAAGAAGCATCATTTTAAACAGAATTTGTTTAGACTGGCAATAACGTTCGACTTCGGGTATGAAGTGGTGACCAAACCACTCCTCAAAAACAGAAGCTGTCACCCAAACTTTAAGATTTGATTTCTAAATCACTGGCAAGCCAGCTTTAGATTTATTTTCTAAAGCTCTTGGATTTTCGGACCGATAGACTAAGAGGGGTTTTAAGTTGGAGTCACCAGATGCATTCCTACCAATCATCACTGTCAATTAGTCTTTGGAAATTTTAAACCCAGGAAAGATTTTTTTTTTTATTGTGCAATAAAAGTTCGATTAGCCAGCTTCTTCCAGAATACGCTGGTCTTGTCCACGTTAAGTATAGTTTGACTGCTACAGTCACCTTCCTCTATCATTGCCTTGAGTGTGTCGGGAAAAGAAGATGCAGCCTGTTCAATGGCACTTACCATCTCTCCGCTCTCCACAATCCTGTGCCAGTTTCAGCGAGTTTTAAATTGGCTGAACCAACCGTTACTGTCTACAATGTTTTCATCTTTGGCCATCTCCTCAGCTTCTTCTTTCAACCTCCCAAAAATCAGTTTAGCTTGATAACACATAGTGTTGTGATCAACTGGATAATTCTGCACCCTTACTTGATTATCACATCATAATTTCAGTATCGTTTCCATCTCCGCAATAATACTGTGACGCTTACGAATTATGCTTGAGTTCAAGGACTGGGCATTTTTCACAGCTGCAAGAATTCTTTCTTTATCTTTTATTATTGTTCTTACTGTGGATTCCAGTAGCTCAAACTTTCTGCTAATTCACAAATGTTCATTTGGGCATCAAAATCCTTAATAATGTTAAGATTACATTCCAGAGTTAACGTTTCTTTTTCTTACTAGGTGCAGGAGAATCACTTTTACTTCGTTTATATGACATAGTTATTTTTTAAACATCACACACACACACACACACACACACACACACACACACACATGTAACGGTACAAACCTATGGGTATTCGTAATTTAATATTTTCAAATTTTTAATCAACCAAAGAAATGTTGTGAATGGAGTATAGCATTGAGACAGGAATGTAAAAGTTAGCAGCGAGGGGGCATATTCACGCGTACACGCGCATGGGTGTGACGCTGTGAACAGCTTGAAAAACACGTACGAAACATTCCAGAGCCGAACATGTAACAGAAACAAAGAACTCAACGCAGTAAAATCCACCTCAGTCGCATATACAGCTTAAAGCCGGCCGGTGGTGAAAAAAGTTCCGGAACGAAAATGTGGGCCCGCAACTCAAATAAAATGTGATTTTAATTCAAATTAATAAATTTTACAGTCATGACGTGATGTGAAGTGAAATGAAGTGACAGTTTCGAGTTATCCGGCGAAAATTATGACAAAAGAACGAAATGTGCAGCGTGATGAAAGAAATAGAAATCGTACGGAGGCTGGACTGAATTTTAGGGACGCAATTGCAGATAAGAGAACAAATTCTATTATATTCAATTATACTTATAAATTATGGAAAGAAGAAATTTAAAACAAAAAATTATAACCATTCAAAATTGAAACCTTTTAAAAAATTAAATGAGCTCATAGGGGAAATTTAAATATGTATCGTGAGAGAGTGGATGGGCATGTGTAATAATCATGTATAAAAGTAAGAGGCGCTGGTTTGTGAATAAAGGGGGTATAACTATTTCTATGTTATTTTAAATGTGTCTATTGTAATCAAGGTAATACCAATTTTCTGAATAAGGAATCATTGTAATTTTACCGTGAAGGGTAATATCAAAATTGTAGAAGAAGGGAATTTTATTCATGATGGGATGGTAAAAGAATCTAAGTTTTTAAGAAGTTTTTCTTACTCTACGAAGGACCTTATGAGGTAATAGAAGTTAAGATGAAGAATTCATATGTATTACAGAACAGAGAGACGAGGGAGATAGTAGGGACACACAATGCAACAAATTTGAAATTGTATTGGTCATCGTAGGAGTTTTAACAATGTTTGTTATTGATATTAATGTATGAATGAAATTTAATTTGATTTTATATGTTTCCAGAAGGGACTCTCCCCCATTTTCGGGCGATCACAGACTCACCACCTCTGATCGTGGATTTTGGCAATCTGGAGGCAGACTATGGTTGGCGGTAGCCGCAACAAGGGGGTGAAAGCAACGATGGTGTTTTATTTTATGAATTATGGAATAAAACACCAAAAATTTGTGTAACGTAAATCATTAACTCATCAAGGAGTTATTTTCATTCAGAAAATAGAAATGTAATTTAGAAATGCAAGATGATCTATTGTTGTACTTATTATCTTGTCGTGAGAAGGTATTGTTGAGAAGTGAAAGCTGGAACTTGCAAAAAATGCCTATATTAAAATTTTATTATGTGAAATTCATAAAAAAAATCAACCATTTCTTGGAGAAAATATAAAAAATTTTGAAAAATTGTATTAAAGTGACAACCTTCAGTGGTTGTGAATTGAAGAATGACATAGTGAAACTATGGTGATGCCTTAAGACTGCTTTATGAACAGTGATAATATGATTATTAATGTTTGTAAAGTATATTATTTTTTTTAATAAGGAGGATTTTATATGTATTAGTATATATATATATATATATATATATATATATAAGTTAATGATTTCGGGGGCAGTTATGACACTAGGTGTCAAACCATTGCGATTCCCTACATTTCGGGTGATCTCGGCCTTACCAACCCAGATCGTGGTTTTGGATGACAATCAGCTATGGGCAGCATTACTGTAAAACTGACCATAGTTGGTTGCCTTTGAAATTGGTTCAACATAGAAATTTAATGGGGTTTAATAAGGGAATCTAAGATTATTTGAACACAGGCTATTTTCACCCAAATAGGAGTGGTAGACCTTAGGGGCATATGTTAAGATAATGAGTAGGGGTACTTACCCTGAAGTTTCTTGTAATGCTGAAGCAAGGATGGGAGTAAGAGAAAAGAAAAAAGTGCTTACTCCTTCTGCCTCTGTCCTTGTGGAGGCAACTGGACGCAACAGTCCAGGGGGGACAATAGTGTGTGTGGAGGAGAAAAGGTGATGATTATTATTAACAGCGCCGGATAAATAGAATTTCTGTTAATAATAATATTTTATAAAATGTTAAATGATTTTGAATTGTTTTAGATACAAAAAGGAGAATGGTTACGAATTGTAAAAGAAGGGAGATATAGATGAATTGTACTTGATTAATTTTTGATAATGTGTTTAAGAGATTTTAATAATGAATTTAAATATTTTTAGATGTAATTTGGGTGATGAGAGATATTTGTAATGATGTAAGTGGAGGTAGTTGTTTAAATTCTGATTGGAGTCAGGGAAATATCTTGAATTTGGAAGAAGAGTTAACAAGAGAGGGGCATACAGAATGTTGATAGTGAAAATGTGAATGTTTCATATATGTTAAATATATCTATACATGTGTGTTAAGAGTTAAGAAAAACCAGTGATTCTTAACGCAAACCAGCGCACAGTTAAGGGGAGACAGATCAGTTAGGGATATGGTATTATACAAGGCCACTATTTGATATTTTAATTTGATGTTTCAGTGTCTGGTGATGCTGTGGCAGCGGTCCTGAGCTGGCCAGCGTGTCAGAGCAGGAGCGTCAAGTGCCTGACTGGCCTTGCGGTGTTGGGATCTCGAGAGAGAAGTCCAGTAAGGTCATTCAGGTGCGGTCACAGTCACTGGACCAAGGGGTAAGTTAAATATTCTTTTTATATAAACGGTAAAGGGGGTTGTGGCGGCATATCCCAACTGATCCCTTTAGGAAGTATGAGTGTGTCAATGAGAGTTTTTACGCTTCGGCATAAAACCTCTCATTGAGGGGGTATTGTAACGGTACAAACCTATGGGTATTCGTAATTTAATATTTTCAAATTTTTAATCAACCAAAGAAATGTTGTGAATGGAGTATAGCATTGAGACTGGTATGGCTCGTTACAGGAATGTAAAAGCTAGCAGCGAGGGGGCGTATTCACGCGTATGCGCGCATGGGTGTGATGCTGTGAACAGCTTGAAAAACACGTACGAAACATTCCAGAGCCGAACATGTGACAGAAACAAAGAACTCAACGCAGTAAAATCCGCCTCAGTCACATATACAGCTTAAAGCCGGCCGGTGGTGAAAAAAGTTCCGGAACGAAAATGTGGGCCCACAACTCAAATAAAATGTGATTTTAATTCAAATTAATAAATTTTACAGTCATGACGTGACATGAAGTGAAATGAAGTGACAGTTTCGAGTTATCCGGCGAGAATTACAACAAAAGAACGAAATGTGCAGCGTGATGAAAGAAATAGAAAACGTACGAAGGCTGGACTGAATTTTAGGGACGCAATTGCAGATAAGAGAACAAATTCTATTATATTCAATTATACTTATAAATTATGAAAAGAAGAAATTTAAAACAAAAAATTATAACCATTCAAAATTGAAACCTTTTAAAAAATTAAATGAGCTCATAGGGGAAATTTAAATATGTATCGTGAGAGAGTGGATGGGCGTGTGTAATAATCATGTAATAAAAGTAAGAGGCGCTGGTTTGTGAATAAAGGGGGTATAACTATTTCTATGTTATTTTAAATGTGTCTATTGTAATCAAGGTAATACCAATTTTCTGAATAAGGAATCATTGTAATTTTACCGTGAAGGGTAATATCAAAATTGTAGAAGAAGGGAGATTTTATTTATTATGGGATGGTAAAAGAATCTTAAGTTTTTCTATTGTTTGATTAAACGCAATCGAATTGTTTTGAGGTAATAAAGAATAAGATGTGTACAAGAGTAACCAATATGTTTAATTTCAAATAACCAGTTCTGATTTTCCCGTTCGCTGAGTCGAACCCTGGCAACTAAACTTTTAAGTTGGTAGATAACAACATGACGACTACAAGGGCCTACAGATGCATAATAAACAAATAAAATCTATTTATTAATTTATGTAAAGGTAAGTACTAGTACAATTGACGTCTGAAATAGGGACAAATTTCTAATTTAAATAATAAGTACACACACACACACACACACACACACACACACACAACAAATACAACACGTATCTGTAATACGTAAAAACATAACAGAAAACAATCCTAAGTTTCATCTATTGTAGAGGTTGAAATCATGTATAAGTTTCATCTATTGTAGAGGTTGAAATCATGTTTAGAATTAACACAAAACATGTCCGTGCGTATTCAAGTCCTCTACTGTACTGTACAACAGTGACAAACAATGATGGAATGATCCAAGCGGTGGTGGTGGATGAAGTGGGAGGGGAGATGAAGAACCGCGTAACTCTGAGTCGGGGTAGTGTAAGTTGGGGTATTAACATGCGTACAAATGAAAGTTTATTAAGCTTTTCCAACTTTAAATACTTTGTGGCTTAAGTATTTACTTTATCTCATGGTAGTGGATGTGTGAAGAGGATTTTTAGTACCATGAATATTAAAAAGATCAGAAATAAATTAGGTATTAAGATAATGTGTCTGGCTTAATACATAAAAAAAAACATTCTACATAAACAAAATAAATCCTGTTTAGATTTTACTATGAATGATTCAATAATAGTGAAACATAACTGTATGTATTGTCACCGGACAAAAGTCTTGCCGCATGACAAATGGCGCCAATCGTACACTCTAGTGTTTTTGGTGGCCCTAAAAAGGACCTTGTGTTGAGAAGGCTGATGTTGGTTGTGCCGCGCTGAGATGTTCGGCGGCTGCGCCCACTGTTCGTGGCATACTGCAGTCCTCCTCTTCTTTCGGCATCGGGTGTAGAGTCGGCTGCCGGCCCAGCGACATCCTATCGCTGGCGCGGAACTGGAGGGCGAAGACGCAAGAACGCCGGTTCTATTCTTCGGCCGATCCTTCCGACTGACTCCGCGCCGATGTCATCCGAGAGAAGAGAGGAGACAAAGTACGTCCGATGGCGTGGCGATGAAGACTGCGTCAAATTTTCTGCCGGCCCGGGTTTTATACACTATCCGGGATCTCTGATTGGCTCGCTCCGAATGTTGATGCCGGATTGGCTCGCTGTGTCCACCGCTGGTACCGGAGAGCAGATGTTCGCATACCGCTGCCGTCACAACTCCACCGGATCTTGAATGCTCTCCGGTAGCCAGCCTACTGCTCTTCTCCAGATGTTGTGGAGGTGTCTGTTGGGCGCCATGTTGATTGGTGTGCCGGCTGGTAGCTCGCTGGCGTGGCTGGATCTTGCATCCGCAAGATGATCGTCGCCCCACGTTGGGCGCCACTTGTCACCGGACAAAAGGCTTGCCGCATGACAAATGGCGCCAATCGTACACTCTAGTGTTTTTGGTGGCCCTAAAAAGGACCTTGTGGTGAGAAGGCTGATGTTGGTTGTGCCGCGCTGAGATGTTCGGCGGCTGCGCCCGCTGTTCGTGGCGTACTGCAGTCCTCCTCTTCTTTCGGCATCGGGTGTAGTCGGCTGCCGGCCCAGCGATGTCCTATCACTGGCGCGGAACTGGAGGGCGAAGACGCAAGAACGCCGGTTGTATTCTTCGGCCGTTCCTTCCGGCTGACTCCACGCCGATGTCGTCCGAGAGAGGAGAGGAGATGAAGTGCGTCTGATGGCGTGGCGATGGAAGAGTGCGTAAAATTTTCTGCCGGCCCGGGTTTTATGCACTAACCGGGATCTCTGATTGGCTCGCTCTGAATGCTGATGCCGGATTGGCTCGCTGTGTCCACTGCTGGTACCGGAGAGCAGATGTTCGCATACCGCTGCCGTCACAGTATATAAACTAAAAATAGGTGTACTGAGTGTAAAATTGTTTTTGTGACAAACTCTTGGAAAGTTATTAAATATAGTGAATGTGTAAACATAATATAATGGATTAAGTGCATGAAAAGAATTTCAAAAAGTATGCAGGCTGATCTCAGCAGGTGAGAACATTTTCTTTCTTCATATTTAAAAAAGTTTTTTAATATTTACATTATTCTTGTAATATTATTTAAACATTTATAATATATTCATACTTTAAAATATTACACTTTGCATCTAGCACACATATTTGGAGCAGTGGGGATTTTTATGGCAAAGTGGGGAAATTTTGGGTAGCTATGCGGGGAAAAGAGGTTTGATTGACCTGGCAATGATTAATCAGTGTTCAGTTGTTGCTTGTGTGTTTCTGCCTTACACAAAATGTAAAATACACATGATTTCACGCCTGATACTTCAATTTATAATGAGACTTCTAATCAGTTTCTGAAATTGATTATTCTAATAGATATCACATATAACAAAGTTTTGAAACGGAAACACATAATTTCATACACATAACCTTAACTTGTTATGTGTATTGCCACATAAAATAATTTTTACTCTTTCTTGATGCACATGCATCACATGAACCAATGCTGCCAACATGGTATAAAAATTAATTTCTTATTATTTTCTTGGTATTAATTTTTTGGTTATTTTCTTGTTTACTAATTTGTAAACAAGATTATATAGAATCAGCACACTTGCAATATAAATGAACCTACTTGAATCGATCTTAAATTTGATACGTTGCATGCACTGCTTTAATGAAAGTTAAGTTTGTTTCAATTTCATTAACTATTACCAACATTGTATGATGCAACATGAATGATATTTCATGATGCAACATACTACTTTTTTGGATGTAGACTGGATTGGTGCAGCATATATGGTAATTGCTCAGAAGATTTGTACGAAGGGAGTAGTGGATGGTAAATGGGTGAGGAAGGGTGTAGGGAGATACTAATGGCATGGTCTGAAATAAAGGATTATCTACTGGCATATATTTGACAGAATTCTTCTGAGAGATATTCATAAACATTATAACGAAAAGAAATAGTGGTGTAGTGTAAATGTGTTGTAAAATGTCGGGCGTTACCTCCGCGCACTTTTGTTACTTACTGTTGACTGGATCCTCTGCGGTGATGTAGTCCTGTAACACAACTTAATACTATGTTTTTTGTGGGCGCCACTTGGAATCGTTTGTTACAAGAATAAAATGTGAATAATAAAGAAAATTAAAATTTTTAAATCTTGCTTCTACGAAAAAATATAAACAAGTCAGTTTAGCTTGGAAAAATCAGGTAAGTTTAATGATTCTTCAAAAACAAACAAATCGTCTGAAGGACTAATATTCATAAAAAAATTATACAATTGCAGAGTTAATAAAAAAATTCACAAGTTATTATTATTATTATTATTATTGACAATTTTATATATCCAATCAAGTATCGGCTAGTGTTTTCAATTTTTTACTCAGTTGAAAAGCATGAGTTTAATATGTGAAAAAATCTTTACTCTCAGGACGTGACTCCTTTGAACTACCAAGACATATCAATAAGACGCTTTACAAGAAAAATTAAGTGATTTGAAGGTGTGTGTGGCATGTGTAGTACAACTGTGTGATAAATGTAACCAGGTAAAAAAATGACTTTAATTTTGGTAACTCACATTCCAATGAATAATTAATCTCGCACAGGACACTCCTCTCGGGTAGTTTTTTCAATCTCGCCTCTTCATATGTGCACTGAATCTATTTTAAGTCAAAATTGCGATCATTTACTATTTCCGCACTTTTTGTAAAAACGTTTGGCAGTAGATTATCGTTCAAACGCCGCCGCTACAAATCATCTGTTTCGCGTTGATTCAGAAATTGGCCGCCGTAGCGCTGATTCCCATGCAGTGTCGAGAGAAAGGCTTGGTGTTTTGTTTGTTTACGTTAAGGGGATTATTGTCAAGTTAGTCAGTCTATGCGAACACAGCAGAATTGGTTCTCTATTTAAAGTTTTGGTCCCTCCTGGGCCGTTGACGTTCTGGATGCGTGATTTCTATTAAAATTTGCCGTGTCGCTGCTCTATTTCAGCAACACATTGGCGTAGATTCTTGTAGAGGTTATGTCAGTCTGTTTGTCTATGTACGGGAAAAAAGCCTTTCTTCGTGTCTTGTCGATTTCTCGCCTCTCGGTTTCGCCTTAGCTGCGTTGATCAGTGTCGTGGGTGATGCATCAGTTCTGGAGTTCAAGTTTCAAGTGTGTTTGGGTCGAATTTGGTCTATCTTTTATACTAATTCAGGCTGATTGTTTTCATCGACTTCCGGTATATTTGTGTAAAAATTCTTTCTAGATTGTTCGAGAATAAACGAAATGGAACGTCATGGAACAATTTTCACTTCCGTCGAAGCTTTTAGAACGAATTTCTTATTCTTCATACTAAGGTATTTCAAAATTTACTCTGGTGTTTATCAAACAGTTTTACATTAGTACTCACAATTTGTATGCCATTATTACATTTAGATTCTCTGTTTTCAACTGAATCTAGTGATACTAATTATGATTGGTTTTTAATTAAATTAAGTCTAATAAGTAACACAATATACAACTCTCACCTTGGTTGCTGTCATTAAAATTCAATCTTTTTAGAACAAAAATTGTTGTGGAATTATTATGTTCCTTCCACAATCTGAACATATAATATTACTACCTTCCTACAACAAAACAAACAAATTTTAACATAGGTAATACATAAATAATTACAATTTTACATGGCCCCTGTCTATGGCCTAGGTTTTTTGTTAATGTTATAACACAATAATTAGTCTCTTTCTTTAACATATGTAGTATTTCACTAGTGTACACTCAGAGTTTATTATATTGTCTATCTTTTGTGATACCTGGTTACTCTTTACATATATTATTTTTATCACAGGATGACATAGCATCATTCATTGGTCTTGAGATGCCCTTTTTTTATGGTGTGACAAATCTCACTCTTATAAATTAAATTCTTTTATAATTGACTTTATTTTCAACTGAGTTTGTTCGTTCTTTAAGGTATACTGAAGTATTGTACCATTCTATTTTATTTTTGTTATCATTTTGTAAATATTTAGCCAGATATGATTATTTTTGTACTGGTTGATTGGCTCCAGCCATACATGGTATAGGTAAATATTTTGCTAACTTGACTATTACAATGTTAAAGTTAGTCAAATATATTAGTATAGTCGCTTTATATCATATTTCAACTTTCTAATGCAATTTGGTTGCATTTTGGCAACATTAAATCCATAAATTATACAATATTATATGCCAACCACATGTTTTTAGTTAATACTGTTTTTGGCTATTTTGACTGCTTTTTATTCATTTGACAGCTTTCTTTATTTAAGATAAATTGTTCACTTTTGTCTGCTTGACAATTACATATAGTTTTTATTTCAATCTGATAATAATTAATTTTTCATGAAATCTGGGTGTTTGGTCTCTAATCCAACACATTAATATTTTTTTGTCATAACAAATATATAATTTTTATTTTAACTTAGATTCTTTCTAATAATGTATTTAAGTCATTTAATACATTTATTTTATTTACATTACATAATATAATAATGGATCATGCCCATTCATTCACAAAAATTAGTTCTTAATACTCTATTCAGAGTTATAAAACTTAATAATTAATGACTTCATTTTGGTTGATTCTGACATTATTTGTCTCTCTTATAGTATCTTATGGTTTTTTCACTGTTATTCACATCAATAATATATATGGGGTTTGTGTCTTAGTCACAGTCTGGTCGTTTTTCATGTTAGTAGTAATAATTATTAGCCAATATTACACAATTTTTTAGGACTACTTGGGTTCGATACTGTTCACCTCACTTTCCTCTTATGATAACTGCTATGTAAATGATTTCCTTTATGGAACGTTCTGTGACGTTACATATGCCTCTCCGTTAAAGTTGATAATTTTTGAAAAACATGTCTTTGGTTTTGATGAAATTATCATCTCTATATTAACCTTTTATTAGCTTCTTTATATTTCATTCTTTTATCTTATAATTAAATTCCTGTACTACTCCTTTAATATATTAATCCAACTCTATATTCCTAGTTCGTTCTTTGTCGTATCACCTATTCCTTTCCTTTTTACCTTGATGTTAATTAATTAATCTTTGATATAATTCCCTATCAATTCCCTAACTTTCATAGAGGGTTGGGAGTCAGAGTGGCTCGCTATGGCATACATTCTCTGCCCTTCCTATCTATAACTACTGAAATCAGAGGCAACACATCCCTGTCCAGAAAATAATAATTGCACCTTTGCAACAAATAATAATAATAAATAAAAAAATACAATATTCAAAGATCATAGGCTCCTACACGTAAATTCCCTTTCTTAAACTCTTCTGATTAATTCACAATTATATTAATATATCGTTCTCCGCAGGTTAAAATTATCGTTTAAAATCATTCAATGTTAATAGCTATATTCATATTCATCATTACCTCCTTATGTAACACACTGTTCTTCCCTTTTTTTTTCATTTATCATTTCCATTTAGTATCAAATATATATGACAGTATTTCTCCTACTTTTCTCCTTTACTAAGTGTCCATCTCGTAATATTTATTAATAATAATCTCTCTCCTTCTCTAAGTACGGGTAAGCTGGTAAATATACGTTGACATGGCTATTGGAAATAAATCTTGCCTACGGTGGAATGTGTCCTTCTCGTAATATTTATTAATAATAATCATCTTCACACAATAATATTTATATTTATTTAATAATCTCTACCTCCTTTCTAATTGTGGGTAAGTTAAAAAATTCACGTTAACATGTTTTTAGTCAAGGTACCTTCTCAATGGTGCTGTATTTGACTTGGGTTTTTGGTCATGGTACTTGCTCACTGGTTGAGTATCTGACTTGTGATTTTTAATCATGGTACTTTTTCAATGATGTTTGGTTATACGTACCTTTTACTTTGTTACTAACCGTGTCAGTTACCTCGTAGGTATTGTTTTTATTGTCTCTGGTTATCGTGAAAGGTCCTGTATATAAGAGTAGCAATTTCCTCGTTATGCCTTGTATAGCACTGGGCAATTCTCTATTTTTAACTAACACCTTTTCTCCTACCTCATATTTAATTGCCTTGGGCTGTGATTTGACATATTTTTTCCGCTGCTGTTCCGTTTTTTCTAACACCTTGTTATAAAATTTTGCCCTTTCAAATTGGTATGCGGGTTCGTCGGGAAAACTAATAATTTCTTTTATCTCTCGTGGTGAGGGTCTTTCGAACATAACTGTGTATGGCGACACCTCGATGGTATTGATATGAAAAATTGAGAAAATCCTCGGTAGATGCTACATATTCATGCCATCTTTTCTGCTCGTTATGGCAGTATGTTCTCAATAACCGTCCTACCTCCCTTAACACTCTCTCGGCTGGGTTACTATTCGGGTGATATACAGACGTCTTGTACGTTTTTATTCCGTGTTCTCCCAGGTTTTCCTTCCAAAGTTTTCCCCTAAACTGGGTACCGTGGTCCGTAATTATAGAATACGGTCGGCCTACCTCCATTATATATCGCTCTATAATGATGTCTATTATTTTCCTGGTCGTTGCCCTAGTTTTTGGGTATAGCTTCGTATATTTGCTAAAATGGTCGAAGATGATTACGATAAATTTATATCGGTGTCTCCCACCGCTGCGTGGAAATGGTCCGCACATATCGAGAAATACCTTTTCCAGTTTTTCGGTGGATGATATGGGTATCATGACCCCTTCTTTTCTCTCGTTATCACACTTTACTTTTTGACAAATATCGCACGACCGTATCGCCAGTTGCACCTTCTTATTCATCCCTTTGATGTATGTTTGCTCTTCCAATGCCTTCCTTACTTTGAGGGCACCCATATGTCCGTACCTATCGTGATAGTCGATTATTAGCGGTCTCTCTATCGCTGGTGGAATCACTAATTTCCAATTCTCTTGGTGCGGGGTATTCCTTATAAACAAAGTGTCATTGTGTATACAATAAAATCTATTTATGACCTCATCGCCTTCCTGTACTCTTTTTCTAATATATCCTAATTTTGGATCGGTCTCTTGTTGTGACTTTATATCGTTTAAAATATTTTTTAAATCTTCCCTGCTCTTAATAATGTGGTAAACCTTGGCTAATTGTTCCTTTTCGCCGTCAAAGGTTTGGTCTGGTATATTGACGCGAGATAAGACGTCGGCTGCTACGTTCTGTTTGCCGGGTATATATTCCCATGTGATATTATATTCTTGCAAGGCCAAAACCCATCTCGTCAGCCTTCCGTGGTTCAGCTTACAATGCTTTAAAAATGATATAGATTTGTGGTCGCTTCTAACTGTTATGGGGTACCCTAATATATATGTCCTAAATTTACCGCATGCGAAAACTACACTCAACAATTCTTTTTCGGTAGTATTGTAGTTTCGTTCGCAACTGTTCAGCACGCGGCTAGCAAAGCTAATTACTAAATGGTTACCGTCCTGATCTTCCTGATATAGGGCTGCACCTAAACTCACGTTACTGGCATCGCAGTTTAGAAAAAATGGTTTTGTAAAGTCGGGATGATGCAACATTACTGTTTCTAAAAACTTTTCCTTTATGAGATTGAGCACTCCATCTTGCTCTGGTCCCCAAGTCCATTTGTCTTTAGCTGATAACTGCTTTTGGAACCTGGCAGTTAGTTCTGAGTAATTGGACCGAAACTTTCTGTAATAGTTACAGATTCCTAAAAATGACTGCAGCTGTTTCCTGTTCTTTGGGGTGGGGAACTTCTGTATGGCCTCTACCTTCTCTTTGGATGGAGTAATCCCTTGTTCTGTTAAATTAAAGCCTAAAAATTTCACCTCATTCGCAATGAATTGGGACTTGTCTAATTTGAGGGTGATATGATTCTCTGATAATTTCTCTAGCACCTGTTCAACCCTATTACAATGGTCGTCCCAATTCGCTGAAGTTACCAGTAGGTCGTCGACGTATACTGTCGTAAACTTCAGTACTTCCTGCCCCAATATTCTGTCCATTATCTTTACAAACACCGCCACAGAATTTATTAAGCCAAAAGGTAACCGCTTAAACTGATAGTTCCTGCCCTCGAATATGAATGCCATATATTTCCTACTATCAGGGTGGAGTTCTACCTGCCAGTAACCGCATACAGTATCCCATGAGCTTATATATTTGGTTCCGTGAAACTTTTTCAATATCTCCTCTATCTCCCCAGGTGATGTGCGGTCGTTAACAATCATTTTGTTGATCTCCCTAGCATCGAGACATATACGTACCTTTCCGTTCTTTTTTGGCACAGCTATGATTGGGCTGGTAAAGGGCGAATGACTATACTCGATTATGTCGTCCTCTATCATCCTGTTCAATTCTTCCCTGACTTCGTTCTTTAGCGAGTATGCGATCGGGTACGATTTCCTGTTAAATTCCACCGGAGTTTTGAATTTTATGGTGCATTGATAATCTCTGGCTTTACCTGGAGCGTTTGAGAATATGTGTTTATAATTGTTGTATACCTCGATTAATTGTTCCGCCTGTGTTTCGCTGATCAGACCCCTTGCTTTCGTCCTTTGGAAATCCCGTATTTCTTCTAACTTTCCTAACCACAACTCTGGGTTTTCCTCCTGATATAAAGGCATGCTGATTGGACGATCGGCACAATAATAATGGTTAACTATCGCTTGATAAGGTGTGTTGTCTGTACCATTTCCTTGGACATCGATTAAATTATTGGTCCAAATTCCCTTGTTAGTTTTTAAAGTTATCACCTTACCTTCCAAATCTATTACAGCATTGTATGGCCTAAGTATATCGCAGCCTATTAGGATACTCACGGGTAAATTATTCGCCACTAATAACCCTATTGGTATTGTTACCCCATTACTAGTCATCTCTAATGACACCTGTTTATTTATTGATTTATTTTGCCTCCCCGTTGCTCCGACTAAAATGATGTTATTTATAGGCAGAGTGGGTATTGGTAAATTACTATTTTGTTTGATCCTCTCTAACTCAACACTATCGATAAGTGATACGTTTGACCCCGTGTCAATGAGTAATATCGCTTCTATGCCATTGATATTTGTTTTGATCTGCACGATACTATTATTCCCTTGGTTACTATTTTTAATGATATTGTCACCCTCTTCTAATAACTCCTCTCTAATATCCTTAAGATAATTATTTATTCTTAATGTCCTAGTCCCGTCTTTGTCCTGTCTATGTTCGTAACTAGTCACCCCATAATATTGGTTCAGTGAAGGGCGGTTTTCCTTTTCCACTGCCGCATTTAGTTTAAATGAGCCACGGTCTCATTGGCCCGGTCTCCCGGAACATTGGGTTGCTGACCCGTCTGTGTTTCCTGCCTGACCTCGGGATTACCATTAATAGGTTGGCTATTCGTCGTGTTACCCTGGCTACCTGGCGCCTGTTGTGGGTAAAACATGTAAGTGGGTACATTGGGTGGATATGGCCGTCGGTTATTGGCCATTGTATAATTTACCTGGGGCCTATATTCATTATGGTTTCTCCTATCGCCTCCTCCTTGGTTTCCCCCGTTACGATAACCATTGCGTTGACCATAATTATTTCCCCTATAGTTATTTCCGCGATAACTATTTCCCTGGTGGTAGTTTCTACCGTAATTATTCCCGGTGTAATTACCTCTGTTTGGTCCCGGATAGTTGCGGTTATTTGGGCCCTGAGTGTTATCACTTCGGCTATTTGGTGGGGTATTATTATTCTGACTATTTGAGTTCAGGTTGTTACCGTTTCCACCTCCATTCCGGTTTGGTCCGTTATTGTTGTTATTGTATTCTACCTTACGATTGGGGGGTTGGTAATCCTGGAACCTTCCAGTGGATTCACAATTTTCTAATAATTTGGCCAGATCGGCTATTTTACTGAGCTGTTGGTATAATTGGGCATCTTTGATACCATAGCTGTAATGTCCAGCTAATTGCCTTACCAAACATTCTTCTGGGATCGGCGGTATCAACTTCCGTGCTAAACATACCTTTCCTAGGAAATAAGACGTCGGGGACTGTCCATTGGACGCGTCGTATTTGCCATAGAAAATGTCCATTCTTACCCTGTTTTGTGCAGTCTCCGACCAATACTTCTCCTTGAACTGGCGTTTAAACTCTGCTAAATTCGTGATTTCGGGTCGTACCGCTATCCACCAGTTATCCCTAGTGTTTTTAAACGTCTCGTCAAGCATCTCTCTTATCCTGTCCCACCTTGTTTCTCTATTTCTCCCAATAAACTCCTCCATTCTTTCTAAAAATTCCATTGGGTTTCGTCGATAGTTTTGGAAGTTGATTACTTCCCTGTTTTCACCATGACACGTATGAGTATTTACTATAGGTGTGTCTCTCAGCGCCTCTAATCTTTCCTGCAGGTTCTTCTCTCTCTGGTCTATTTCCAGTATGCTATTTTTGTTTGTTTTTATTTGCTCGTCCAGCCTGTTAGCGATGTCATATGTTCTCTGCATCCTCTCGCTAACGTCTTTCTGGACTTCTCCCACCTCCTGCATGATGGCGTCTTGGTTCTGCCTTACCATGTTTTCGAGATTTCTAACATCTTGTTTGGTCTCTACTGTTTGTTCCTCTATATTTTCGAAACGTGTATTGTTTCCCTCCTGTAACCTTTCCAACTGTTTCTCCATGTTTTCGACCTTCCTGTCACTATCGATTTTATTATCATTGATCGTTTTGTTTACTGTTTCGTACTTTATGCTAATTTCTTTTTTCAGGGACTCTATACATTTTTTATTCGCCTCCTGAAATAGCTCTAGCTTTTTCCCATTGTCATTTATTTTCTCGGTTATATCCTCCCTTAAAGATTCTATGTTTTTGTCTAATTTCTCCTTATCTTCCAGTCTATTTTTATTATTCTCCTCCT
The DNA here is from genome assembly GCA_034769895.1 of Magicicada septendecula. Lineage (NCBI taxonomy): Eukaryota > Metazoa > Arthropoda > Insecta > Hemiptera > Cicadidae > Magicicada > Magicicada septendecula. The sequence continues at coordinate 411,969,579 of CM068367.1, read as the reverse complement.
TCAGGGATTCTGTATTTTTGTTCATATCCTCCATCAGGGATTTTATTATTTCCTCCTTATCTTCCCGTCTGTTTTTATTATTCTCCTCTTTCAAGGATTCTATACTTCCTTTTATTTCCTTCATTCCTTGGAGCATCACCATTATTGCGTTCATGTCAACGCTCCCTGTTATTTTTTCTGGTTCGGGTTTCTCTGTTTGTTCTACCATTTGTATGGGTTCTTCTCCCGTTTGCTCCTCTAATTCCTCTGCCGTTTGTACTGGTCTTTCCATTTCTAGTGTGGGCGGTTCTAATTCCGTTTCCTCCATTTGTACTGCCTCTCCGTCTTCCACACTTAACTCGGGTTCCACAGTCTTCTTCACCTTTTTTCCCTTAGGTTGCGGCATTTTGATCTGTTGGTAGTTGCCAGGCTTGTTCCGTCTTTTTCAAGCCTCACTAGTTGGGCTGCCAATTTATAACGAAAAGAAATAGTGGTGTAGTGTAAATGTGTTGTAAAATGTCGGGCGTTACCTCCGCGCACTTTTGTTACTTACTGTTGACTGGATCCTCTGCGGTGATGTAGTCCTGTAACACAACTTAATACTATGTTTTTTGTGGGCGCCACTTGGAATCGTTTGTTCCAAGAATAAAATGTGATTAATAAAGAAAATTAAAATTTTTAAATCTTGCTTCTATGAAAAAATATAAACAAGTCAGTTTAGCTTGGAAAAATCAGGTAAGTTTAATGATTCTTCAAAAACAAACAAATCGTCTGAAGGACTAATATTCATAAAAAAATTATACAATTGCAGAGTTAATAAAAAAATTCACAAGTTATTATTATTATTATTATTGACAATTTTATATATCCAATCAAGTATCGGCTAGTGTTTCCAATTTTTTACTCAGTTGAAAAGCATGAGTTTAATATGTGAAAAAATCTTTACTCTCAGGACGTGACTCCTTTGAACTACCAAGACATATCAATAAGACTCTTTACAAGAAAAATTAAGTGATTTGAAGGTGTGTGTGGCATGTGTAGTACAACTGTGTGATAAATGTAACCAGGTAAAAAAATGACTTTAATTTTGGTAACTCACATTCCAATGAATAATTAATCTCGCACAGGACACTCCTCTCGGGTAGTTTTTTCAATCTCGCCTCTTCATATGTGCACTGAATCTATTTTAAGTCAAAATTGCGATCATTTACTATTTCCGCACTTTTTGTAAAAACGTTTGGCAGTAGATTATCGTTCAAATGCCGCCGCTACAAATCATCTGTTTCGCGTTGATTCAGAAATTGGCCGCCGTAGCGCTGATTCCCATGTAGTGTCGAGAGAAAGGCTTGGTGTTTTGTTTGTTTACGTTAAGGGGATTATTGTCAAGTTAGTCAGTCTATGCGAACACAGCAGAATTGGTTCTCTATTTAAAGTTTTGGTCCCTCCTGGGCCGTTGACGTTCTGGATGCGTGATTTCTATTAAAATTTGCCGTGTCGCTGCTCTATTTCAGCAACACATTGGCGTAGATTCTTGTAGAGGTTATGTCAGTCTGTTTGTCTATGTACGGGAAAAAAGCCTTTCTTCGTGTCTTGTCGATTTCTCGCCTCTCGGTTTCGCCTTAGCTGCGTTGATCAGTGTCGTGGGTGATGCATCAGTTCTGGAGTTCAAGTTTCAAGTGTGTTTGGGTCGAATTTGGTCTATCTTTTATACTAATTCAGGCTGATTGTTTTCATCGACTTCCGGTATATTTGTGTAAAAATTCTTTCTAGATTGTTCGAGAATAAACGAAATGGAACGTCATGGAACAATTTTCACTTCCGTCGAAGCTTTTAGAACGAATTTCTTATTCTTCATACTAAGGTATTTCAAAATTTACTCTGGTGTTTATCAAACAGTTTTACATTAGTACTCACAATTTGTATGCCATTATTACATTTAGATTCTCTGTTTTCAACTGAATCTAGTGATACTAATTATGATTGGTTTTTAATTAAATTAAGTCTAATAAGTAACACAATATACAACTCTCACCTTGGTTGCTGTCATTAAAATTCAATCTTTTTAGAACAAAAATTGTTGTGGAATTATTATGTTCCTTCCACAATCTGAACATATAATATTACTACCTTCCTACAACAAAACAAACAAATTTTAACATAGGTAATACATAAATAATTACAATTTTACATGGCCCCTGTCTATGGCCTAGGTTTTTTGTTAATGTTATAACACAATAATTAGTCTCTTTCTTTAACATATGTAGTATTTCACTAGTGTACACTCAGAGTTTATTATATTGTCTATCTTTTGTGATACCTGGTTACTCTTTACATATATTATTTTTATCACAGGATGACATAGCATCATTCATTGGTCTTGAGATGCCCTTTTTTTATGGTGTGACAAATCTCACTCTTATAAATTAAATTCTTTTATAATTGACTTTATTTTCAACTGAGTTTGTTCGTTCTTTAAGGTATACTGAAGTATTGTACCATTCTATTTTATTTTTGTTATCATTTTGTAAATATTTAGCCAGATATGATTATTTTTGTACTGGTTGATTGGCTCCAGCCATACATGGTATAGGTAAATATTTTGCTAACTTGACTATTACAATGTTAAAGTTAGTCAAATATATTAGTATAGTCGCTTTATATCATATTTCAACTTTCTAATGCAATTTGGTTGCATTTTGGCAACATTAAATCCATAAATTATACAATATTATATGCCAACCACATGTTTTTAGTTAATACTGTTTTTGGCTATTTTGACTGCTTTTTATTCATTTGACAGCTTTCTTTATTTAAGATAAATTGTTCACTTTTGTCTGCTTGACAATTACATATAGTTTTTATTTCAATCTGATAATAATTAATTTTTCATGAAATCTGGGTGTTTGGTCTCTAATCCAACACATTAATATTTTTTTGTCATAACAAATATATAATTTTTATTTTAACTTAGATTCTTTCTAATAATGTATTTAAGTCATTTAATACATTTATTTTATTTACATTACATAATATAATAATGGATCATGCCCATTCATTCACAAAAATTAGTTCTTAATACTCTATTCAGAGTTATAAAACTTAATAATTAATGACTTCATTTTGGTTGATTCTGACATTATTTGTCTCTCTTATAGTATCTTATGGTTTTTTCACTGTTATTCACATCAATAATATATATGGGGTTTGTGTCTTAGTCACAGTCTGGTCGTTTTTCATGTTAGTAGTAATAATTATTAGCCAATATTACACAATTTTTTAGGACTACTTGGGTTCGATACTGTTCACCTCACTTTCCTCTTATGATAACTGCTATGTAAATGATTTCCTTTATGGAACGTTCTGTGACGTTACATATGCCTCTCCGTTAAAGTTGATAATTTTTGAAAAACATGTCTTTGGTTTTGATGAAATTATCATCTCTATATTAACCTTTTATTAGCTTCTTTATATTTCATTCTTTTATCTTATAATTAAATTCCTGTACTACTCCTTTAATATATTAATCCAACTCTATATTCCTAGTTCGTTCTTTGTCGTATCACCTATTCCTTTCCTTTTTACCTTGATGTTAATTAATTAATCTTTGATATAATTCCCTATCAATTCCCTAACTTTCATAGAGGGTTGGGAGTCAGAGTGGCTCGCTATGGCATACATTCTCTGCCCTTCCTATCTATAACTACTGAAATCAGAGGCAACACATCCCTGTCCAGAAAATAATAATTGCACCTTTGCAACAAATAATAATAATAAATAAAAAAATACAATATTCAAAGATCATAGGCTCCTACACGTAAATTCCCTTTCTTAAACTCTTCTGATTAATTCACAATTATATTAATATATCGTTCTCCGCAGGTTAAAATTATCGTTTAAAATCATTCAATGTTAATAGCTATATTCATATTCATCATTACCTCCTTATGTAACACACTGTTCTTCCCTTTTTTTTTCATTTATCATTTCCATTTAGTATCAAATATATATGACAGTATTTCTCCTACTTTTCTCCTTTACTAAGTGTCCATCTCGTAATATTTATTAATAATAATCTCTCTCCTTCTCTAAGTACGGGTAAGCTGGTAAATATACGTTGACATGGCTATTGGAAATAAATCTTGCCTACGGTGGAATGTGTCCTTCTCGTAATATTTATTAATAATAATCATCTTCACACAATAATATTTATATTTATTTAATAATCTCTACCTCCTTTCTAATTGTGGGTAAGTTAAAAAATTCACGTTAACATGTTTTTAGTCAAGGTACCTTCTCAATGGTGCTGTATTTGACTTGGGTTTTTGGTCATGGTACTTGCTCACTGGTTGAGTATCTGACTTGTGATTTTTAATCATGGTACTTTTTCAATGATGTTTGGTTATACGTACCTTTTACTTTGTTACTAACCGTGTCAGTTACCTCGTAGGTATTGTTTTTATTGTCTCTGGTTATCGTGAAAGGTCCTGTATATAAGAGTAGCAATTTCCTCGTTATGCCTTGTATAGCACTGGGCAATTCTCTATTTTTAACTAACACCTTTTCTCCTACCTCATATTTAATTGCCTTGGGCTGTGATTTGACATATTTTTTCCGCTGCTGTTCCGTTTTTTCTAACACCTTGTTATAAAATTTTGCCCTTTCAAATTGGTATGCGGGTTCGTCGGGAAAACTAATAATTTCTTTTATCTCTCGTGGTGAGGGTCTTTCGAACATAACTGTGTATGGCGACACCTCGATGGTATTGATATGAAAAATTGAGAAAATCCTCGGTAGATGCTACATATTCATGCCATCTTTTCTGCTCGTTATGGCAGTATGTTCTCAATAACCGTCCTACCTCCCTTAACACTCTCTCGGCTGGGTTACTATTCGGGTGATATACAGACGTCTTGTACGTTTTTATTCCGTGTTCTCCCAGGTTTTCCTTCCAAAGTTTTCCCCTAAACTGGGTACCGTGGTCCGTAATTATAGAATACGGTCGGCCTACCTCCATTATATATCGCTCTATAATGATGTCTATTATTTTCCTGGTCGTTGCCCTAGTTTTTGGGTATAGCTTCGTATATTTGCTAAAATGGTCGAAGATGATTACGATAAATTTATATCGGTGTCTCCCACCGCTGCGTGGAAATGGTCCGCAGATATCGAGAAATACCTTTTCCAGTTTTTCGGTGGATGATATGGGTATCATGACCCCTTCTTTTCTCTCGTTATCACACTTTACTTTTTGACAAATATCGCACGACCGTATCGCCAGTTGCACCTTCTTATTCATCCCTTTGATGTATGTTTGCTCTTCCAATGCCTTCCTTACTTTGAGGGCACCCATATGTCCGTACCTATCGTGATAGTCGATTATTAGCGGTCTCTCTATCGCTGGTGGAATCACTAATTTCCAATTCTCTTGGTGCGGGGTATTCCTTATAAACAAAGTGTCATTGTGTATACAATAAAATCTATTTATGACCTCATCGCCTTCCTGTACTCTTTTTCTAATATATCCTAATTTTGGATCGGTCTCTTGTTGTGACTTTATATCGTTTAAAATATTTTTTAAATCTTCCCTGCTCTTAATAATGTGGTAAACCTTGGCTAATTGTTCCTTTTCGCCGTCAAAGGTTTGGTCTGGTATATTGACGCGAGATAAGACGTCGGCTGCTACGTTCTGTTTGCCGGGTATATATTCCCATGTGATATTATATTCTTGCAAGGCCAAAACCCATCTCGTCAGCCTTCCGTGGTTCAGCTTACAATGCTTTAAAAATGATATAGATTTGTGGTCGCTTCTAACTGTTATGGGGTACCCTAATATATATGTCCTAAATTTACCGCATGCGAAAACTACACTCAACAATTCTTTTTCGGTAGTATTGTAGTTTCGTTCGCAACTGTTCAGCACGCGGCTAGCAAAGCTAATTACTAAATGGTTACCGTCCTGATCTTCCTGATATAGGGCTGCACCTAAACTCACGTTACTGGCATCGCAGTTTAGAAAAAATGGTTTTGTAAAGTCGGGATGATGCAACATTACTGTTTCTAAAAACATTTTCCTTTATGAGATTGAGCACTCCATCTTGCTCTGGTCCCCAAGTCCATTTGTCTTTAGCTGATAACTGCTTTTGGAACCTGGCAGTTAGTTCTGAGTAATTGGACCGAAACTTTCTGTAATAGTTACAGATTCCTAAAAATGACTGCAGCTGTTTCCTGTTCTTTGGGGTGGGGAACTTCTGTATGGCCTCTACCTTCTCTTTGGATGGAGTAATCCCTTGTTCTGTTAAATTAAAGCCTAAAAATTTCACCTCATTCGCAATGAATTGGGACTTGTCTAATTTGAGGGTGATATTATTCTCTGATAATTTCTCTAGCACCTGTTCAACCCTATTACAATGGTCGTCCCAATTCGCTGAAGTTACCAGTAGGTCGTCGACGTATACTGTCGTAAACTTCAGTACTTCCTGCCCCAATATTCTGTCCATTATCTTTACAAACACCGCCACAGAATTTATTAAGCCAAAAGGTAACCGCTTAAACTGATAGTTCCTGCCCTCGAATATGAATGCCATATATTTCCTACTATCAGGGTGGAGTTCTACCTGCCAGTAACCGCATACAGTATCCCATGAGCTTATATATTTGGTTCCGTGAAACTTTTTCAATATCTCCTCTATCTCCCCAGGTGATGTGCGGTCGTTAACAATCATTTTGTTGATCTCCCTAGCATCGAGACATATACGTACCTTTCCGTTCTTTTTTGGCACAGCTATGATTGGGCTGGTAAAGGGCGAATGACTATACTCGATTATGTCGTCCTCTATCATCCTGTTCAATTCTTCCCTGACTTCGTTCTTTAGCGAGTATGCGATCGGGTACGATTTCCTGTTAAATTCCACCGGAGTTTTGAATTTTATGGTGCATTGATAATCTCTGGCTTTACCTGGAGCGTTTGAGAATATGTGTTTATAATTGTTGTATACCTCGATTAATTGTTCCGCCTGTGTTTCGCTGATCAGACCCCTTGCTTTCGTCCTTTGGAAATCCCGTATTTCTTCTAACTTTCCTAACCACAACTCTGGGTTTTCCTCCTGATATAAAGGCATGCTGATTGGACGATCGGCACAATAATAATGGTTAACTATCGCTTGATAAGGTGTGTTGTCTGTACCATTTCCTTGGACATCGATTAAATTATTGGTCCAAATTCCCTTGTTAGTTTTTAAAGTTATCACCTTACCTTCCAAATCTATTACAGCATTGTATGGCCTAAGTATATCGCAGCCTATTAGGATACTCACGGGTAAATTATTCGCCACTAATAACCCTATTGGTATTGTTACCCCATTACTAGTCATCTCTAATGACACCTGTTTATTTATTGATTTATTTTGCCTCCCCGTTGCTCCGACTAAAATGATGTTATTTATAGGCAGAGTGGGTATTGGTAAATTACTATTTTGTTTGATCCTCTCTAACTCAACACTATCGATAAGTGATACGTTTGACCCCGTGTCAATGAGTAATATCGCTTCTATGCCATTGATATTTGTTTTGATCTGCACGAACTATTATTCCCTTGGTTACTATTTTTAATGATATTGTCACCCTCTTCTAATAACTCCTCTCTAATATCCTTAAGATAATTATTTATTCTTAATGTCCTAGTCCCATCTTTGTCCTGTCTATGTTCGTAACTAGTCACCCCATAATATTGGTTCAGTGAAGGGCGGTTTTCCTTTTCCACTGCCGCATTTAGTTTAAATGAGCCACGGTCTCATTGGCCCGGTCTCCCGGAACATTGGGTTGCTGACCCGTCTGTGTTTCCTGCCTGACCTCGGGATTACCATTAATAGGTTGGCTATTCGTCGTGTTACCCTGGCTACCTGGCGCCTGTTGTGGGTAAAACATGTAAGTGGGTACATTGGGTGGATATGGCCGTCGGTTATTGGCCATTGTATAATTTACCTGGGGCCTATATTCATTATGGTTTCTCCTATCGCCTCCTCCTTGGTTTCCCCCGTTACGATAACCATTGCGTTGACCATAATTATTTCCCCTATAGTTATTTCCACGATAACTATTTCCCTGGTGGTAGTTTCTACCGTAATTATTCCCGGTGTAATTACCTCTGTTTGGTCCCGGATAGTTGCGGTTATTTGGGCCCTGAGTGTTATCACTTCGGCTATTTGGTGGGGTATTATTATTCTGACTATTTGAGTTCAGGTTGTTACCGTTTCCACCTCCATTCCGGTTTGGTCCGTTATTGTTGTTATTGTATTCTACCTTACGATTGGGGGGTTGGTAATCCTGGAACCTTCCAGTGGATTCACAATTTTCTAATAATTTGGCCAGATCGGCTATTTTACTGAGCTGTTGGTATAATTGGGCATCTTTGATACCATAGCTGTAATGTCCAGCTAATTGCCTTACCAAACATTCTTCTGGGATCGGCGGTATCAACTTCCGTGCTAAACATACCTTTCCTAGGAAATAAGACGTCGGGGACTGTCCATTGGACGCGTCGTATTTGCCATAGAAAATGTCCATTCTTACCCTGTTTTGTGCAGTCTCCGACCAATACTTCTCCTTGAACTGGCGTTTAAACTCTGCTAAATTCGTGATTTCGGGTCGTACCGCTATCCACCAGTTATCCCTAGTGTTTTTAAACGTCTCGTCAAGCATCTCTCTTATCCTGTCCCACCTTGTTTCTCTATTTCTCCCAATAAACTCCTCCATTCTTTCTAAAAATTCCATTGGGTTTCGTCGATAGTTTTGGAAGTTGATTACTTCCCTGTTTTCACCATGACACGTATGAGTATTTACTATAGGTGTGTCTCTCAGCGCCTCTAATCTTTCCTGCAGGTTCTTCTCTCTCTGGTCTATTTCCAGTATGCTATTTTTGTTTGTTTTTATTTGCTCGTCCAGCCTGTTAGCGATGTCATATGTTCTCTGCATCCTCTCGCTAACGTCTTTCTGGACTTCTCCCACCTCCTGCATGATGGCGTCTTGGTTCTGCCTTACCATGTTTTCGAGATTTCTAACATCTTGTTTGGTCTCTACTGTTTGTTCCTCTATATTTTCGAAACGTGTATTGTTTCCCTCCTGTAACCTTTCCAACTGTTTCTCCATGTTTTCGACCTTCCTGTCACTATCGATTTTATTATCATTGATCGTTTTGTTTACTGTTTCGTACTTTATGCTAATTTCTTTTTTCAGGGACTCTATACATTTTTTATTCGCCTCCTGAAATAGCTCTAGCTTTTTCCCATTGTCATTTATTTTCTCGGTTATATCCTCCCTTAAAGATTCTATGTTTTTGTCTAATTTCTCCTTATCTTCCAGTCTATTTTTATTATTCTCCTCCTTCAGGGATTCTGTATTTTTGTTCATATCCTCCATCAGGGATTTTATTATTTCCTCCTTATCTTCCCGTCTGTTTTTATTATTCTCCTCTTTCAAGGATTCTATACTTCCTTTTATTTCCTTCATTCCTTGGAGCATCACCATTATTGCGTTCATGTCAACGCTCCCTGTTATTTTTTCTGGTTCGGGTTTCTCTGTTTGTTCTACCATTTGTATGGGTTCTTCTCCCGTTTGCTCCTCTAATTCCTCTGCCGTTTGTACTGGTCTTTCCATTTCTAGTGTGGGCGGTTCTAATTCCGTTTCCTCCATTTGTACTGCCTCTCCGTCTTCCACACTTAACTCGGGTTCCACAGTCTTCTTCACCTTTTTTCCCTTAGGTTGCGGCATTTTGATCTGTTGGTAGTTGCCAGGCTTGTTCCGTCTTTTTCAAGCCTCACTAGTTGGGCTGCCAATTTATAACGAAAAGAAATAGTGGTGTAGTGTAAATGTGTTGTAAAATGTCGGGCGTTACCTCCGCGCACTTTTGTTACTTACTGTTGACTGGATCCTCTGCGGTGATGTAGTCCTGTAACACAACTTAATACTATGTTTTTTGTGGGCGCCACTTGGAATCGTTTGTTCCAAGAATAAAATGTGATTAATAAAGAAAATTAAAATTTTTAAATCTTGCTTCTATGAAAAAATATAAACAAGTCAGTTTAGCTTGGAAAAATCAGGTAAGTTTAATGATTCTTCAAAAACAAACAAATCGTCTGAAGGACTAATATTCATAAAAAATTATACAATTGCAGAGTTAATAAAAAAATTCACAAGTTATTATTATTATTATTATTGACAATTTTATATATCCAATCAAGTATCGGCTAGTGTTTCCAATTTTTTACTCAGTTGAAAAGCATGAGTTTAATATGTGAAAAAATCTTTACTCTCAGGACGTGACTCCTTTGAACTACCAAGACATATCAATAAGACGCTTTACAAGAAAAATTAAGTGATTTGAAGGTGTGTGTGGCATGTGTAGTACAACTGTGTGATAAATGTAACCAGGTAAAAAAATGACTTTAATTTTGGTAACTCACATTCCAATGAATAATTAATCTCGCACAGGACACTCCTCTCGGGTAGTTTTTTCAATCTCGCCTCTTCATATGTGCACTGAATCTATTTTAAGTCAAAATTGCGATCATTTACTATTTCCGCACTTTTTGTAAAAACGTTTGGCAGTAGATTATCGTTCAAACGCCGCCGCTACAAATCATCTGTTTCGCGTTGATTCAGAAATTGGCCGCCGTAGCGCTGATTCCCATGCAGTGTCGAGAGAAAGGCTTGGTGTTTTGTTTGTTTACGTTAAGGGGATTATTGTCAAGTTAGTCAGTCTATGCGAACACAGCAGAATTGGTTCTCTATTTAAAGTTTTGGTCCCTCCTGGGCCGTTGACGTTCTGGATGCGTGATTTCTATTAAAATTTGCCGTGTCGCTGCTCTATTTCAGCAACACATTGGCGTAGATTCTTGTAGAGGTTATGTCAGTCTGTTTGTCTATGTACGGGAAAAAAGCCTTTCTTCGTGTCTTGTCGATTTCTCGCCTCTCGGTTTCGCCTTAGCTGCGTTGATCAGTGTCGTGGGTGATGCATCAGTTCTGGAGTTCAAGTTTCAAGTGTGTTTGGGTCGAATTTGGTCTCTCTTTTATACTAATTCAGGCTGATTGTTTTCATCGACTTCCGGTATATTTGTGTAAAAATTCTTTCTAGATTGTTCGAGAATAAACGAAATGGAACGTCATGGAACAATTTTCACTTCCGTCGAAGCTTTTAGAACGAATTTCTTATTCTTCATACTAAGGATATTTCAAAATTTACTCTGGTGTTTATCAAACAGTTTTACATTAGTACTCACAATTTGTATGCCATTATTACATTTAGATTCTCTGTTTTCAACTGAATCTAGTGATACTAATTATGATTGGTTTTTAATTAAATTAAGTCTAATAAGTAACACAATATACAACTCTCACCTTGGTTGCTGTCATTAAAATTCAATCTTTTTAGAACAAAAATTGTTGTGGAATTATTATGTTCCTTCCACAATCTGAACATATAATATTACTACCTTCCTACAACAAAACAAACAAATTTTAACATAGGTAATACATAAATAATTACAATTTTACATGGCCCCTGTCTATGGCCTAGGTTTTTTGTTAATGTTATAACACAATAATTAGTCTCTTTCTTTAACATATGTAGTATTTCACTAGTGTACACTCAGAGTTTATTATATTGTCTATCTTTTGTGATACCTGGTTACTCTTTACATATATTATTTTTATCACAGGATGACATAGCATCATTCATTGGTCTTGAGATGCCCTTTTTTTATGGTGTGACAAATCTCACTCTTATAAATTAAATTCTTTTATAATTGACTTTATTTTCAACTGAGTTTGTTCGTTCTTTAAGGTATACTGAAGTATTGTACCATTCTATTTTATTTTTGTTATCATTTTGTAAATATTTAGCCAGATATGATTATTTTTGTACCGGTTGATTGGCTCCAGCCATACATGGTATAGGTAAATATTTTGCTAACTTGACTATTACAATGTTAAAGTTAGTCAAATATATTAGTATAGTCGCTTTATATCATATTTCAACTTTCTAATGCAATTTGGTTGCATTTTGGCAACATTAAATCCATAAATTATACAATATTATATGCCAACCACATGTTTTTAGTTAATACTGTTTTTGGCTATTTTGACTGCTTTTTATTCATTTGACAGCTTTCTTTATTTAAGATAAATTGTTCACTTTTGTCTGCTTGACAATTACATATAGTTTTTATTTCAATCTGATAATAATTAATTTTTCATGAAATCTGGGTGTTTGGTCTCTAATCCAACACATTAATATTTTTTTGTCATAACAAATATATAATTTTTATTTTAACTTAGATTCTTTCTAATAATGTATTTAAGTCATTTAATACATTTATTTTATTTACATTACATAATATAATAATGGATCATGCCCATTCATTCACAAAAATTAGTTCTTAATACTCTATTCAGAGTTATAAAACTTAATAATTAATGACTTCGTTTTGGTTGATTCTGACATTATTTGTCTCTCTTATAGTAATCTTATGGTTTTTTCACTGTTATTCACATCAATAATATATATGGGGTTTGTGTCTTAGTCACAGTCTGGTCGTTTTTCATGTTAGTAGTAATAATTATTAGCCAATATTACACAATTTTTTAGGACTACTTGGGTTCGATACTGTTCACCTCACTTTCCTCTTATGATAACTGCTATGTAAATGATTTCCTTTATGGAACGTTCTGTGACGTTACAACATATGCCTACATATAAATTCACACAAACACATACAGTTACTGACTTAATAAATTTATCTATGAAACTTGAATTTTAATTGTATATACTAATTAATTACGCTAAAAAAATTTCCATAACAAAATTACTTATACAAAAAAATGAATACATATAAAAAACTTGCCTTGTGTTACTCTTTTAGTGATGTTCACACCACATTGCAAGCATTTTTTCATTCGGGCACTGCAATCTTCACATGCTATTCTATGTTTACATGGCTCCAACAACACATTACCATCAGCCAATTCTGAACAAACTGAACATTCTACTGGCACAGGACGACTTCTATTGTCATCATCTTCAGTCTCGCCATTTCGAGTGGTTTCACTTGATGAAGGGTTTTCATCAACCTCATCACTAAAATTCCAAGGAAATGTACGGATACCTTAGTTAAACGAAATTATTAAATGATTATATTCACAGGTTGGAGGATAAAGGATTAAATGTTACTTTGAAAACTATATTGAAAGCTAGTAAACTTTCAAAATCCATTACCTACAAGAAATACTGTTTTCAGAATATACACAGGAACCACAACAATTTTATTTGTGTAGACTTAATTTTTTTACATTTAACTTCATAAGTAAAGAAGTGTGTGAATAACCATGAAAAATTTCCAACTTTGTTATTTTCTATGTATGCTTAACCTAAAAGCAATGTCTTAAACCAGACTGGGACGGGTAATTTTACTGATACCATTTTCTATACTTTTTAAAATGTAACGTATAAATTAACAATTATAATACAATACAATAACCCAGTATAATATTTTTTATATTGACACATTAAGTGAATCCTAAAGCGGCCTACACACGATCATTTATGTGTCACTTCGATGTGTTCATTTTTATGTCACATCAGACTGAAGTGATGTGTTGCTTACACGTGGTCACATTGATGTGCCACATCGGTGTGCCGTCAGTCAATCGCAGTCTTCTGTTGGGACACATTTGCCATGTAGTTGCATAACGTGTACGTTTTGTTACATTACATGTTGTTAAGAAAAATACTAAAATGAGCAGTTACTTTTAAATGCTCAAAACATGACGTTTCAACAATATAATGGTAAAATCAGTCATTATAAATAGCAACAGTTCATTACTTCACCTTGTTTTTTTCAACTGTTTTTAACCAGACAGCACTGTGTGGAAAGCTAGGTGCGAAGGCCTGAACAGACTGAATTGAGCTGATTCCTACACATGATCATCTCTACCTGATGTCATGCCAGACTGAGACACTGCATGATGCGATTTCATTATTCTGTCAGTTCACACTTTTGGTGTAAGCTCATATCATTTTGTCCCTACACACGATTATTTTGGTGTGTCACACCGATTGACACACCGAAATAATCATGTGTACACCGCTTAATACTCAGGAAAAAGTGCATACAAAATATATGTGCATGTGTATACTCTACATTCACAAAAGACATAAGTATGAAGAATGAAGAGGGAGAGGAAGAACCTTATACAAAACACAAAAAATGTGTACGGGAAGAAAAACGTTTGTTAGGTGACTTACACAGGGTGTCCCATGAGGAATGGGACATTCTTCAAGAATGCATTCTACAGGCTGAAATACAGCAGAAATTTTGTATAAACTTAGGTCCGAAAAAGCTTTGTGGCTTGAGAAAAATTTCACCTTGATTTCTGCACCAAGGCTACAACTAAGCTCTACTGGAATCCTTGGAACTTAAATGAAAGGGTAAATTTGGTAGTTTTATATGGTTTTGGACCTGACAAATTAAAAAAAGAGGGTCCAAAAATAGTATGTTTGGTAGTTTTACAGAAACGTTCCATAAATCTCAAAAAACTGGCATCAAAAAACACTTTTCTTTAGGTTTGATATATGTAATACAATTTATAAAGAATTTAATTCTGAGAAATATGATATGAGTAAAGTCAATAAAAAACAAATAAACGTTATAAAAAAATTGAAATCAGATTTAAGAGCTAACTTCATGTGAAATGACGTGGAACACCATCAGGTTGAAAGAACATTTGCAGCCTTTTTTCAAGCTGTGTATCTTCTAACAGGATTGGCAACTGATTTTGTGAAAAATCTTTGGATGCAATACCAGTAAGCCAATCTTGAATAATAAATGGGATGATTAACTGGTTCCCAATTATACCACAGGATACATTTAACAATAACTGGTTTTGAAAGTTTTACTATTATTTCATTTGGATTTTCAGTTATCCACATGTGACTATTTTTAAATTTTGTTTCGTAGATCAGTTTAAATCTTGCAAGATATGTAGATCAGTGAATAAACACAGTTAAACAATATTTTCAATTTTCTAGTACGCTTTGGCAAACATTTACAGTAGACTCTCAACTATCCGACCTAATGTGGCGGTCGGCCGGGTCGGATAGCAAAAAAGTCTGATACACCGGAGCCGTAGGCATACCAGCCTCTGTAAAGTCAATGACCGCCACCCTATTGCGTTGAATGTACTTGTTGCTATTTGGATGCGTACGTCATATCAGTTTGTCCTTATAAATGACGTACAGTAATAAATGAATTAGAAAGAAATGAAATAAGAATTCGCAACTACAGTATCTTTCACAAAACCTTTATTTGAAGGACGAAGCAAAATGTGTAGTTAACAATAAGTTGAATGAGTTTTACTATGAGTTTTAATTTATACGAAAGCTTTCAACCAAATTAGTTGTTAATATAAATTAAATTATAATAACCTAAAACTACGTACTGTATAATGAAAGAACAAGTGAAACTTACATTGACTAAGGTTTTAAAAAGTCTGTAATTGAGACCTGCTTCTTTCCTCGCATTAATTTCCTCGCCGCTATATCCTTCCACTTACGTAAACATATGATGTCTGCTGGTGTTGCTTCTTCTTGCTGGCCAATGTATTCCACTGCTGTCTCGATCGCCTTCAGGCCTTCGGAGTGGGTTATACGATCGGAGGGTTCATCACCTTGTTCCTCTTCAATCGGCTGTTCATTTAATACCATCGCTACAATATCTTCATCTGCAATTTCTTCGATTTCGTCCTTTGCCAACCATTCTGTGATGTCTTCCAATGAAGCTTCCTCACATCCGGGAATTTTTTCTAACAGCGATACAAGCGCAGTGTTATCAGTTGCATTTTCCACATCACATTGCTGTTCTACCTCTTCCCACTTATCACTGGCTCTGTGATCCAGCAAAATTTTCCATGATCGCACAAGTGTTAAAGATGGAATTTCATCCCATGCCTCGGACACCCATCTGATGACGTCAAGCATGTCTACTGACTGTAGTGCCGTCGCAACTTCTGTATTATCAATTGTCGCGATGATATAGCTTAGTAGCCTACGTCGATATTTCTTTTTCAAAGCTTGGAGCACTCCCTGATCCATTGGCTGACATATAGATGTAACATTTGCAGGCAAGAACAAAGCTTTTATGTCTTCATCTTTTAATTGGTCATTTGCTGGATGTGAAGGAGCGTTATCCAAAACTAGGATTGCTTTCCTTGTTAAACTGTTTTCAGCTAATGTTTTTCAACTTGTGGCACAAATTCCTGTTGAAACCAATTTTTGAAAATTTCTCCATTCATCCACGCCTTTTTTTGATGGGTATAATGCAGGGGCAAAGAACTTAAATCTTTAAGATTTTTAAAAGCCCTAGGCTTGCGAGATTTTCCAATCAAGGTCAGTCTCAACTTGTGGTTTCCGGTTGCGTTACTACAAGCTAAAACTGTAACGCGGTCCTTGCTCTTCTTGAACCCTGGTGTGGCCTTTTCCTGTTTAGACGGCAACATACGGTAATTCAAACCTGTCTCATCACAGTTGTACACTTGTTCTCCGGAAATACCTTCCTTATCAAGCAGGTCAAAAAAGTGTTTTTTAAAGTCAGGGACAGCGTCCTTATTAGCAGACAATGCTTCACCACTAATCGTCATCTGACGAACACCAAAACGTTTCTTCCAGCGATCAAGCCACCCGTCACTGGCAGTAAACTCACCATCGTCTCCTTCGATCTGTTTTTTAAACTGAATCGCTTTTTCTTGGAGCAAGGGGCCTGAAACCGTCAATCCTTTCCCCCTCACATTTTCATACCACAGATATAAAGCCTCTTCAACTTCCACATGTTTTCCTTTTTGCATAGTTTTTCTAACTTACACGCCACTGCCACTTGCTTGCTTAGAACACCATTTTTCAATCTCTGCGCGATTTCTTCGCCAATCACCCACAGTAGTTTTTCCAACTTCTAACTCCAGTGCAATTTTGTTTACCGACTCATCAGAATCCATTCTTTTTATTGCTTGCAGTTTTTCTTCCAAAGTTATTACCACTTTCTTTCGTTTGTCACCCATATTTCACTTAAAAATAAAAGCCACCAACAATACTGTATACACACTTTATAACAAATTAACAATCCACGAACGACTGAACCGCACAGACTGACTGATGCACCTGTTACACAGTCAAGTAGGAACACGAAACTTTCCTGTCACAACATGAATCAATTGGCGTCCTGTATTGGTAACTGGTGATTCACGCGTAAGCGCCTTCACCCGCGTGGTGGGATTGCTCACATGACGTTTGAAGGCGCTAGTAATCGGATCGGAAATACTGCATACGTACCGTACTCAAAAAATACCTTTTCTTTTTTTAGTAGAGCGGGTCGGATAGGCCGGAGGTCGAATAGTCGGGAGTCGGATAGCCGAGAGTCTACTGTACTTATGACTCACAGTTGCCTGTTTGAAGATGTTGAACAGTATGCAAATGGTAAGGATAAAAATTCGCTTTCTTTAGTGTTTTCCAGACTTCAGTACTAGGTGTGCGCCTATTCAATATGAAATCCTTCTGATGCTGAGTTGAAGATTGCACCATTTGAATGATATTTCCTTATTCAGACTGTTCTATCTAAAGGACGTTCAGCAGAACAAGCAATCATTAGAAATGACCAGTTAGTTCGTAAATTATAAAAGACCATGGAAAATGTTTTGTGATGAGGTACTCTTTTGTTTGGAAATCTTTGTTGCTACTGACGTTTTGCAGCCCAGTAATTTCCATTACTAAAACCGTACACGAAAAAAATATTGGCATACTCATGATTTGAAAATTACAAACGTATCTCGAAATTATGTTTCAGGTAAAACACACACTACAAATTTAAGATTATAGATTAGTTATGATAAATAATTAAGACACTCTATTATAAATTAATTGTTAAACAGCGATTTCCTGATCTGAATTCAATTTTGAGTCTGAAATGTACAGTGTTGCCATTTTTTTTTAATAAACTTTATTAAAAAATTAGTTAAGGTTGCTGAAATTATTTTTTGTTGCAATTATTCTGTCAATACTGCCTGAAATTAATGTTTTTGTTTGTTATTAACTGAATGAATTGTAGTTATGAATTGTTAATATGAACAAATAAATAAATGGTTTGTAGTACATTACCAGAAGATGAAATTACTTTATTCTTGTTGTATTTCTTCTTCAATAAAAGTTGAATGTTTTATAATATTCATTTGTTTTTTTATTGACTTACTTATATCAGATTTCTCAGAATTAAATTCTTTATAAATTGTCTTACAAATTTGCATATATTCATTGGCAATTTAAACAAGTAAGTTTACATTAAACTTAAAAAGGGTGTTTTTCAAAACCAATTTTTTGAGATTTATGAAAATGTTCTATAAAACTATCAAAGATACAGTCCTGGGACCCTCTTTTTTTCAATTTGTCAGGTCTAAAACCATATGAAACCATCAAATTTACCCTTTAATTTAAGTTCCAAGAATTTCAGTAGGGCTTGATTGTAGCCTTGGAGCAGAAATCAAGGTGAAATTTTTCTCAAGCCATAAATAAAAAAACTAAGCGTTTTCAGACCTATGTTAATATAAAATTTCTTCTTTATTTCAGCCTGTAGAATGCATTTCTGAAGTATGTCGTCCCTTTCCTCGTGGGACTTGTAAAACACTGTTTTAACATGTATATTTCTTTGTTATTGCACATACAATTTGATATAACCATAAATTTTACTAGAGTGTAGTATATTTACCTCCTCGTTGTAACATACTGTGTTAACAGATCAACCATTGATGTGCCAGTAACAAGATCAAGTGGTGTAGACCCCTTATTATTTCGTTTTTCTAATGAACACCCTTCTTGAACAAGATAACAAGCAAGCGCCATTGCTACAGGATGTTCACAACGTGATGCCACTTCTGTCCACATCTACACTTATTATTATTAAACAATACTATTTAGTTAATAACCTGTATTATAAAATGAAAGTGAATCTGTACAGTAACTTCACACACACACACACACACACACACACACACACACACACACACACACACACACACACACACACACACACACACACACACACACTTATATACTGTTACATAAGCAAAGTAATAAATTTCTTCTGCAAGAAAAATGTTATATTATATACCTTACTCATGTTTCACAGAAACAATCTGTATAATCAGAGAGTTAAATACATATCAACAAATAATCATTTGTCCACAACAAAAATGTTTCTAAGTTTAAAATAGTCAATTCTTATTGATTTCAGCCTGCAAAAATGTGAATATGACCTTAAAAACATTGAATTATCTCTTGTTTTAGGAATATGAACCATTTATATAAAATTAAGGGTGTTTTCATGCATAATAGGAAATTTTGATATGCGGAGGTTAGCAAAAGTGACTGGAAGCATTACTAAATACAACTATTACATTAACGAATCGGAACACAAAGTTTTTTATGAGTAAAAACATAAAGTTTTACCTTACAACCTGAACCGATTTTCACTTTTAAAAAGCTTCTTCAGAGGTTGCCGCTGGTAGCGCTGTCCGTCCTGTTGTGGGCGACGGAATCGAATTTCGAAAGATCGATGTTGTGTGTGTGTGTGAGTGTGTGTGTGTGTGAGTGTGTGTGTGGGGGGGGTGAGATATGTTCGAATAATGAGTGCGATTTGAATTGTGTCTGTTCGTTTAGGATGTCGTTTTTATTTGTTTCGTGTGTTTGTATATTTCCAATTGTTCACAAAATTTTGTATGTGTAGTTTGCATCAATGAGGTGGTTTGCAAAGGTGGATTCTGTAGTGGAGTGGAGTGCCTTTGTGTGTTCAATGTATCTCTGTTTGAAGCTACGTCCTGTCTGGCCTATGTAGAATTTGTTGCAATTTGAGCAATTTAGTTTGTAAACACCGGGTAGATCGAATTTGTTTTGTGCTTTGTGTGTGTGTTTTGATAGTGTGTGTTCTGTTTTGTTAGTAGTTTTGTAAGCGATTCTGTATCCTGCTTTTTTGAATTTGTGGGCTATTTTTTCAGTTTGTTTGTTGATGTATGTTAGTGTTATGAATTTGTTGTTTTCTGTATTTGTCTGTTGTTTGTTTTGTGTAGGAGTTTATTGACTATTGTTCTGTCGTATCCGTTAGATTCTGCTAGATATTTTATCGTGTTTAGTTCGTCTTTGTAGTCTTTTTCATCTAGGGGTATGTTGTTAAGTCTATGTATCATGGTTCTGAAGGCAGCTAGTTTGTGTTGTATTGGGTGATTGGAGGAGTTGTGTATTAGTGTGTCAGTTGTAGTCGGTTTTCTGTATATACTGAATTTGTGCCTGTGTTCAAGTTTTGTGATGGAGAGTGTAACGGTACAAACTGATGGAGGTCTATATATATAAAATATACACTACATATACTTATATTCAGTTAAACATTTTAAGTTTCACATATATGATAAACACAATTGAACCTAATATAAACATCTCAATTTGCATGAAATTACCAACATTACACAACTTTTCATTCCAATTTTCAATTTAAATCTTCCATTTATTATATCATCATGTCATCTCTGCATTTACATTCAATATTTTAATCATCTACCATTGGTTATTCAATTCAAATTTCAAAAAAAATCTAAATTCATTATCCAAAATTCAACTTTTGCAACATTACTTGCAAAAATGGTACATTAATGCCCTGGCTTGTAACGTGGCCAGCACCCTTCCACACACTCTACTGCCCCCCCCCGGACTGTAGCACCCAGTTGCCTCCACAAGAACTGAAGTTTTTTAGGGTGTGGACGCTGCCTACACCGTTCTTGCTTCGGCGTTACAAAACATTCGGCATTACTGGTATCCGAGGACATCAGTAATCCTATATATAACTGTACTGTGTGATTAGTTGTAGCGAACTGACTGGCTACTAAGTCGACTGACTGTGTGCGCTTGGTTACCTACCCGCCATGCGTCAGGCGTCGCCGCCAACTCGTGATGCGATGTTTCCATCGCATGATCGGCTATGGAATTTTTTGTACATGACTTTCACGTTGTGAACAGCGGCCCACACGTGCGCTCATACGCATGAATATGCACCCTACTGACAATTCGCATTTTTGTACCATGCTGTGCCTTACACGGAGCTACAGTCAGTGACCAAAAAATACACTCTGGTGAAATAAAAAGGTGAAAACCTTTAAATTATAGACCCCCATCAGTTTGTACCGTTACAATACCCCACCCCCAATGAGAGGTTTTCTGTCGGAACAGAAAAACTCTCATTGCCTAAAAACCTAAGAGGATCAGCTAGGATATGGCACCAACAACCTCCCTTACATCCCTATTACAATCATGGGTAACGTACCCCCCTAGTTCGGTGACTGCGGCTGCACCTGCATGACCTTACTGGACTTCCCTTATCGAGATCCCAACACCATAAAGTCAGACAGGCACCCCCGCCATATCACCAGACTCTGTAACATTCAATAAAAAATATCAATTACTGGCTTTTCAACATACCACATCCTTAACTGACTTGTTTCCCCTTAGTCGTACTGGTTTGCCTTTAGCAAAGTACTGGTTCTGCATCTCAATCTATCTCAACGGGTCAGTAGTAGGGACACAGTAGCGAGAGTGAATGGGTGTAGAGAGAATGGGAGAGAATTCTAGTTATTCCGAGGAATTTTCTGAATTGGGGGAAGTCAGATTGCAAAATTGTCCAGTGTTTTAATTAAGGTAAAGTATAAAGGTCTCCATATCTGTCCTTCAAAGATTTTGGTGGCGGCCCTGAGCTTCTGTTGGTGTTTATAAAAGGTGTCAGCGAGAGAAAGATCACAAGATAAAGTTCCGGCAGAGTATTATTTTTATTTTAAATTTTATAAATATGTTGGTTTCTTCACAAGAGGTCTAAGAAGTTTATGGTATTGTTGTGTTCGTATTCGGCAGTGAAGGTTATGTTTTTATGTATTTTGTTTATGTGCGTTAGTAACTGTTCACATTGTCTTTTGTTTCCCCTGTATAGTATTATAATGTCATCAACGTATCTGTGCCAATATAGTATTTTATGTGAGTGTCTGTCATTGTTTGTGAGTATTTTTGTTTTTTCTAAGTGCTGGAGGAAGACTTCTGCTAGAATGCTGGATATGGGGGAGCCCATGGGTAGATCATCATTCTGTGTATAATATTTATTGTTATAAGTAAAGTAGTTTTGTTTTGTGATCATGTTCAGAGTTTCTGTTCGTTGATAAGTTCGTCTGGTGTGTTGTTCTGTATGAGTTTGTTTTGTAGGATGGTGATTGTTTCAGAGATGGGGATGTTTGTGTACAGGTTTTTAATGTCAAAGGAGGCTAATGTGGCATTATGGGGGATGTGTGTCTTTTATTTTTGTTACTAGGTCTGTGTTGTTTTTTACTGCAATGTTGTTGTCTAGCTGTGTGTGTTGTCTGATAATTTTGTCTAGATGTTTTGCGAGTTTGTGTGCAGGGGCATTACGGTAGTTGATAATGGGGCGGATCGGAATATCTTCTTTATGGATTTTGGGAAGCGCTTGGAGGGTAGGGGCTTATGGCCAGATTTGTTTCATGTAAGGCTTTTGCTTGTGTGTAATTATGTGTTTGGCTTTGTTGTTTGTGTTTGGAAGCATTACTTAGTAATTCTGTTCAGTTTTTCTTTGTCTGTTGAGTGAAGATGTTAGTTATTGGTGGTAAAAGTTTTGGGTGTGTATCATGTCAAAATGCTAGATGCTGTGCAAATGTGTAATTAGTGTTGACAACTTCTGGTATATTTGTGGTGAAGTGACATTTTCTGCAATGACTTGGTGGGTGCCAGCAAATCATACAAATAATTGTTACTTCTGTATGATTCCTCCTGTTCAGCTTGGCATGTCAAGCAAAAAGAAGTGGACTTTGGAATACCTGAACATTCCATCTGTTATCCATCCAGTCCCATCTGTATCTCAGACACTAGAAGTTTATCAATTGGAGGTTGATGAAGGTGAGGACAGTACAACGGATGACACAAATGAACCATCAAAGTCACAGGATCCTGACTTTTTTCACATAATCTGAGTCAGGTAACCACACAGACTTACTCGGGGTGAACTAATGATGTCACTCGACATCTGGATCTACCTAAAGACACAGCAGAGCTTTTAGGATCAAGGTTGAAGCAATGGAATCTCCTATGGTCTGATGTCACAGTGACTGTATACCGAGACAGACAAAATGATTTGATGACATAGTGAAAGAAGGAAAATGACCTTGTTGCATGTTGTGATGTTAATGGTTTAACCAAGTCTTTGAACTTACGAGTATAACCCAAAAAACTGGAGGTTACTTATCAACTTGTCAAAACCTACATTAAAAGCTGTTTAATTCTCTTCCTTCTATTCCTGTAGGCCATGTTGTGAATATGAAAGAAACGTGTGGAAACATGAAAATACTTCTGGAACCAATCAGGTATGAAGTCCACAGATGATAGATCTGTGAAGATCTGAAAGTTATAGCAACACTTCTTGGCATGCAGTTCGGATACATAAAGTACTGCTGCTTTCTCTGTGGATGGGATAGATGTGCTTGAACTTCTCATTACAAGATGAAAGTATGCCTGGCACAAGACACCTATCCCCTGAAGTGAAAAATGACCAACACACTCCTCTTGTCGATCTGTGACGGCAGCGGTATGTGAACATCTGCTCTCCGGTACCAGCAGTGGACACAGCGAGCCAATACAACAACGTGCTCGAAGCGAGCCAACCAGCGACCCCAGGTAGTGCATAAAACCCGGGCCGGCAGAAGATTTTGAACACACTTCATCGCTACGCCATCGGACGCACTTCATCTCCTCTCCTCTCTCGGACGGAATCGGCGCGGAGTCAGCCGGAAGGAACGGCCAAAGAATAGGACCGGCGTTCTTGTGTCTTCGCCCTCCAGTTCCGCGCCAGTGATGGATTTCGCTGGGCCGGCAGCCGACTCTACACCTGAACCCAAAAGAAGAGGAGGACTGCAGTACGCCACGAACAGAGGGCGCAGCCGCCGAACATCTCAGCGCGGCTCTACCAACATCACCTTTCTCGCCACCAGGTCCTTTTTAGAGCCACCAGAATAACTAGAGTGTACGATTGGCGCCATTTGTCATTTGGCAAACCTTTTGTCCGGTGACAAGTGGCGCCCAATGTGGGGCAACGATCATCTTGCGGATGCAAGATCTAGCCACGCCATAGAGCTACCAGCCGGCACACAAAACAACATGGTGCCCAACAGACACCTCCACAACATCTGGAGAAGAGCAGTAGGCTGGCTACCGGAGAGCATTCAAGACCCGGTAGAGTTGTGACGGCAGCGGTATGCGAACATCTGCTCTCCGGTACCAGCGGTGGACACAGCAGGCCAATCCAACAACGTGCTCGGAGCGAGCCAACCAGTGACCCCGGTTAGTGCATAAAACCGAGGCCGGCAGAAAATTTTGAACACACATCATCGCCACGCCATCAGACGCACTACATCTCCTGTACTCTCTCAGACGGAATCGGCGCGGAGCCAGCCGGAAGGAACGGCCAAAGAATAGGACCGGCGTTCTTGTGTCTTCGCCCTCCAGTTCCACGCCAGCGATGGATTTCGCTGGGCCGGCAGCCGACTCTACACATGATGCCAAAAGAAGAGGACTGCAGTACGCCACGAACAGAGGGCGCAGCCGCCGAACATCTCAGCACGGCTACACCAATATCAGCTTTCTCGCCACCAGGTCCTTTTTAGGGCCACCAAAATAACTAGAGTGTACGATTGGCGCCATTTGTCATGCGGCAAGCCTTTTGTCCGGTGACAAGTGGCGCCCAACGTGGGGCGACGATCATCTTGCGGATGCAAGATCTAGCCACGCCAGAGAGCTACCAGCCGGCACACAAAACAACATGGCGCCCAACATACACCTCCACAACATCTGGAGAAGAGCAGTAGGCTGGCTACCGGAGAGCATTCAAGACCCGGTGGAGTTGTAACGGCAGCGGTATTTGAACAACTGCTCTCCGGTACCAGCGGTGGACACAGCAAGCCAATCCAACAACGTGCTCGGAGCGAGCCAACCAGCGACCCCGGTTAGTGCATAAAACCCGGGCCAGCAGAAATTTTTGAACACACTTCATCGCCACGCCATCGGATGCACTTCATCTGCTCTAGTCTCTCGGACAGAATCGGCGTGGAGTCAGCCGGAAGGAACGGCCAAAGAATAGGACCGGCGTTCTTGCGTCTTCGCCCTCCAGTTCCGCGCCAGCGATGGATTTCGCTCGGCCGGCAGCCGACTCTACACCTGATGCCAAAAGAAGAGGAGGACTGCAGTACGCCATGAACAGAGGGCGCAGCCGCAGAACATCTCAGCACGGCTCTACCAATATCAGCTTACTCGTCACGAGGTCCTTTTTAGGGCCACCAAAATAACTAGAGAGTACGATAGGCGCCATTTGTCATGCAGCAAACCTTTTGTCCGGTGACAAGTGGCGCCCAACGTGGGGCAACGATCATCTTGCGGATGCAAGATCTAGCCACGCCAGAGAGCTACCAGCCGGCACAGAAAACAACATGGTGCCCAACAGACACCTCCACAACATCTGGAGAAGAGCAGTAGGCTGGCTACAGGAGAGCATTCAAGACCCGGTAGAGTTGTGACGGCAGCGGTATGCGAACATCTGCTCACCGGTACCAGCGGTGGACACAGCGAGCCAATCCAACAACGTGCTCGGATTGAGCCAACCAGCGACCCCTGTTAGTGCATAAAACCCAGGCCGGCAGAAAATTTTGAACACACTTCATCGCCACGCCATCAGACGCACTTCATCTCCGCTACTCTCTCGGACAGAATCGGCGCGGAGTCAGCCGGAAGGAACGGCCAAAGAATAGGACCGGCGTTCTTGTGTCTCCGCCCTCCAGTTCCACGCCAGCGATGGATTTCGCTGGGCCGGCAGCCGACTCTACACCTGATGCCAAAAGAAGAGGAGGACTGCAGTACGCCACGAACAGAGGGCGCAGCCGCCGAACATCTCAGCGCGGCTCTACCAACATCACCTTTCTCGCCACCAGGTCATTTTTAGGGCCACCGAAATAACTAGAGTGTACGATTGGCGCCATTTGTCATGCGGCAAACCTTTTGTCCGGTGACAAGTGGCGCCCAATGTGGGGCAACAATCATCTTGCGGATGCAAGATCTAGCCACGCCAGAGAGCTACCAGCCAGCACACAAAACAACATGGCGCCCAACAGACACCTCCACAACATCTGGAGAAGAGCAGTAGGCTGGCTACCGGAGAGCATTCAAGACCCGGTAGAGTTGTGACGGCAGCGGTATGCGAACATCTGCTCTCCGGTACCAGCGGTGGACACAGCGAGCCAATCCAACAACGTGCTCGGAGCGAGCCAACCAGCGACCCCAGTTAGTGCATAAAACCCAGGCAGGCAGAAAATTTTGAACACACTTCATCGCCACGCCATCAGACGCACTTCATCTCCGCTACTCTCTCGGACGGAATTGGCGCGGAGTCAGCCGGAAGGAACGGCCGAAGAATAGGACCGGCGTTCATGCGTCTTCGCCATCCAGTTCCGCGCCAGCGATTGATTTCGCTCGGCCGGCAGCCGACTCTACACCCGATGCCAAAAGAAGAGGAGGACTGCAGTACGCCACGAACAGAGGGCGCAGCCGCCGAACATCTCAGCGCGGCTCTACCAACATCACCTTTCTCGCCACCAGGTCATTTTTAGGGCCACCAAAATAACTAGAGTGTACGATTGGCGCCATTTGTCATGCGGCAAACCTTTTGTCCGGTGACAAGTGGCGCCCAATGTGGGGCAACAATCATCTTGCGGATGCAAGATCTAGCCACGCCAGAGAGCTACCAGCCAGCACACAAAACAACATGGCGCCCAACAGACACCTCCACAACATCTGGAGAAGAGCAGTAGGCTGGCTACCGGAGAGCATTCAAGACCCGGTAGAGTTGTGACGGCAGCGGTATGCGAACATCTGCTCTCCGGTACCAGCGGTGGACACAGCGAGCCAATCCAACAACGTGCTCGGAGCGAGCCAACCAGCGACCCCAGTTAGTGCATAAAACCCAGGCAGGCAGAAAATTTTGAACACACTTCATCGCCACGCCATCAGACGCACTTCATCTCCGCTACTCTCTCGGACGGAATCGGCGCGGAGTCAGCCGGAAGGAACGGCCGAAGAATAGGTCCGGCGTTCATGCGTCTTCGCCATCCAGTTCCGCGCCAGCGATGGATTTCGCTCGGCCGGCAGCCGACTCTACACCCGATGCCAAAAGAAGAGGAGGACTGCAGTACGCCACGAACAGCGGGCGCAGCCGCCAAACATCTCAGCGCGGCTCTACCAACATCAGCTTTCTGGGCACCAGGTCATTTTTAGGGCCACCAAAATAACTAGAGTGTACGATTGGCGCCATTTTTCATGCGGCAAACCTTTTGTCCGGTGACAAGTGGCGCCCAATGTGGGGCAACGATCATCTTGCGGATGCAAGATCTAGCCACACCAGAGAGCTACCAGCCAGCACACAAAACAACATGGCGCCATCAGACACCTCCACAACATCTGGAGAAGAGCAGTAGGCTGGCTACCGGAGAGCATTCAAGACCCGGTAGAGTTGACGGCTGCGGTATGCGAACATCTGCTCTCCGGTACCAGCGGTGGACACAGCGAGCCAATCCAACAACGTGCTCGGAGCGAGCCAACCAGCGACCCCGGTTAGTGCATAAAACCCAGGCCGGCAGAAAATTTTGAACACACTTCATCGCCACGCCATCAGACGCACTTCATCTCCGCTACTCTCTCGGACGGAATCGGCGCGGAGTCAGCCGGAAGGAACGGCCGAAGAATAGGACCGGTGTTCATGCGTCTTCGGCATCCAGTTCCGCGCCAGCGATGGACTTCGCTCGGCCGGCAGCTGACTCTACACCCGATGCCAAAAGAAGAGGAGGACTGCAGTACGCCACGAACAGCGGGCGCAGCCGCCAAACATCTCAGCGCGGCTCTACCAACATCAGCTTTCTGGGCACCAGGTCATTTTTAGGGCCACCAAAATAACTAGAGAGTACGATAGGCGCCATTTGTCATGCGGCAAACCTTTTGTCCGGTGACAAGTGGCGCCCAACGTGGGGCAACGATCATCTTGCGGATGCAAGATCTAGCCACGCCAGAGAGCTAGCAGCCGGCACAGAAAACAACATGGTGCCCAACAGACACCTCCACAACATCTGGAGAAGAGCAGTAGGCTGGCTACCGGAGAGCATTCAAGACCCGGTAGAGTTGTGACGGCAGCGGTATGCGAACATCTGCTCTCCGGTACCAGCGGTGGACACAGCGAGCCAAACCAACAACGTACTCGGAGCGAGCCAACCAGTGACCCCGGTTAGTGCATAAAACCCAGGCCGGCAGAAAATTTTGAACACACTTCATCGCCACGCCATCAGACGCACTTCATCTCCTCTACTCTCTCGGACGGAATCGGCGCGGAGTCAGCCGGAAGGAACGGCCAAAGAATAGGACCGGCGTTCTTGTTTCTTCGCCCTCCAGTTCCGTGCCAGCGATGGATTTCGCTGGGCCGGCAGCCGACTCTCTCTACACCTGATGCCAAAAGAAGAGGAGGACTGCAGTACGCCACGAACAGAGGGCGCAGCTGCCGAACATCTCAGCACGGCTACACCATTATCAGCTTTCTCGCCACCAGGTCCTTTTTAGGGCCACCAAAATAACTAGAGTGTACGATTGGCACCATTTGTCATGCGGCACACCTTTTGTCCGGTGACAGATCGAAGCAAAATTATTCAACCCCCTGTACACATTAAACTTGGTTTAGTGAAAAACTTTGTAAATGGAATGAATCAGGATGGAGAAGGTTAAAATAATCTAAGAGGGAAATTTTCACAGTTGAGAGATGCCAAAATTAAAGAAGGGATCTTTGTTGACTGCCAAATTCGTGAACTTTTAAAAAATCAGATCTTCAAGCAAATACTTACTGGCAAAGAAAAAGCAGCTTGGAGCAACTTTTGAAGGTGTTGTTCATTGATATTTGAGTAACACAAGAGAAACTATGTTGGAATAGTGAACAAATTTTTAGAAAAATGTAGCGAATTAAGCTGTAACATGTCACTCTAGATTCACTTTCTGCATTCACACCTAGATTTTCTCCTGACAACTGTGGTGCTGTAAGTGATGAGGATGGCGAGCGGTTTCACAAAAACATTACAGCTATGGAATGAAACATATCAGGGTAGGTGGCATTCATCTATGCTGGCAGACTTCTGTTGGGCAGTCATCAAAGATGCCCCAGACCAGGAGTATAAGCAGCAAGCAAAAAAAAAGCCACTAAATTCACAAGAGTAAGCAAATATAAATTTTATTATAATATATTATAAACCATATATTTTTAACAAATAAAAACTTTTATTAATTTTATATTTTCTATAAATTACGATTTTCTTGTATGTACTTCCACGTTAACTAGAGTAGTATGCTGCATATTTCACAAGTACTGTATCTTGAAAACTAGAGCTAATAAAGTTATTCTAAAGTCATATTTGTTTTTCATGTACCAAAATTAACAAGATTTGACTATTTTTTAGAAAAGAAACAAAAGATTTTTTGTTGTACAACTGAAGTGTAAGAAGTATTAACTTGAACATTATTAATTCGTCACCTGAAGGACTGAAGGAGTGCTAATGTAGTGAAGTAGATGAATCAGTAATGGAGTAAGTAAAACACCCCTTAAATGCAATTTAAAAAATGTATTACAATGTACTAAAATTATGCTAGAGCCTACAAATTGCTGTAAATTTTCAAACTCAGAACAAATACGCAATGCGTCTACAAAAAAACTGATTAATGATTGAAAAATTCTGATTTTTTCATGTTTTTTTTTCTGTTAACTGTGTTTTTTAAACACACTGAGGCCTAGCATGTCCGCAAATCTGACATAGTTTAAAATAAACAAGACACCTCCTATACGTCCACAGGCTTGGTTTGCGTGCAATGGAATATTTTTGTTCTCTATTTAAACTGTAGAGGTGACCATGCACTGGAAAAACAGGGGACAAAATTTCTGTTTGTACTATGTACATGTGTTTGATGAGGGAAGCCATTTTTGGCTCTATTTACCTTCAGCTGTTTGTGTGAGATAGTTGTGTTTTGTTATATTTTCATTGATTGAAAATGGATTCCAGGAATTATCTTACAGAAGAAAATATTAATGAAATCATAAACACCTGGCCTCCTGTTTTTGACATCGATTCATCAAATTCATATTCAGAAATTAGTGGTAATGTGTGTTGATGATAGTGACATTGTGATGGGTAAATTTAATTAAATAACATGTCTGTTTTTTGTTGAAATTATTAAAAACTAAGAAGATGTACATAGTAATACAAGTTAATTTCATATATCAACTTCAAGTTCAAGCTTAATGCGTCAATAAAAAATTGCTTACAAAATTGACAAAAACGCATTAAGTCTGAGTGGACTCTGTGCTGCCACACCGCTTCAGATAAACCAGCATCTTGATTCTACAGCAGTTTTCATGTCTAAGCAAGTTGTACATGTATATTTAAGCGACAAAGAGGAACACAGCAAATACAGCTACAAGGGTGGGACTTATTACTCATTTGAAACTGACAATATTTGCTTTGTATGCTGATGATGGCATAAGCATTTTCTCGGCCAGGTAACAATACTCACTTGTCAACAAAGAAAAAGACCAGAAAAAATAGCTTGAGTGGGTGATGAATTACAGAGGGGGACGATTTAGTGGGCAATATTGCCCAAGATATAGTTGTATATCAATTTCTGTAACATTTGTTTATGTTTATATAATATTGAAAATCTTTGTAGTTTATGTTTTTATTTATTTTTAATAACATTTAAATTTCTATTGTTTTGATTTTATTTGAATGTGTTCATTAATTAACAAATTATTGTTATTCTGTTTTATGTATTGAAATTTTCCAATATATTCATTTTGTTACCTTTTTGTATACTTTTTATTATTAAAAATTGTGAAAGCTTGGAAATTGATGTTTATTGTTTAAACAGTGAGTGGCTAGATTAAATCTATTGACATCTGGCTTTAAAAATTTGGCTTTGCACTGCTGAAGGAATCTATCATGTGTTTTATTCTTCGTCTGCCCTTAAAAAAATTTATTGTAATCAGGGCACTCTATTTTTTATTGAGAATACTGAATTTAGGCTTAAGTTGTATTTTATGAAAAGCTACTGTTACCAGATTTTTTAACTTTGTATCTCTACATAATTAGTTTTTGTGTAATGTTTCCATATTGTGTATTGTATTATTATGTAACATTTCCAATGTTTGTAAACACTGTGTACTTTGTTTTATCATTTATATATAATTTTATTTTTATATGTAGGTTTATTAGATACCTAAAACTGGAGTAAAATGCTGCCTAAACCTAAATCCAGTATACACAGTACAAATGGAATACACAAAATAGAATACACCGATTTTAATAAATTTTATGTAGGACAGACAAAGAAAACCTACATGATACATTCCGTCAACACTGCAATGTTTTTTTTTTAGCCAAATATGAATGAATCTAATTTAGCCACCACTGTCTACATAACAAACATCGATTTCCCCCATTCTTTACATTAAAAATGTTAGCCTAAAAAGACTAAACAAAAAGATCATAAAATGAATTTGTGGGAAAAATATACTCTGTTTAAAGGTAAGCCATGATTTCAGAACTTCATAATTTTTCTTAATATCAGAGATAAAAATTAAATAAATACAATTAAATTTTCCATTTATGTAATGTAATTTTTAAAATTAGCATAACAATTTTTGTTTATTTCTCTACTTGTCTGTGCAGTTCATATATTTTGTGTTTTCACTGATTTACATTTAAGCAAATGTCATAAGTCACTGTTTTTTCAGTCAGGATATGCAAGGAAAATTATCTGTATTTGATTTTGTGTATCAATTATAACAATGAATCCACACTCACCCCATAAATAGTTGGAGCTTCAAGTTCATGTATTTCAGTATTTATATTTGCTCGTTTAATTAATGCTACATGTAACGCTGTATCTCCATCTTCATCACTAGCATTTATGTCTGCTCCCATTCCTACAAGCATCTCGACTACGGAACAGTGACCCTGCAATTATGACACAAGATGGTATACAGTTATTTGTACGTTAATACTAGTCAATTCCACACATTATTCCTATAATGTCTTTAGATTGCCCTCATATTCTTATATGACCCCACTCACACTCTTTTAGCTTTTCACTACACTCAATGGTAACTAAGGAGAGTCATTCATGGTAACTAGAAGCACTAACTTAGTCTATTTGAGGTATGACAAAGGGCCTGGTTAAACTTTGTACTCATTTAAACTTTGTACTGTAAAATCCGCATTGCGGTCCGTGCAGTGACGTCATTTCTCCCACCGCTAATCTGCTGCCGGCTTCTATCCAAGCTCGCAGCAGTCAAATTTAGTTAGTTAATTGCAAGACTCCGGACGAGCAACTCGCCTCAGTTCGCCAGCCGCGGCTACATAAAGTTTTCAATATTTCTAAATTTTAGCATGATCAACATGCGCTAATTTACTTAGGCAATCTCGGCCTCTACGCTCGATTATGGCTTTCAATATTTAATTCTAGCTTATTTCTCAAGCATTTATGCCACGCTAAACTGCACGCGCCAGCAACTATTTTCTAATAATTTTTCAATAAATAATTAACTCTAAAACATATACAGTCCACTTCGTTATTTCATTTCTCACCAGCTAACTCAACAACTAACGTTCTACGACTAACTTAAGATTACTTCGAGAGCGTCTAAGACGCAACATTTTGGTCCTCCGGGCCGGATCCGAATCGTGATTCGGACTAAGATTCTCAGATATATTTCATTTAATGGGCCCAAACAACGTTTGGTTCAAGCCCGAATACTTTCAAACTTTAGATTGCTGGCCGTTGCACGCCTTCACTGTTCTCAAAACATTTCATACGTGACATTGCAAGATTCTGCAGAGCATCATATCTGAGACAGCAAGACACTACAAGTCATCATCATTTGTCGTACAGCACCAAAATTCCAGAACTTCAAAATTATACGGAGAGCTACAACTTCAAGCGTTACCCGACCAGCAGAAACAAGAGTTGTGCCAACATCTAAGGCCTGCCGCCAAACAGGATCACCAAGGAAACAACAGGATCGGAGCCATATTGAACACACCGGGATTCACAATCCACGTTACTATGAACTTGCATTTCTTATAATTTTTCATTTATAATTTTTATGTACAGCAAAGTCAGTAATATTTTAGCACAGATTTAATAGCATTTAATATAAAATCATTAATAATTTTTACATAAGCAGATATTAGTGTCAAGTGGCCATAAACTTGTATTTTTACCTAAATTTTCATTTACGCAGCTGTACAATAATGCATTAAGAAACTTAAGTGATGTGATAAGGCTATATGTATATTGTCACTTTGAATGATTCATATTTTCAATAACTTCCATAACTATTTTTTAAAGAAAATATGTACCTATTATAGTAAGTAATAGATTAAGTTGCATAACAATCACTGGCTCCCGCATCATATCAGGATTTAGTAAATTATTCAAATTACAACAATTGTTCACCTGCTCTATATTTAACTATCGTTTTCGAATCACATTTTGCATTTCAGTCATGGCTGATGTGAAAGCATTAATCAAAAAACGGGGCACAATTAAGGCCTCTATCTCCCGTGTAAATACTTTCGCTGACAATTTCGATCCGGACATAAGCGATCACCATGCCTTAAAAATTAAACTCCGCCATTTGATGGAATTGTCCGCGATGGCAGAGAATTGTCTGTGGGAAAGCAGAGTCAAGAGCGTCAAGTTTCATTTGCGGCACGTTGTCGGCAGAACCATCCTTACGTTCGAGGAGTACTACACTATCCTAACTCAAATAGAGTCCTGCCTTAACTCACGCCCCTTGTTCGTCATATCAAATGACTCCAGGGACCCCAAACCTTTAACTCCAGCGCACTTCCTGATTGGTTCTCCGCTCACGGCACTCCCGGAAACTGATTATTCCCAAGTCAATATTGGTCGTCTGGCCAGATGGCAGCTGCTCCAAAGATTCACCCAGTCTATATGGAAAAGGTGGTCGAAGGATTATTTGCACCAGTTGCAACAACGCAACAAATGGCGCATCCCGTCAAAAAATTTGGCTCCCGGACAAGTTGTCCTTATTTTGGAAGACAATTCCCCCCTACTGCTGTGGAAACGCGGGGTAGTCACTAATGTCTATTCGGGTCAGGATTCAATAGTGCACATCGCGGAGGTTCGCACGGCAAATGGTATACTACGTCGGCCCATTCATAAATTATGTCCACTTCCAGTGGCATCAGACTAATTGCATGAGCATCATGCGACACGTATCAGTGATGTGAACTTTCGCATTATCGAACCTTTATCATGCTTTCTATTTGTTGTTTTTATTATATTATTATCATGTCTATTGTATTACTATGTATCATTATCATGTTATTGAATTTTTTGTGATCATTATTATATTATTATGTACTGTTAATTATTATGTCAATCATTATGTATTATGTATACTCATCAATCATATTATGTATTTTACATCAACTGGATATGTCAATCATATTGTTATGTACTATTCAATTTTTTGTATCATTGCTCTAATACAGGGTCCGTCACGGGAACCGCATGTTTTTGTATTGGGTAGTATGGCCGAGCGGTTGGCATCAGTGAGTGTGGGTTGGCCTTGATTTGTTCGTTAGAGTGGGAAGTTTAGTTGCCGCCATGTCGTGGAACGTGGAGCATCGTACGTTCGCTCTCAGGTGATTTTTCATAAACAATGAGTCAGTGACGCAAACAAAACGTGACTTTCGCACCCATTTTAATATTCCGGTCCGCCGACTTGTTCCAGACCACAACACCATTTTGAGATGGTTTGAAAACTTCAACACAACTGGCTCCGTAATGAAGAAAAAACCACCTGGCCCTGTCAACACAGCCCGTACGCCCGAAAACATCGAGCGAGTTAGGACGCCTGCGATACAGAGCCCTAAACGGTCGGTTCGCAAGCGTGCTGCGAGTTTAGGGATTAATGAGTCAACAGTGCGACGGATTCTGCACAAAGATCTTCATTATCACCCATACAAAATTCAGGTATGTCAGCAACTTAGTGTAGGTGATTATGAACGGCGTCATGTCTTTTGTGAAACCATGCTTGAAACCATGGTCAATAATGAAAACATGATTTTTCTCATGGGTTCGTTAACAAACAAAACTGTAGATATTGGTGTAATGAAAATCCTCAGATGTTACATGAGTCCCCTCTTCACAGCCCAAAAGTAACAGTATGGTGTGCAGTTGGGGAGAAAGGCATTATTGGCCCGTACTTTTTTGAGGAAAACAACATTACTGTGACTGTTAATTCAGAGCGCTACATTACGATGCTCCAAACCTTCTTCTTCCCAGAACTTCGACGTCGCAGATGGGCAATGAGGAGAGTATGGTTTCAACAGGATGGTGCAACTGCACACACAGCTCGTAATTCAATGGCTGTCTTATGGGATCAGTTTCCAGGCCACCTTATCTCCAGATATGGCAATCTTCGCTGGCCTCCTCGCTCCCCCAATCTAAGCTTATGTGACTTCTTTTTGTGGGGATATCTCAAGTCCCGAGTATATGTTAACAAGCCATGCTGCCTTGAAGATCTGAAGACGACAATCCAGGAGGAAATCGTTCGTATTCCACGTCAGATGTTAATTAACGCTACTCGGAGTTTTCGGGACAGGCTACAATCATGCATAAACATAAATGGCCAACATCTGAGCGACGTGATCTTCAAAACATAAATGAACAATGAAATTCCCAACATACACTATATATTGTCATAAATAAAAATATTTTTTAAGCCAAACTGACTAAGTACATCTTATTTGAAAACCATGCGATTCCCGTGACGGACCCTGTACTATTCATTTTTTTTTTTTTTTTTTTTTTTTCCGGCAGGGCAGGTGAAAATCTCTATAGACACACTGAAGCCCCGTAGCTCCAGGTAGTGTGGGACTCTAACCCACTAAAAACACCTCCCTTTGCAACAACTGAGCGAGCCCAACAAGTTGCTTTTCTTTAATATTACGTCACGGTTTATGGGGTAGAAGCCCACTGGCTGTTCCCCGGGTTGAGATTATTGTCTTTCTCTCTTTTAGAGTTTTACAGATTTAAATGCACTAGTGTGTCACCAAATCTTGGGGCTTCAATCTTTTAAGCCTTCTTAGCGTGTGCGGAGCTTCTTCCACCACGCAAAGCATTTCAGGATTTATATGAGTCTGAATTCTCATGTCATGGTTAACTCCATATTTTGTTACGATTTCACTGACATATTCTACTTTGAGATCTTTGTGCAGATTGTCATTCCTAATATACCAGGGGGCATCAACGATACTCCTAAGTACTTTGTTTTGAAAAGTTTGTATCATTTGAATGTTAGATTTCTTGGTGCATCCCCAGAGTTGTACACCATAAGTCCACACAGGTCTCAGCACTTGTTTATACAACAGCAATTTGTTTTCAACTGTTAGTTGTGAATTCCTACCTAACAGCCAGTACAATTTCCTGAATTTTATGTTGAGTTCCTCTTTCTTTTTTTTTACATGCTCCCTCCATTTAAGTTTTGCGTCCAGAGTCATACCCAAATACTTAGCAGTGTTAGAGTATGGCACTTCTTGTTCATTGATGTAAATCCTTTGTATTTCTATTTTTCTGTTGGTAAAATTGGTGTGTATTGATTTCGTTTCATTGAGTTTGATCCTCCAGCGTCGAGTCCAATCCCATACCTCTGCGATTGAAGTTTGCAGTTTATTGGCCCCTGTCTCGGCATCATTACCTACCGCCAGAACAGCAGTATCATCCGCAAAAGTCGCAACGGTTGTTTCCTCACTGTTTGGTAAATCTCTCGTGTATAACAAATACAAAATTGGACCCAATACGCTCCCTTGGGGAACTCCCGCGGATATTTTCTTTAAAGTTGAATATTCATCCTCATGCTTCACCCTAAAGTATCTTTCTGAGATGTAAGACTTTAGTATCAGATAGAATTCCTCTGGGAGATCCCTATGTAACTTGTACTCAAGCCCAGACCTTATCAAAAGCTTGCGCTACATCCAGGAAGACGGCTGAGCAAATGTTCTTCCCTTCAAGAGCCTTTTCAATAACATGGGTGATTCTTTGTACCTGGTCAATAGTGGAGTGCTTTTCTCTGAATCCGAATTGATGATCCGGCAACAGGGTTCTTTCCTCTAACAAAGGCTTTAATCTCTTCAAAAACAGTTTTTCAAATAGTTTTGAGATCACCGGTAGCAGGGAGATTGGCCTGTAGGACTTTTTATCTGTTGGTGCTTTGTCAGGTTTTAGAATCATGATAACCTCAGCCACCTTCCACAGACTAGGCACATACTTGTACTATGCATGTAAATTATTATGTCTTTATGATTGTATTACCATATTGAATCAGTTTTCGAGGATGTTTTTTCTTTTATATAAATTAAGTGTTATTATTTACGTTTGTAAAAAATTAAATGTATGTATTTACTGGACATATGTCAATGCTTCAAGAAAGATCATGTTATTTATATAAGAACTTTTATTTTTATCCTGAGTTTTTATTTTGTACATTTTCTAGCACAGAAATTGTTTTGTTTTGCTTTGAGTTTTTCTGATAGCTTTAATTAATTTTGTTATTTACAGATATTTATGTCAGAGATGATTTACTTTAAAAAAAGGGGGGTCAATTTAATGTATAAAGCTTTCAAGTATATTGTATGTTGTCTTTGTATATAACATTTGATAATAATTTGTGATGCACTATTCACACAATGAATTAAGTTGCAAAATCAACCCGATTTTGTGCGGGCAGTATGGTTAAACTTTGTACTCATTTAAACTTTGTACTGTAAAATCCGCATTGCGGTCCGTGCAGTGACGTCATTTCTCCCACCGCTAATCTGCTGCCGGCTTCTATCCAAGCTCGCAGCAGTCAAATTTAGTTAGTTAACTGCAAGACTCCGGACGAGCAACTCGCCTCAGTTCGCCAGCCGCGGCTACATAAAGTTTTCAATATTTCTAAATTTTAGCATGATCAACATGCGCTAAATTACTTAGGAGATCTCGGTCTCTACGCTCGATTATGGCTTTCAATATTTAATTCTATCTTATTTCTCAAGCATTTATGCCGCGCTAAACTGCACGCGCCAGCAACTATTTTCTAATAATTTTTCAATAAATAATTAACTCTAAAACATATACAGTCCACTTCGTTATTTCATTTCTCACCAGCTAACTCAACAACTAGCGTTCTAAGACTAACTTAAGATTACTTCGAGAGCGTCTAAGATGCAACAGGGCCTATCTGCCGATTTTGAGTTAGTGTCCATGTAAATTTTTGATTCCTTTTGCTATCGCTTCCTAAAAGGTTCTAGAACACAGTGAAGGAAAAAGTTTGGCTCGCTCTCACCCCTAAAGAGTTTAAAACTACCCCTAAAGGGCTGAAAATATGAAACGACATGAGGATGCATTTTGAAACCCTGAAATTAGGTACTTATAGGTTTTGGGGGGTTCTGGTTACGATTCTGACGTCCAAAATTATATTTGCTGCAAAGCGTAGTTTTTAAAGGGTTGAAGCAGACTATAATCGGAGGGTGTAAGTATTTAACTTCGCGAGAATGCCGGTCAAAGCCTCGAAATTGAGTACCTATAGGTTTTTGGGAGGTGCTGATTACAATTTTGACATCAAGGAATACATCCGACGCAAGGGTTTTACTTGAAAGGTTTGAAAACCACTCCCTAAAGGTTTGAAAACGTGAAACAACGCGAGGATGTACTTTGAAGTCCTAAAATTGGGTACCTACAGGTTTTTGGGGGTGCTGATTACGATTTTGACATCACAAAATACATCCGACCCAAGGGTTATACTTGAAAGGGTTGAAAATCAGCAAATGTGAAACAACGCGAGGATGTTCTTTGGAGTCCTGAAATTGGGTACATTCAAATTCAAAAGTTCAAAATTCAGTCGAAAAAATATATATTTCATCCATACTTATAAAATTTAATCAAAGAAAAGTTGAACCATAAACATTGTATTATTTTATTAAATTAAATATTCAACTGATATAACGAACCAGCAGTACAGACAGTGACAAATTGCAATAGATATTATTTTGTCTACAATAGACATTACAAAAATAAAAATAATAATTAATACTACTTTCAATTTGAAAACAGTTTAATATAGTATAAATTAATAGGCTCTCAGGACCACACCCGAACACATGACATACGATAACAAAATCTAACTGTTGGAGCGCGTTTACATTTTTAGTCATAACATGGTCTTTAAGAATAATAATTTAATAATATTTAAGAAACAAATTTCAATCAAAATGCATTTTGTAGGAAATTTAAAGAGCTACAACTATTGTCCTATGCACTATAGTAAAAAACCCTACTGTACAGTAGATATTTCACCTAGAAGTCAAAAATGTTTTACACGATGTCGACAAAATACAAATTTAAATGGCTTTAACTCAACGAGTTTTAGTCATAAAGCAATGAAACAACATTTAAAAGTTTTGTGTTTCTATAAGCTTTATTTTTGACTCATAACAATTTTTTGATAAAATGCATCGTTACTGAAATATTTCATAAAATACCCAAATTTTGGCGAAAATCCAAAAACTCGTTAAATTTTTGAATTTTCTTAAAACGTTACGTATTACTGTACAGCAATACATATATGGTTAAAAAAAAATTTGGGTATATCACTTTTAAGCACGTAATTTGATCAAAAACCGGTGAATCGTCATCTTGTTTTGGCTGTGTCTCAAGAACAATTTGACATAAGGAAACCAAACAATGTGGAAAATGTTTGCCTGATAATAAGCTTTAAGTTTGAGTTATACAAATGTTTTGCAAAATGGCATTGGTTTTGAGTTATTTGCACATTAATTTTAAAAAACACGT
The DNA here is from genome assembly GCA_034769895.1 of Magicicada septendecula. Classification (NCBI taxonomy): domain Eukaryota; kingdom Metazoa; phylum Arthropoda; class Insecta; order Hemiptera; family Cicadidae; genus Magicicada; species Magicicada septendecula. Next base: position 411,929,489 of record CM068367.1, on the reverse strand, counting down.
TTTTTTGCAAAACTTTGAACCCTTGTAACTTGCAAACGCATTTTTTTTTTTTGAAAAAGCGTATACCACATTTTTGCTTAGAATTTAATTCTATATCGGGTCCCAGGGTTAATTAAATTTTGTTTTTTCAACCCCAGAAAAATGGATGAAACAACCCCTAAATTTAAGAGCGGGCCAAAAAATTTCCTAAACTTTATTTTATGGCTCTTTATGAAGATTTTGCAAAAAAGATCAGAAGGATCCATGGACACTAACTCAAAATCGGCAGAAAATTCCTCACGTAATAGACTAACTAAGAGATTCTGTTTTTACCATACTCATTACAAATTAAACATGTACCACAATATGTTAATTTTTGCCTCAAGGGGAAAATCAGAAACCTAGAGTGCTTCATGTCACAAGTACTCTCATTTTCTTAGAATAAACTGACCACTCACAATAAAAAATGTGTACTGTAAGCATGAAGAGTACAGTTTTACACTACGTGAATTAGTTTGAATTAGCTGTCTCTGTGAATAAATTTCAATGTTATTTATGAATTCATATGTTGCCAGAAACGCTAATATTGTAGAAAAATCTTGGATAATGTGGAGCCCAACAGCTATGAATAGAACAAGATGCAACAATCTCAGGCTGAAAATCAGTAACCTACATTTGAAAAAATATTATTAAATTATAGAAAATTAATCCTTTTGTTTATAAATTTGTTAATTACAATGGTTTACCTGTGAAACTGCTAGCAACAAGGGAGTTTGTTTCCTATTATTTCTTAAATCTATATCCGCTTGTCCCTGTGACAACAATGTTTCTGCTACTGCTCTGTGTCCATTCAAACATGCAAGGTGTAATGATGCAAAACCATCATCTTTCTTAATGTCCACCATCTGCCTTGCCATTGTCAGCAATTTTTCTGTGGCACTAAAATTCACATTTAAAATAATGTAAGTAATTACATCTAGTCGCATAACTGTCAGTGTTTTTATGAAATGTTTTAACATTACATTGTCTACACAGATAACAATCCAAGGCGGCACCACATAATATAAAAACAGGAAAAGAATGCAATCACAAATACTTTATACAAGAAATACAACAAATTGCAATACAGATTATTTAGCTAGATGGGTGATGGAAACTTAAATGCTAGATCTTAAAATCTGATTTCATTAACCCAAACAACTTGAAAATTTCTCTTATCAAAACCATATGCAGATTTGTATATAGCATACAATTTCAAACATTTATGTACAATACCTTAATTTTTAGATGGAATCAAAACTAATAAGTGGTAAGTAAAGTAAAACAACCATGGAACATCCAGTCACAAAATTGTACATGAACTTATACTCGCAAAATTAAGATATGTTAAGATACAACAATAACCCTAAGAATTCATTTAAATTAATTATCTATTGCAAAACTCAACAGATTGAAAATCATAAATTTTCTGGTCAGTCATTGTGCATGATTCTTTAACACACTAGCATTTTATGAAAAAAAAAAGAAAAGAGAACCAACTTTATAATTTATGACTAACAATATTTTAAAGAACTTATCATGCAATAACACAGCACACAATAAAAGAAGGGCCATGTACCATGGAAGATTTTTTGGTGACATGGTAGAATTTTCTAGGAATTAAATAAAGTAGTTAATTTGATATTTGTAACAATGGAGATAAAACAGACACCAGAAACAAAAACATAGTAATGATAAAGAAACTTAAGTCCGGTACTTGACTGTTTATAGGAATTCAGAAGTCCTCTTTGTTAACTGATGAATGAGTTCCTTTTAGCAAGCCAGAAACTTATCTGATATCAAGTGTATTACAGGAAGGTATTTTTTTAATATTCTCAAGAAGAAAATGTTACAGTTGTTCAACAGTTCTGCCTCACATACTGAAATTCCATGCTATAATTTCATACAAGGATCTACAAAATTTATTACTGAAACTACAAAATTTATTACTGAAATCTATTTGCTTATATTTAATTTACCTTGTGGGGTTCTTTTTTATTAGCAGTGGACTGTATATTGTAAAACTAAATAGTTAAAAGGATTTATCCTCATGTAATCAACAATGCATAAATATTAAGCGTTAACTGACCTTGTCCTTGTGCGTTGTAAATGTCCCGTTGTAAGCAACACTTCGCTGACTTTTTAGGCAGTCCTAAACTTCACAATAATATTCTAATAAACGTTAAACACATAAAATAAACACATGAAATAAGCGGAGTAAAATAACAATAGCGGTGAATAGTCTTTCTATTCTTGCGGTATGCGTGTATAAACCAAAAAGAACTGAACTGCACGATATGCCTTACACTACTGGAAAGAAAAACGCTCTAATTATGATTGCTGATTACAATGTGAATTGTACTTTGAAACAGGTAATGGGAGTGCACTCTATTAGAGATAATGAAGTAGAGATAGGGTGAGTTTAACTATTGTTATGAAAACAGAATATCTGACATACCGGCACCTTTGAACCAACTGGTTCAACAAGAAACATTAAAAGAACATAAGAACAAATTTGATCCTTTGGAAGAGTATAATAAAACTAAATTATAAGGGGCAGTAGCCAATTGACTGGTCAAGGATTTTAGTAAATGGGAAGACGGGAAACCTTAACAGAAGGACGGGTCAAGGTTCCACCGGCAGTCTTCATGTTGATGACACGTACCACTCCACCATTCCCTGGAGATACGGAGATGACTCTCCCGAGCTTCCACTTGAGGGGTGGCAGGTTCGCTTCATGAATAACGACTAAATCTCCTATTTTGAGATTTTCTTGAGGTCTGATCCATTTGGACCGTTCTTGAAGTGTGTGGAGGTACTCCATTTGCCATCTTTTCCAGAGATGTTGTGTGAAGGCTTGAACCAATTTCCAGCGTTTTATGTGATTAAGTGGTGCATTAGTTAGTTGAGGTTCGATCAGGACATTAAGAGGTCCTCCAGTTAGAAAATGTCCTGGTGTAAGAGGTTGAAGATCGAAGGGTCATTCAAGAGAGGAGCTATCGGCCTCGAATTAAGGATAGCTTCAACACGCACAACTAAGGTGGTAAATTCTTCGTACATTCACCTATGACTCTGGTGAGATGATATTTTGCACCGTTAATGGCATGTTCCCAAAGTCCACCTTGGTGACGTGCACGCGGAGGAATAAAATGGAATGTGATACTGTTGTTCGTAGCAAAATCTTGCATCTCTGGTTGCTTCATGAGATCTTAAAAACATCTTTTGAGCGAAGAAGCAGCTCCTATGAAATTAGTCCCACAATCAGAGTACAGGTCTGATACAAGACCTCTCCTAGAGATGAATCTCGTAAATGCTGCAATGAAGGCGTCTGTAGTTAAATCAGTAACCACTTCCAAGTGCTTCCAAGTGTACAGCTTTTGTTGCAAAACAGATGAACAGGCAGAGGTACACCTTTATAGGCTGTATCCTGCGAAGTGTAAAAAACTTGACCGTGTAAGGGCCAGCATAATCAACTCCAGAAGCGTTGAAACAACGAGTAGGGGTAACACAACCGGCTGGTAGATCACCCATGAGCGGAGACGTGTTTGTTGATTTTGTACGAAAACATCGTACACATTTAAATATTCTTGAGCGTATAACACTGCAGGCGGAGAGGATCCAAAAGCGTTGAGATAGTGTTGCTTGGAGGAACTGGGGACCAGCGTGCAGGTACATGCCATGATAGTAATCGATGAGTAAATGAATAGCGACATGATTTTTTGGCAGAAGAATAGGATGTTTGGCATTGTAAGTAAGCGCAGAGTTCTTCAGTCGACCTCCGACACGGACTATTCCTGCATCATCAATAAAGGGTGCTAGACGTTGGATGCGGTTTGAGCATGTCCTTTTCTTGGAGAGTAGATCTATGTCTTCTGCAAAGTGAAGTCTCTGAATGAGCCAGCAAATGCGGTTACAGGCGTTATTTAATTCAGTTACTGTAAATGATCCACTTATGGTGGTTTTAAATTTCAAACGGGTTATAAAGCGAAGGACATAAGCCATTACATGAAGAAGAGTCTTCCAAGAAGAAAACTTTGTAAGAAATCCAAATGTTGGGACTTCTTTTGTGGTCATCATAAGATTAAGCACATTTGGTTTCATTTCGGGAATAGACTCCTCCGAAATTGGATGAAGGATAGATTGTGGCCAGGTCTGCGTTGATTTAGCGAGCCACAGTGGTCCTAGCCACCACTGGCTATGTTTCATCAGAACCGTGGGTGTCAAGCCTCGAGAAGCACAATCAGCAGGAAACATATCAACAGGAAGCAGCAGGAAGCGCATTGTCAACAGTTGAAACATATTTCCAGATGTGCGGTGAAACTAAGTCTTGTATTTGTGCCACACGATTAGCAACATACACCTTGAGACGAAAAGATAGAGTGTGTATCCAAGATAGAACTACTGTAGAGTCGCACCATGCTGAAATGTTGTCAATCTTGTGATGTTGTGAGAGCTGTTCTGTACAGTAATGTAGCAATTTGGCTAACATGTGCGCACCACAAAGTTCCAAGCGGGGAATAGTCACACGCTTCAGTGGAGCTACTCTTGATTTTGTGATCAGCAGTCGTATGTTGACATCTTCTTCTGCATCTTCTGTGCACAGGAAGACACAAGCTGCATATCCGGATTCACTTCCATCTGAAAATCCATGAAGCTGGATATTGACTGCAGTTGCTAAGGATATGAAACGTGGTATCCTTAGCTTTTCTATTTCTGGAAGTTCTTTCACGAATCGTGACCACTTCTCGGAAATATGATCAGGTAATGGAGAATCCCAATCTAAGCCTAAGGTCCATACATGCTCCATTAAGACTTTAGACCAAAAAACTATTGGGGATATCCAACCACAAGGGTCATAGATCTGAGCAATTGATGAAAGTAAAGTTCTTTTTGTGTAATTACTTGAAGGTGTGTGCATCAAATATGAAAAGACATCAATATCTGGGATCCATTTTAGCCCTAAAAGACTTGAAAATGGCTGTTCCGACGTGCGTAACATGAGGGGTATCTCATGATTATCTTGCATGACATTTTCTAAGAGTTTAGGATGGTTTGAAGACCACTTTCTCAGTTCGAATCCACCCTTTTTCAAAAGTAAAACAACATCCTCTTGAAGGTGGAGAGCTTCTTCCAGAGAATTGCTCCCTAATAGAGCATCATCAACATATATTTGCTGTTGGAGTGCTTCAGCAGCAAGTGGATGATTTTTTCCTTCGTCCATAATGAGCTGTTGTACTACTCTATTAGCAAGGTAAGGCGAGGACGTCATACCATAAGTGACAGTAGTCAATTGGTACACCTTTAGCGGGATTGAAGTGTCTTCTCTCCAGTATATTATCTGAAAGATCTGATCATCTTCATGGATGGATATCTGCCTAAACATTTGTTTTATATCACAAGAGAAAACAAATTTATGTTGACGAAAGCGAAGAATTATATCAGTAATGTCATTGTGCAACTTTGGACCCTGATGTAGAATGTGGTTCAGTGAGACACCTGAAGAAGATGGTGCTGATGCACTGAAAACAACACGGATTTTCCTATCTTTAAAAACGCCATGATGTGGCAAAAAGTAATGCGGCTTGTTTAGCGACGGCACAGATGTGCACAGTTTCATGTGCCCACATGCTAAGTAGTCATTAATAAAATTGACATACTTCTGTTTAAACTCAGGTTGAGATTCAAATTTGCGTTCAAGTGTATTAAACAGGCGGTTTACCAAAGTTGTAGAGTCACCTAGTTGAGCAGGGTTTCCGCTGAAAGGCAAGTGACAAACACATCTGCCGGAGGCATCTCTCTTATGAGTAGAGACGAAGTGAGCTTCACATTTTTCATCTTGTGGAGCGAGTTTTGTAGTGTGAGGTGGTTCCTCTATGGACCAAAAACGTTGCAATGTTGCGTGCAGATCACGATCATTCGTCGATAAAAGAGTCACTAAGCCTGAGAGTCTAAGGCTTAGACTTAAGTGAAACAGGTGTCGGACCAAGCACCACATAGCCAAAGATTGTATTGACAGCATATGGCATATTCTTGCCGAGATTCATAAAGGTACTATTAAGAGTCAATGCAAATAAATCTGCTCCAATCAGAAGGTCAACTGGACCCGGAACATCAAAAGTGGGATCCGCTAGCATATAACCTTTGAGTCGCTCTTTAATTTCTGGTGGGAGCTGAACACGAGGCAGATTGCATGATATTTTATTAAGAATCATGACTGGGTGAGATTTTGCTAAAATATTCCCACTGAGCGAAGACAATGTCACAAAGGTAAGTCCCTTTGTTTTCACTGGGGCGGTAGAGATGCCACTAAGTTCTGGAACATCTGTTTGAGAGCGGTACAAACACAAAGTCTTTGCACAACTTTCTGAAATAATTGTTGTTTGGGATGCACTATCAAGCACAGCTCGTACAACTGCTGCATTTCCGTTGGCAGATGTGATATGCACCAAAGCGGTTGCGAGTAACACAGTGTTATTCTGACTGCAAGAAACATCTATCAAGGTAGTATCCTGGTGACACTCTGCAGAGTGGTTTTGCTTATGCATCGTCGTTTCAACAGAAGGGCACAAGGTAGGTCTATCTGACTGAGTCAATTTTTGTTGCGGTTGTGCGGAGCGGTTATGAACAAAAAAATGTAGTAGGCTATAGTGACGCCTATGACATACATTGCATGTGTGGACGGACTTACAGGTGACTAACTTATGTGTTCCAAAACAATTTTGACACAAGTTCTTATTTTTAACAAAAGCTTGTCTGTCTTGTACAGTAAGTGCGGAAAAATCTGCACATCTATATATGTTGTGTGAATTTGATGAACAGAAGATACAATGCTGAGTGTGAGTAGTGACCATCGCTATTTTGTGTGGTTTAAACTGGTTTGTATTCATTTTAAAGCCACTGATTTTTTGAGAGGTTTGAAGAGAAGGTTCATTTTTTGAGATGATATTAGTTAAACCCGCTGCTTCTTTGCAAGAACATTTATTTTCTAAGAATGTAATTACTTCTGTAATGGTAGGAACATTTTGTAAATTATCTCGAGATCGTTCAAGTTTGGTCCTGAATTCCGTGTCAAATCTACGCAAAATATATGAGGTCAACAACAAACTTTCGCTAGCAATATCATGTCCTAGTGCTTTCAGTGCTTGATAATTTTCATTGTAGGTCGACAGAAAATTCCTCATTTGTTTAACTGAAGGATTATGCAATTGTGGTAACTCAATATATTGTTTACGTGAAGTGTTATCAACAATCTAGAATTTTGATATGTTTTTAGCAAAGTTTGCCAGGCTATGGCATAGTTTGTATTAGTGACAGGCAACGATTTAATTAAATTTAGCGGCTCATCAGTCAAACAAGAAAGCAAGTATGTAAATTTCTCCACATTAGCAATGGTTTCATTTTTGTGCACTGCATTTTCAAACAGACTGTGAAAGGCTACCCATTTCTCAGGTTGTCCAGAAAATGTTCCCAAGTTTAAGCGAGGTAAATTCACGGTGGGAGTAGGCGCAACTAGTTGTGATGCACCAGTGTGAGACTGATCCAAGGTTTCCTGCGGTAGCGATGGTAGAAAAGGAGCACACGAACTTTGTATAGCTATACTTAAGTCTGATATAGAATCTTGAAGTCTTGAAATCTGTTCATTATCAAGATCTTCTGGTAAAGGTGTTGTACTAAATAGTTTATTTATAAGCCTTTCAAATTCAGCATATTTATTTTTTGTGGTGGAACTAAGCAAACTAACTTTTCGTGTTTGCTGTTCAGTTAAATTACCTATACCAATAACCTCAAGAGCAACAATTTGCTTGTTAATATCATGAAGCCTACTCTCAATCAGTTCACTTTGCTTCACAAAAGAAGAAAATCTCATTTTGGTAATTTATTAATACACTCGGTTTAAAAAACAGATTCAAATGTAAATAACAAAAGAGTTCTAAGTAAAAGTTGTAATTCACAATGTTCTTCCAGTATTCAGTAATTTCCAGTCCAAATAATTTTAATTTATTTTTTTTATCACTCTAAAATACCAATAGCGTAGACGACAGTAATAATGGTAATATGGTAATAAAGGAATATGGCTACTGTATTTTACAGAAACTAATACAGAGGTCGGTTTTGAAGAAACACACTACACTTTAGAACTATGCTTGCTAGATAAAACATGAAATAACACACGCTGCACAATGAATCAATAAACTATGCTTGCATGAAAAAACATGAAAAAATCATAACAAAATGAAAAGAGCCCTGAGTATTGGCAATACTTGCCAGTAGTAAATAATTTTTTTTTTTTTTAATATTTAAGCGTTACAATAATTCAATAAACGTAATAATAAATAGCATAATAATTAATAAAAATCTTGCTTTCCAACATGCTGGATTCAGAATGAAAGATGCTATCCGGGCTGGACGAACCAAAAATGTGGGGTTCTTTTTTATTAGCAGTGGACTGTATATTGTAAAACTAAATAGTTAAAAGGATTCATCCTCATGTAATCAACAATGCATAAATATTAAGCGTTCACTGACCTTGTCCTTGTGCGTTGTAAATGTCCCGTTGTAAGCAACACTTCGCTGATTTTTTAAGCAGTCCTAAACTTCACAATAATATTCTAATAAACGTTAAACACATAAAATAAACACATGAAATAAGCGGAGTTTTATATTATAATAAGCGGAGTAAAATAACAATAGCGGTGAATAGTCTTTCTATTCTTGCGGTATGCGTGTATAAACCAAAAAGAACTGAACTGCACGATATGCCTTACACTACTGGAAAGAAAAACGCTCTAATTATGATTGCTGATTACAATGTGAATTGTACTTTGAAACAGGTAATGGGAGTGCACTCTATTAGAGATAATGAAGTAGAGATAGGGTGAGTTTAACTATTGTTATGAAAACAGAATATCTGACATACCTATAAGTTGTAGGCATTTACTGGTAATAATGGAGACTTTATTAACAGTTCACTAAAACGTTTTTTATTTTTTGTAAACTGTTCACAATGTGCAAATATATTTTTATAGGTATCACTTGCAGAAGTACAATATTGACAACAGTTTCTGTTAGTCACAGTAATACCTCTTTATTTTGTAATAACCATAAAACCTGCAATTTAGCTTGACAAGTACAGGAAAAAATATGCATTACACAAACCGCAGCAGAGTATAATCTTGTGTTATAATTATACTGATACATAATTTTTAGATGTATTTTTGTAAATGACATTAAATAATATTTAATTAATATAATATATAATATTATTTAATTAAATAATCATATTAAATACTTAATTAACTATCAGCTATCTGCAAGTAAAAACTGTCAAAAGTAAATTACACAATTGATTCAAATAAAAAAATGCTAACAATGTAAAGAAAATTATTGTAAATTCATCAAATGCTAATTTATTTACTATAATCAAATCTATTAAACAAGAAATGTTATTAATCAAATAAAGAAATTATGCAATGAATTGTTGTACCTAAAAGTCATGCTTTCAGATAAACAGCTGGCTTTTTATCACTAAAGGAGATAAGTAAAGTGTGGTGTTTTAAGTGATATATGATATACAAATATAACAGTTCGATTTTGCATGATTTTGTTGTGGGGAACCTACACTTAAAAGAGCCTGAAAAGGATGAGCTGTTTTTTATATTTGAACATAGTTAAAGTTTTATTTAACTACCTATATAGAAAACAGTAATAGTTATACTGTATTTTTACGTTAAGGCTTTCTGTAGAACAGAACAGACATAATGTAACATTTATCAATTCCTCTGTGCATTGCTGATTTCACCTGTGTATTTTTAGATGTCTGATGACTCCAAACAAGTTGTTGTTGTTTTCTAATGGCAGGACATTGAATCATTCCATTTGTCTTCTGGCATCCCAACAGAGTTTTGGTAGATTCCCTGTCTCTTGATAAGAGTGATCCAATCCCGAACACACAAGAAGATGGTCTCTGTTCATTACTGTATTCAGCTGCTTACAAATTTTGCAGTGGTGGGATTTGTAGATCTTAATACGATGGAGGTGTTCAGCAAGGCAGTCGTGACCAGTATTGAGTCTGAAGTTCGCTACTGCTTGGTTTCTGGGTATATTTTTGTTTTTGTCCCAAGTGTTTCCAATGTTTTCCCACCATTTACCACTAGACGCAAGGCTGGCCTCATTGGTGAACATCTCTTGTGTTTTGTTTTTAACAAGTCTTTTGATTGTTCTTGTGCTGTGTAGTGTTTTTCTCCCTTGCAATGTTGTACCCTTTTTAGCTAGCAGGTCGGCTGTTTCATTCCCACTTATTCCTACATGTGAGGGAATCCACTGGAGAATTATTGTTTTCCCTTGTTTACTGAGAAGGTTTATTGCATCCTTTGTTTCTTTTACAGTGCTATCTATAGGCTGTCTGTTTGATGCGATAGACTGGATTGCAGACTTGGAGTCAACAAGAAAAACGGCTTTTTTAAAAGCTAGTGGTCTGAGTAAGAGTTGTTGTAATGCCATATGTATTGCCTTTATTTCTCCGTCAAAACTGGTTTTATTTTCTCCCACTGAAATGTAGTGGGAGAACAGTTCACAATGTACTCCTGCGCCAGCCTTTCCATGTTTTCGTATGAGCGATCCGTCTGTATAGATTCTAAGGTACTCATCCTGGGGATATCTTTCACTGATGGTTGCTAGTGCCATCTGGTGCAAGATTGTGGGAGGTGCATCTTGCTTTTTCATATCAGACAGAAGAGAGAGATTGGTGTTGATTGTTTGGTATTCTGTAGGTTTAATTTTTGGGCAAAAAGGTTCTATTTCAGTTGTGATGCCCAGCAGTGTCAAGTACTTGTTGGCAGTATTAACTGGTAATGTCTGGGTCTTCAGATGTGTTCCGTCTTGGCTATTTTTTGCCCATTTTGCTTGTGGTAAGGCTTTTATTTTGGCCAGAGAGATGGCAGCTTGTTGGTTTATTTCTGAAGTGATCGGTAAGTGGCCTGTGTACAACTGAAGAGAAAGGGCAGGTGTGGTCTTCACACCTCCGCTAATCAGTCGTAGGGCATTGTTTTGTGTTGTTTCCAATGTCTTCAGATTAGAGTTGCTGGCTGTTACAAGTGACTCCAAACAATCGGATGTCTGCGTGCAAACAATTCTGAAAGTTTTGACTGAAGAGGTGTTAAATTCTTAGTGCTTGTAAATATGTCAGTTTAAACTTTAACAAAAAAACTGGAAATTTATAGAAAATGTATATTTTGGGGTAGAGGTACGTGTAAATGGAAGCTAAAGTATATGATTACATGTACAGGACTACATGTAAAGAAACTCTTGGTGTATCAGTAAAAAAAAACTGAATCTGAACTCAACCAGAATCCAAATTCATTGTGAACCCATGTTTTTACACCATAATCATCAAAGTCCTCTTCTCCTAGTACTCTTTTCTATTTTGAATTATTTCTCTTAATTTTTCAATTTACATGACCCATATTACATATATTAAACAACACAAAGATTAAAGAGACAGAAATTAGAACAAACACAATACACAAAATTCAATATACGAATTTCTATTGTTTAAGTCAGAAAGTTAGAAACTACGAAGTGAACAATAATTATAGTACAGCATTGATTATCCGAACCTCTCGGGACGAGGGCCCGTTTGGCTAATCGATATTTCGGGTAATAGATCTAAATTGGAAACATTTCTCTTTACAGAAACAAAGGTTTTTATGTTAAAATCCTTTCTAACATACTGTTATATAATTACAGCAACCTGTATACTGTACCGTAATGTATTACTAAGACTAAAAATCACTGAATTAAAACAGAGTGTAATTAATAAAAACCAAAAGTTAATTTAAACAAAATTAGAGTTTAATGACAAACATTGTACTATAAAATTAATTAAAAATTAAAAGACAAAACGTACAGTACCATGGATTTATACTTTTTTGAAGAATTATTCTATCGCTGTTGCTTCAAACCAATATTCCAGTTTCTCGCTATTAAAGACTGAAGTCGTTTAAGATTCATAAGCTGAATACAATATACCTCGTCTTCTGTTTTAGAACAGCCTCAAGTGCGTCAAAAGCTTTTACTGCCGTCGGTGGTTTTGTATTAGTAGCATTCTCGCCGTCTTCATCCGAATCTGTTTTGTTATTATGTTCATTTAATGACTCAACTATCTCTTCATCGGTTAATAACTAAATACTGGGATCGGCTTCATCCACCTTTAGCCAATCGTTAACTTCTTCTTTGTTACAGTTTTTAAACTGAGGAATATTCTGTACCATTTGATGCATGATTTTAATATCTGTTGTGAAGGTCCTCGCCTTTACCTTTTTAATTAAAAATTACTCATCATAAAATAATACTTACCGCTGCCAGAATTTCACTTACCGTCATGGTCCCCGTAAAACTTGCTTTTAAACTGCCAAGGTCGCCAACATGTTTTTATTAGATATACATGTAAACTTTACACTCTTGCCCTTATAAAATCCCGCTATCTGACCACCCTTAAAACCCAGAAAATCCCAAATTTCGTTAGACGAGTTGTCAACACAGAAAACTAGGAAATGGTTTACGGCGAAATAACTACGCTAACACATGTTTATAGAAGAATGAACCTTTTAATTACTCTTTTTATTTTAATTAATTACTCTATCATTGATTATTACGTTTTCTTTATATTTAAAATGTTTACTAATTTTAGTCCAATAATTTTGTATAGACTATGACTACTACATCTTTCTAGTTGAGCCAGTACTTTTAATAACCCATACACACACTCACTCAATTTACATTTCTTTTTTAAAACTTCCTATTTAATTAATGAGCTCTTTATTAATTATAATGTTTTGGCCAAATGAAACTGTCTTTACACTTGTTACCTATTTGCGTAATATCCAAATGTTGTACACTATATTGTCCGGAACTGTTTTCACTAGTCACTCTCCACTCCGAACACAGTTTATTATTACCTTACGTTTTTTTATATTACTTGGTAGGCCTACTTTTGTATTTTTCGGCCTACCAAGAACTCGTCCGAGGCTACCGTTTTTGTTCTGGTAACTGTCTGCTGATTGTCTGGCCGCTCAGCCGTGCGTTGCAATGGAACTGGCGTTAGTTCGCTAAAGCTGAACATACAGAGCTGGTCACGTGATCTTGAGTCTGCTCTACCATTGGTGTTGTTAAAAGAGCGCTATAACTTAGGCATAGGATTTAGCAATATTTTGCCGCCTGGCGCAATGTGCAGTTACATTACTCTCTTTCATAATTCACGCCTGATGTGAAGTTAGGTGTTATTTCACAATCGGTCTACGTTGCTTGAGTGCGGAGACAAAACATAGCCGTTTTATTCTGTAATAAACACAGCCTATCTGGTTGACTAACTTGGGGTTCTACAAGGGTGAACAATGACTGTATGGAAAATATAATTTTTAAAATGTTACCTTGGCCCTACAATTTCGTACCGTTACAATACCCCCCCCCCCAATAAGAGATTGAAGGCCGGAGCGTTCAAACTCTTATTGCCTAAACCCTAAGAGGATCAGTGAGGATATGGCACCGCAACCCCCCTAAACACTCTACTAAAATCATGGGTTCTTACCCCCCTAGTCTGGCGACTGCGACAGCACCCATCCGATCTTACTGGACTTCTCTGTTCGAGATCCCAACACCGAAAAATCGAACAGATACCCGACCCAGTATCGCCTGACTTTTAAAACATTCAATTAAAAAATCAACAAACGGCCTTCCATCACTCCATATCCCACAACTGATTTGTTTCCTCTTAGCCGTACTGGTTCATTGACAACGTACTGGCTCATTTTACATTATAGAATATCTCTTACCCTAAAACATACTGTTAATAAAACAATATAAGATATATACAATACAATGGTACATATAATTCCGGTCAAATTAAAGAACATTACCCATACACTGTTATCCTCCAAAATAATACATAGATTATACAAGGTATCTTTACTACTATATGTATAGAACAAAAAATTCATGACATATGAAAAATCTATATGGACAGTAATATACACCTCTTGTTTTCCAAACACTATCTCAACTGTAACGTTCTTTCAATTTTTTTTTTTTTTTTTTAATTTAAATGAATACTTTAATCATTATTTACATCAATTAGCCTTTAATTTATAATTCCAATTTGAATTTAAATGAAAATAAAGTTAAGTTCATTGTTAAAAATCATCGTTTCTATTAATTTAATTACCAGATTAATTTAATTTTATTATCTCAAGACTCTAAATTATGGTAATTACCTCATTATTTCAATCTTATTTGTTCGAGACAACTTTATTTATTTAACTAACATTTTACAAAGGATTAAAATATTATCTCCATCACATCAGATGTTTCTTTTGTTTCATAATAGAATCTGCTCAATGGTACTGATTCATCAAACTGCAACAGTTATCAACTTCAACACATCTGGCTGTAAACATTGGTCACACAACCTGCCTGTTTACATAAACACTTGTGTGCCAGACTTGTTTTCATAAACACTCTCGGTCTCAACACTCACATAGTCTAAACATTCTGGTTACATCATATACTGACATATCTGCTTGCTACAAATTTTTTACTTCTATAAATCTTTTAATGTTAACATATTTGTCAAAGTCTATTTATTACAATTCAAACCAAATGTTCACCTTTCGGTTATTATTACTTTTTAATTACAATTTCTATTTAATACCATTATCTCAATTCATGTTTATTATTGAATTAAACTCTTTTCACACCTGTAAGCATTTTATTTTATCTAACTGGTATTATGAACTTTATACTTACAATCTACTAGCACAAGCACAAAATATACACACCAATATCTCCACGTAACCTCTGAAACATTTAACAACAATGTTATTTCATACAAACAATTTAACATTTATTTATTAATATCAAGTCTCATAAAACAATTTAAACTCATTAGAAAAATTCAACCATATAACATTTAAGTCAAGCAAAATATTTAAACGTTTCAAATTATTTTAATTAGATCAATTATTGAAAACAACATTTTTAATTACTTTCACCCATTGCAATAACTACAACTCATTCATTATCTTCTTCCAAATTATTTTTGTTATTTATGTAAGCTGCAAAATATTAATATTATTATTATCATCACAACAATTTCTACTACATACATACATTGTTTATCTAACATTTTATAATACATACAATTACTTTCACTAAACATGTATTTACAAATCGTCATCATTAATTATTCAGTTATATCACACTTCAATGTCAAAATCAGCTGGGTCATTACCATATATTAACATACTTAAACTGTTCCTTCCGCGATTTTGTAATCTAACCTCCATCGTCATGTAATAGTCGTACCTTTTTGTAACATTTCTCTTTCTTACTTATACTCAATTTGTCATTATTATTACTATAATAACACACCATTATTTCTAAGTCCTCTGTTATACCATTCATTAGGTCATAAAACTTGTCACGATCAATTAATTTTGTCCAGTCTCCCTCGGTAATTTCTCTCAACATCATGTCAGTTATTTTGTCATCATAAATTATCTTATTGTTATTTAAACGCACTTCTAACCTTACTTTCCATTCACCATAATCTCTTTTTAAATTATATGTTTCTATCTCTTTGTCAACCCACAGTTCTCCATCCAAATTTCTCTCATCACAATGCCACATCACCCTTTCTCTCTCATTCCATGCAGAGGGTACTAACTTAATTAAACATTTCCTAACAACAAAAAACTTCAAAAAATAATTATTCGTAGAACCCTTGTCTACCCAGTATATGCGTGAAGATCTTTCTTCACCCCCCAGAACACCTCGTAAAAAATTTACCCCCTGTTTCATACCCACAATATAACTCTCTTTACACTCATTATCTAATTCATCAATGTCAATTACTACGCCTTTACAATCTATTACTTTCTCTCTCTCACTCATTATCTCTATCTCATCACTATCCAACACTGCACTCTCAACTATATCATTATTATTATTCACCATTATTTCATCATTAGAATTAATTATATTAACATCACCACTTACCTCAGAGTTGTAATCATCATAATTATCTTCACTATTCAACACTACTTCTTCCACTATTTGGTCACTGTTATTTATGAATTCATTATTAGAATCATCATTAGCACTCACCTGGTTAATTATTTCTTCACTATCATTAACAACATTATTATCACCCTCTATTGCTACATTTTCAATTGTGTCACCATTATCACTTTTGATCTCGTGACTACCATTTTCTATTATTTTACTCTCACTAACCCCTTCACTTACCTCGTTACTTTGTTTACCTGTATCATCACTATTTTTATTCAGGAAAGCGTATAGTCCCGTTTTTTGTTCTTCCATTTGTCTAAGCTGAGTATTTAATTTACGCCAATCGTCCTCCGTCATTCCTTTCAAAACCCTTTCAAACTCGCGCATGAATTCCGTACTATTCCCGAACTCTCCCCATCCACTCACTTTATTTTCTTGTGACTCGGCCATGTTCAAAAATTTATTTATAATATACTCTTTGTATATAAAAAACCACTATTATCCTATAAAATCAAAACACCTAACACAATCATTGTCAACAGGACAAGTAAACACAATAACCCTATCAAAACATAACCTCTTTATAACGTAAATATATATACGATTATTTCTACAAATACGTCGTTACCAATTCCTAATTTCTGTGCTTTAAAACAGGTCTAGTTCCTATAAATTTTTATATACGAACATCCTGGCAGGGGCGTCGCTGTGAAGGTCCTCGCCTTTACCTTTTTAATTAAAAATTACTCATCATAAAATAATACTTACCGCTGCCAGAATTTCACTTACCGTCATGGTCCCCGTAAAACTTGCTTTTAAACTGCCAAGGTCGCCAACATGTTTTTATTAGATATACATGTAAACTTTACACTCTTGCCCTTATAAAATCCCGCTATCTGACCACCCTTAAAACCCAGAAAATCCCAAATTTCGTTAGACGAGTTGTCAACACAGAAAACTAGGAAATGGTTTACGGCGAAATAACTACACTAACACATGTTTATAGAAGAATGAACCTTTTAATTACTCTTTTTATTTTAATTAAATACTCTATCATTGATTATTACGTTTTCTTTATATTTAAAATGTTTACTAATTTTAGTCCAATAATTTTGTATAGACTACGACTACTACATCTTTCTAGTTGAGCCAGTACTTTTAATAACCCATACACACACTCACTCAATTTACATTTCTTTTTTAAAACTTCCTATTTAATTAATGAGCTCTTTATTAATTATAATGTTTTGGCCAAATGAAACTGTCTTTACACTTGTTACCTATTTGCGTAATATCCAAATGTTGTACACTATATTGTCCGGAACTGTTTTCACTAGTCACTCTCCACTCCGAACACAGTTTATTATTACCTTACGTCATTTTATATTACTTCGTAGGCCTACTTTTGTATTTTTCGGCCTACCAAGAACTCGTCCGAGGCTACCGTTTTTGTTCTGGTAACTGTCTGCTGATTGTCTGGCCGCTCAGCCGTGCGTTGCAATGGAACTGGCGTTAGTTCGCTAAAGCTGAACATACAGAGCTGGTCACGTGATCTTGAGTCTGCTCTACCATTGGTGTTGTTAAAAGAGTGCTATAACTTAGGCATAGGATTTAGCAATATTTTGCCGCCTGGCGCAATGTGCAGTTACATTACTCTCTTTCGTAATTCACGCCTGATGTGAAGTTAGGTGTTATTTCACAATCGGTCTACGTTGCTTGAGTGCGGAGACAAAACATAGCCGTTTTATTCTGTAATAAACACAGCCTATCTGGTTGACTAACTCGGGGTTCTACAAGGGTGAACAATGACTGTATGGAAAATATAATTTTTAAAATGTTACCTTGGCCCTACAATTTCGTACCGTTACACTGTGTCTTGATGTCCAGTATCAGATTTATGTTCCTCATTTAACGTTTGATTTCGAAGTTTTCCCCAAGCTCGTTTTAGAGTTTCAGTTTTTACGCTATACCAGGCATCTGCAATTGTATAGTTTTGATCCTTCTTCATTTTCACTAAGTACCGGAGAAAATATTTGTGGTAAGCTGTTTAAATGTTTCTACAACACTTTGGTCCATGGGTTGCAATATACTTGTCACGTTCGATGGGATGAACATCACATCAATATCCTCATGCTGAGGTAAAGAATCAGCCAAAGAATGTGCAGGGGCGTTGTCCAATAGCAACAATACAGGACCACTAATTTTATTTTCTGCCTTTCTGTTTTTTACCGCAGGGACAAACACAGCATTAAACCATTTAGTAAAATTTTCAACGTTTATCCAAGCGTTTTTGTTGTTGTAAGTAATTAACTGGGAAATTATTCATATTAACGTCTTTGCAACATTTAGGTGTCTTAGATTTTCCTATAACAGTTAATTTTAATCTGTGGGAACCACTTGCATTTGCGCACGTCACAATTGTGACGTGTTCTTTATTACCTTAGAACTCAGAAGCAATTTTTCGTTTCTTAACACTATTGTCTTTTTTGGAACAGCTTTCCAGTTAAGCCCAATCTCATCAGCATTGTAGATAATTTCAGTGTTGTACCCTTTTTCTTTTATAAAAAGGAAAATTGTTTCTTAAAATTATCAGCATTTTCAAATTTGTAGAAAGTTTTTTGCCTGAAATATCTAGCTGATGTATACCATGTCTCAATTTGAATTTTTGCAACCAGCGTGTCATAGCTTTAAAGTGTGGATCGCCTCCCGATTTTTTCGTTTATTATAAGTACCTTGTCATTTTCAGCTGTTTTCATAGTTTTTCTGGAAGTAGAATCTTCCAAAGTTTCTAGTTTACCACTGTAAGACATTAACTTAAGTTCACTTTTTTTAATGTCAGTAATAGTTGATTTATCAACGTTAAATTCAGAAGGCAATGTGCTAACTGTTTCTCCTTTCTTCAGACGATCAATAATTTTAAGTTTATCATTTATTGACAGCACTACTCTCTTTCTTTTTGTAGATATCGTAAAGCATGTGATATAACTTTATTTATTATAATTGAAACTTAATTTATTTTGCTTTTATTCACCGTTTCTCTTTCTAATTTCTTCGGGTGCCATCTTGCATTTGTCCAACTGCAAGAAAAAATATATGTACTTACCATTTTCGGGCCAGTTTCTTTTCGGCGAACACAAGAGATCAGAATGGTTTATTTGCAGTAATTAGTTTAATTCATATTTGCATTGAACAAAAAAATTTTATTTATTCTATAATACACATAGTAAAAACATAAAACTTCTTTTCCTGCATTTAACTACTTTGCAGATTTTACTACAAACTCATGAAATAAAAACAATTAAAATTAATTTTCTTACATCTTTTCCATTTTTGATTTTTTATTATTTATTAATTATATTTCTGTCTTTTATTCACAAACCAGCACTCCTTTTATATTCTTATATTCACGCTCTCTATCTCTCTCTCTCTCTCTCTCTCTCTCTCTCTCTCATTACGTTTCTGTACCCCCCGGTTTATTAAGTTCATTAGTTTAAGTATATTTTCGGCTGCCAGTTCTATAGTAAAACATTCTCAAGTTTTTAAAGCTTTTAGATCTACCCCTTGTTGGTTACTTATCTGCCAAACTCAAGATCTTGACGAGCCCGTCTCTACCACGCATTCGTTTCTATTCCGCACATTTTCATTATTTCTTTCATTCACCGGAACTATAACTTTATTAAACTGTTTACTTTTGATTAATTTCACATTTTTAAATAATTTGTTATGTACGGGCGCGACGAAAACTACGCCCGGTCGGCAGACGCGCGGACTGTTTGCGTCCTTAGTTGTTAACTGTTCATGGCCGACTGATGAGACGAACGGCACTATTTTGTGTGGTGGCCGCGCTGTCTTACTAATTTTCATTGTTCTAAATGTTGTATCACTATGCCAGTATGAGGTTCGTCTGACACTCCTGCATTCCAGCGTTACGTATACACTGACGTAATATCGTCCGACTTGATGTTACATAATATATAACTGTTTTTCTTGCGTCTGTATGTTGACCTTGACACAAATCCACATGCTGGTTTGCTGCGTCGTTTCAATTCATGAATAATATTTTACAATCACTCTTTCTAATTGGGTTTCCAATCAAATTTACCTTCATTATTAATTTACGTTTATGTCTCCCAAAATTATTATTACATCATAAAATTTTATTTCCTTTTTATTAAACACAATAAAATATATTTATTACCCCGAGTAGGCCTAAATGTCCCGTTACAATACCCCCTCAATGAGAGGTTTTATGCCGAAGCATAAAAACTCTCATTGACACATTCATACTTGCTAAAGGGACCAGTCAGGATATGTCGCCACAACCCCCTTTACCGTTTACATAAAAAATATAATTAACTCACCCTTGGTCCAGTGACTGTGACAGCACCTGAATGACCTTACTGGACTTCTCTCTCGAGATCCCAACACCATAAAGTCAGACAGATACTTAACGCTCCTGCTCTGACGCGCTGGCCAGCTCAGGACCGCGGCCACAGCATCACCAGAGTCTGAAACAACAAATCAAAATATCAACTAGTGGCCTTATACAATACTATATCCCTAACTGATCTGTTTCCCCTTAGCTGTGCTGGTTTGCGTTAAGAAGCACTGGTTTTTCTTAATACTTAACTTCTAACACATGTATATATGAATACAATACTTATTCTAACAAAATATAAAACATCCAGCCTCAATATCGACATTCTTTACACCCTTTTCTTGTTACATCTTACTCCCAAAATTCAAAATATTTCTCTGATTCTATCAGAATTTAAATAAACATTTCCCATTACAATATTACAAATATCTCTCATCTCCCAAATTACATCTAAACTTTTTAAATTCATTACTAAATTCTCTTGAACATATTTAAATCAACTGCATAATAACAAATTATTTACTTATATCTTTCTCAAACTTTGTTAATCATTTCCATCAAAACATCTCAAATTAACACAAAATCATCTAAGTACATCATAAAATCAACTCCATATTCTACATCATTGACATAATTTAATCTTCTATTCAATAATTCATTACTAACAATTTAGTAACCTCCTTTTATATCAAAATCTATACAATTACATATTAACTATGAATTTTTTATTATTTATTTTCATCATTTATTTGTTTGGGTGATTTTCAGTTATTCACAATGATCTGATTGATTGAATTGGCATTTATATATCTAACCTTACTCACCTTGCTTCCTACTAACAACCACTAACGGACTTATATAGCATGACACCAATCTCTCCAAAATATTTACCTCCACTAATTCTCTAATTTCCACTTAAATCATTTTCCTCTTATAATAAAATAACTAATACCCTCTTTGTAAATAGGATGTGTGTTCCCCACTTGGCAATTCCATGCATAACCTTTTGCCCCTCCACCAAATATCGGCAAACACTCTTCGACCCTTCGCAACTACCTGCCCAACGACGCACGTTGATCATTCCCTACAACATCACCCTCATCTACAAAATATCACCATAAACTATTTATTCTCCATTTACATTACTCACCTTCTCTACATATAATCACTAACCACTGTGTCCCTAAAATATCTAATACTCTCTTTGTGTATTACTGGTATTTCAACTTCTCATTCTCTCTAACTCCCCTTAACTGTAATTGACTAACTCAAATGCCTTTATTTATCATTATCACCCAAACTCCATCTTTTACAACTTTACATTTATTCACTATTTATTATCAAGTTTAAATCTTATAAAATTATTTACATTCATTATCAAACTTTATTTGTACAACATTAATTAAGTAATTAATCTCCAATTATTTAATTCAATTATTTAAAATTTCATCATTACTTTCATCACTTGATTAGTCAAAACAAAAAAATGTTAATTGTTATTATCAAATCAATTAAACTAAAACTTCCTGTTACATACATGGTTTACATAATATTATATGTAATACACAACATCAAGAATACACGAATACATTGACATTAATACACAAAAAAAATATACAATCCAACTTATTATTTGTTATTGTTGACCAAAATCAGTTCATAAACAATCCATTTTAAAAAACACTGTCCACATAATTAAATGTTCATTACACAATAAACACTTTATCCACCATCATCGAACAACAGTCGAATCTTAGGTCTACATACATTATTTTTTATTAAATATATGATATTATTATTATCAATATAACACTTATTTAAATTTTTATGTCTTTCCACAATGTCGTTTGAATTAATAGGCTTATTCCATATCAATTTATCATATAACATGTCATCATAGGGTATGGTCCTGTCGCCCTTAGTATAATTTGTCATGATTAAGTAAGTTATAAAGTCATTACTGTCGTCATCATAATTATCTACTACTACACCCGTTATTTCACAAGGTAAGTGCTTGTTATCATTATTATCATCATCTACTATTGCTGCTATCTCAGCTTTAAGACAAGGTACGTATTCACTATAATTATCCACCATCTCTACTCCTAACCTTTCTACAAATTCTCTACAATTTCTATTTACTTTAAAACTCTCTATCTCTCTCTTTCTCTCTCTCTCTCTCTCACCACAATACCTCTCACCATAACACCATATCACACTGTCTCTATCATCCCATACAGAGGGCACTAACTCATAAAAATTCGGGGAACAACTCAAAGACCTCATGTCTTCCAATAATAAGGGACTCTTGCCCTTCAACAACATTTGTAAACACCTTGGTTCACAATAAACCTGGGGAAAATTTACCCTCTGCAACCCTTCTACTGAAACGTCTTACCTACGTTACGTTACAATTGGGGAACCTGGTTAATTAGCTCAGGCCAATTAAACAGGCTGCCATAATCTTTACAAAATCATAAATAACTATTAAGTACACAAATGTTAAATAGGGTTCCGTGAATTGAGGGATATTGACAAGGGATTTGGTAGATATATTCACTCACCTTTTGGATAACCATGACATCTCTTTATTACATAAATTTAGCAATGAGTATATTAAAGATAAAACATTTGTACCTCTTGTACAAAGAGAATTAGAGTAATTTAGTACTGAGTTAGCATAGTTTTTCTTTTATTAATACCCTCGGATCCGAGTACTTCGTTTCAGCATATGATATTACATTTATAATATTTATTCTTGTGTTATCTTAAATACTGCTTTATTTAACCAAAAATTATTTAAATTAACGCATGTTATTGCTAAACATGAAATTACATTTAATTTAATTAAATCAGTCTTTCTTGTTTTACTTAAAGTTCAGTTTTTATCTATTTAGTGTTTATCATACAATATTATACTTCAAGTTTTGAACCACTGAATTCAAAGTTCAGTGTCACCTGTGGGTATCATCCTCGGCGAATCGGCGACTCTCTCGGTTGTCCTGGTGTCTTGTAGTTTTCTTCTGAAGATCAGGTTTCTGTTGTTGGTGAAGTTTGGAAGTCATTTTAGTCATGGTGAGTCCTGGTTCTCTCCTTTTTTAATAAGTTGTAGTAATCGCTTGTTGTTTTGGACTTTTACACAAAAGTTTTATTCACTTGTAATCACGTCACATGTTGATTTAGTTATTGAGTTTCACATTATAATTTCACCATATTTCTAATTACATACACTTTATTGTTTAGATTCCCAGAGATGTCATAGACGCTCAATTCTCATTCACACTCACTTGTTCACTACATATTTACTTTAATTATACTTGTAGATTATATTCGCGGTTCACATGTTGTTTAAATTTATATTTAGTGCCGCTACATCTCAACTGTGAGTTTATTTACTTTTGAAAATATAATTATTATACCGCATCTCGGCAATATGCTGTTTACGCTTCGACCGCTCCATTCCAAGTGGTTTATTAGTTAAGGGGTGTGAGTAGTAATCTCGCTTCACTTACTATTCAGCATAAAAGTAGTTCCATATTCGATTAATATTTACTCGTTTATCCTCTGACATATTTAACTATATTTAATTATACTACGGTTTCTCTTACTTATTATTTTATTATTGTACATCATTATGTTTTTTATCAAGTTCCGATTTAATACAATTATTAGTCATATTCACGGGTAATTATTCGTGTTGATTCCGGTTTCGGCAGGTTAAAGCCGGGTTAATTATTAAGGGGTGTTATCGCAATTTTATTATAGAATTCTTTTTGGTTTTAAAACTATTTATTTTGGGTATTATGGCGGGGTTACATTATCATTTTCATTAGGGGTTTATGTTCTGTTTTAATGTGAGATTTTAAATTATTTTAAATTTCTTTTATTTCATTTTTTCCTCTTTTAAAATCGTCACACTACCTCTATATTCTCTTTACACACTCTCTTTAACCCATCAACACACACTAATATTTCATTATTACATTCTAAAACTTCATCAGCACTATTTTTAATTATATTTTCATAATTCACACCCCTACTTACCTTATTATATGTCATCTGACCGTCTTTATTTACATTTAATTTATCTGTTTCTCCACTATTCTTTACCCCCATTATACTCTCAGAATTGTAATTAACATCATTATCATCACTATTCAATACTTTATTATCTAACACTACCTCTTCCACTATTTTGTCATTATTAATATTTGTCATAACTATAACATTGTCACCTAACTTCTTATTCATTATCTGATCTAATTTACATTCTAAACTTTTATTCATTTCGTCAATCTTTTTCTCGCAATTGCTACTTATTGATTCTAATATCTGTTCTGTAATTGTATCAAAACGTTCATCAATCTCATTCAGACGTTTATTCATGTTAGTATCAAATTTAACATTTTGCGTATTCATTTCATCAAATTTAGCATTTATTTTATCATATTTAACGTTGGAATCACTTTTTTGTTCCTCAAACTCTTTACTGACTTTATCAAATTTTGCATTTAAGTTGCTATTTATATTTTCAGACATTGTTCTTATTAGGTTAAACATATCGTCCATCGACAACTCTTTTACTCTCGCTGTCGTTGGAGTACATTGTGCTGCTACATTATCGATTATCATGGACTCTGTAAGAGTGTTTTCTAAATTTATTTCTTTATTTTCCATTTTTAATAATAAAGTTATTTCTTTTATATCAAAATACTAACATATATAACATCTACTTATCACACAACAATGTATTCTATTTACATAACACTTTACGTTACTTCTCGTAACCTCCTACGTACCTTATTTATACTTCATTCATTTCAAACCACCATTCTGCTCTCCAAGTAGGCCTATATTTATATAAGAATATTTTATATAAATGTCCCTAAGTTCGGAAGCCAATTGTGATATAACTTTTACTTATTACAATTGAAACTTAATTTATTTTGCTTTTATTCACCGTTTTTCTTTCTAATTTCTTCGGGCGCCATCTTGCATTTGTACCAACTGCAAGAAAAAATATATGTACTTACCATTTTCGGGCCAGTTTCTTTTCGGCGAATACAAGAGATCAGAATGGTTTATTTGCAGTAATTAGTTTAATTCATATTTGCATTGAACAAAAAAATTGTATTTATTCTATAATACACATAGTAAAAACATAAAACTTCTTTTCCTGCATTTAACTACTTTGCAGATTTTGTTACAAACTCATGAAATGAAAACAATTAAAATTAATTTTCTTACATCTTTTCCATTTTTGATTTTTTATTATTTATTAATTATATTTCTTTCTTTTATTCACAAACCAGCACTCCTTTTATATTCTTATATTCACGCTCTCTCTCTCTCTCTCTCTCTCTCTCTCTCTCTCTCTCTCTCTCTCTCTCTCTCTCTCTCTCACTCTCTCTCTCTCTCTCTCTCTCTCTCTCTCATTACGTTTCTGTACCCCCCGGTTTATTAAGTTCATTAGTTTAAGTATATTTTCGGCTGCCAGTTCTATAGTAAAACATTCTCAAATTTTTAAAGCTTTTAGATCTACCCCTTGTTGGTTACTTATCTGCCAAACTCAAGATCTTGACGAGTCCGTCTCTACCACGCATTTCGTTTCTATTCCGCACATTTTCATTATTGCATTCGTTCACCGGAACTATAGCTTTATTAAACTGTTTACTTTTGATTAATTTCACATTTTTAAATAATTTGTTACGTACGGGCACGACGAAAACTACGCCCGGTCGGCAGACGCGCGGACTGTTTGCGTCCTTAGTTGTTAACTGTTCATGGCCGACTGATGAGACGAACGGCACTATTTTGTGTGGTGGCCGCGGCTGTCTTACTAATTTTCATTGTTCTAAATGTTGTATCACTACGCCAGTATGAGGTTCGTCTGACACTCCTGCATTCCAGCGTTACGTATACACTGACGTAATATCGTCTGACTTGATGTTACATAATATATAACTGTTTTTTTTGCGTCTGCAAGTTGACCTTGACACAAATCCACATGTTGGTTTGCTGCATCATTTCAATTCATGAATAATATTTTACAATCACTCTTTCTAATTTGGTTTCCAATAAAATTTACCTTCATTATTAATTTATGTTTATGTCTCCCAAAATTATTATTACATCATAAAATTTTATTTCCTTTTTATTAAACACAATAAAATGTATTTATTACCCCGGGTAGGCCTAAATGTCCCGTTACAAGCGTTAAAGTAAAAAGAACAGCAACGAACAAATGCACTAACGTAACTCAGCTTACTAACACTTGCAAAACTGAACAAGAACCGGTGTGGCAGACTGATGTTGAATGATGTCATCGGTGACTCAGACATTCGGCAACAGAGACTTCCGCTGACACAGTTTGTTTAACAATTGTACATGTATTTACCGAAATCTGTTGATGTAAGTGTGTTCATCGATTCTTTGTTTATCGATTGTAAGGCTGTATACCTAGAGCGTTTATTTATTACTGTACAGTATTGTAATAATTTATAGTATACAATTTTTTAAGTTCAATACATATGTTCAATCCAATACGCACGCCTACACGTGTCCAATACATTACTGCACAGTACAGTACATAATTTTATTTTTTATTGAGTTTAGATAAAAGATCATTCGGTTAATGGATGTTCGGATAATCAATGCTCTATTGTACTTTTTTATAAATACAGTTGTTTCAGAAACCTATCTTTAGTATGTGCACACGCTAAAACAGTAGAAGCAGAGGTGGAAGACAAAGAAGTATTCTACAATAAATTGGCATGCATTTATGAGAAATTACCCAGATATGATGCAAAAATTCTGATATATGTCATAATATATGTCAGAATGTGTAGGTGTCTCAACTGTGATTCTGCTAACTATCTCAATAAATGCATCGTTAGGGAAATATTAAATGTTGTTACATGAGGAGATAAAATTCCATGAAAGAAGTGGTATACAGATAAGCTAAGGGATAGTGAAAATAAAATGGAATATGAGAGAAAAACGGAGAAGGAAATAGTAGCAGTATTTGCATCAAAAACCACTGAAGAAGATTGGAAACATATTAAGGATGCTGTGACTAAAGTAGCAGAAGAGATAGTTGGGGAAAAACCAAAGAAGAATGAAGAATGGTTTGATGATAAGTGCCTTGAGGCAGTGCAGAAAAAAAACTGTGAGCGGCTTCAGATGCTACAGAAGGAAACAAGAAGTGCTCGAGGGCAATATCGAGAGAGCAGGAGGAAGCCATCAAAGCTTTGTCTTGAGAAGAAGACAAAATGGGTGAGGAAGAAGGCGGAGCATACGGAGGAGGTGGGACAGAATAAAGAAGAAAGTAAATTCTATCAGGCCATGAGAAGAGAAAGTAAATATATCAGCCACAAGCTAAGCTGCTCAGAGATAAGGAAAGTAACCTGATAGGTGATGAAACGAGAATATTCGAGCAATGGGCAAAGCATTTTGAAAATATATGTAAAGATGAGAGTATAGAGGATAATACCCCAGTAAATACATTAGGAAACCATGAATTGATAGAATCCCCAACTTTATGGCAAGGTGGAACAAGTAATTGACAAAATGAAAAATAACAAAGCTCCTGGAGAAGACAACCTAGTAATTCCATTGTTCAAGTAGGGAAATCACTGAAAAATAAGTTGCACAGATTAATTTGCCATATGTGGGAGGAAGAAGTTATGCCAGAAGATTGGAACATGGGTCTCATTGTTCCTGTATTTAAGAGAGGTGATAAGACCGAATGTAGAAATTTTATTACTTAATGTTGCATATAAAATACCCTTGAGTGTCTTGGCATAAAAATTGAGTGTGCTTGCTGAAATGATCACTGGGGAATATCGATGTCATTTCAGGCTTGACAGGAGCACTGTTGATCAAATATCTGTGATCAGACAGTCCCTTGATAAATGTTATAAATACGGCCTCGACCTTCATGTGCTCTTCATCGATTTCCAAGAGGCATTTGATAGGGTGGATAGGAAACAGTTGATGGTTTCTCTGCAGGAGTTTAATATCCCAACAAAGCTACTGAAATTATTAGCAAAGACACTCACAAAAACCAGAGCCAACGTCATGCTAGGAGGACAAATAAGTTAAGCATTCCCACTTAAGACAGGAGTTGGACAGGGGTGATGCACTGTCGGCTGTTCTCTTTAATCTGGAACTGCACAAAACAGTTAAAAAATTTAGATCCAGGGGGTACAATCATTAACAGGATAAGGCAAATCTTAGCACATGCATACGACATTGTACTTATTGGGAGAAATGTCTGTATACTGGTAGAAGTTTTTGGAGAACTACAGAGGGAAGGAAAAAAGTGGGTCTTAAAGTAAATTCAAGCAAAACAAAATATATGAAAGCATCCATGTCACAGGCATGGAGAACCCCAATAAACGTGACCATAAATGATTACACTTTTGAAGAAGTAAATGAGTTTACGCACCTTGGAGCTTACGTTAATAGTGAAAACAAGGTATCCAATGAAATAACTCGGAGAATAATGGAGGGGAATAGAGGTTATTTTGGTATATTAATATTATTAAGATCTAGTCTTCTCACCCACACTGAACTAGTACAGACTTAAAGAGACTAAACTGAAAATCTACAGAGCAATTATTAGGCCTGTAGTGACATACAGTTCCGAAAGCTGGACATTAAGAGCAATTGATGAGAAGGTTCTGAGGAGGACTTTTTAAAGGAAAATTATTGGATGAATCTTCAGACCAGTATGTTGTAATGGAGAATGGAGGATCAGATCTAATAAAGAAGTAGACTCCATTCTAAAACAAGGAAATATTGTTCGATTTATAAAAGTCCAGAAGAATCAGCTGGATAGGGCATGTAGAAAGAATGGACAACCAAAGACTCCCCAAAAGGATATGAATGGGCGCAGAAGACGAGACAGACCAAGAAAATGATGGCAAGGCATGGAAGAAGACCTGACTAGGACGGGTGACGGCTCGTGGAAGACCAAGGCACATGATCAGACTATCTGGAAGTAGATCATTAGGGAGGTCAAGGTCCATCCTGGACCGTAGTGCCAGATATGTATGAGGGGGGATCCAAAAGTAACGAGAATTTTTCTCTGGCAGTTGGTAGAACGCTAGTTCCGACTTCTCCCGCTAGGTACCTTCACTAGACACCATTTTGTATCAGTTGCCCTAGCGGCATTGTTGTGGAAACATTAGCGCGGTCAGTGTGACTATTTTATGTAAGCGCTGTTTCACGTTTTCGGCAATTTGTCAATGGCAGACATTAAATACCAACGTGCTAACATCAGGTTCTGTTTCCTGTTAGGGAAATCAGCAGCAGAAACTGTCGCAATGTTTCGGACGGCTTATGGGGGGGAAACTTTCAGCCAGGCAAGGATTTTGAGACGACAAGAAAGCACACGCGGAACAAATTTTGCTGCAATATGTTTCATCTTCAGATCTTCAGTCAAAATTCGTTGGCATGAACTCCAGGATATTCCAGTCATTTCCTCCAATTCATCGATTGTTCTACGACGATCAAACATGATCGCAACACGGATTTTTTCAATGTTTTCGTCCGTTTTGGAAGTCGAGGGACGTCCCGGTCTAGGTTCGTCTTCAATTGACATTTGAGAAAACCACTCGTAAATCCTTGCCTGGCTCAAAGCTTCCTCCCCATAAGCCGTCCGAAACATTGCGACAGTTTCTGCTGCTGATTTCTCTAACAGGAAACAGAACATGATGTTAGCACGTTGGTATTTAATGTCTGCCATTGACAAATCGCCGAAAACGTGAAACAGCGCTTACAAAAAATAGTCACACTGACCGCGCTAATGTTTCCACAACAATGCCGCTAGGGCAACTGATACAAAATGGTGTCTAGTGAAGGCACCTAGCGGGAGAAGTCGGAACTAGCATTCTACCAACTGCCAGAGAAAAATTCTCGTTACTTTTTGGTCCCCCCTCGTATGTATGTATAATTACACTAATTTATTTATATTTACTTTAAAAAAATATATTAAATCCTTTATGTAAAAGATAAAATATTTTACATGTCTCATCATAATGAACAAATACTTACAAATTGTTGCCTTTCAATGCTGCATGGTGAAGTACATTAAATCTACGTTTGTTTTTGAGGGTGAAATCTACTCCAGGGACATTACATAGTAAATCAATTATATCTACCGAATCTTTTCCTATTGCATCATGCAAAGCTGTGTCTCCATATGAATCCTGTAAGAAGACAAATGTAACAGAATATTATATAAGGTAACATACGCTTTAAACAACAATTATATATGTTTTTTATAAACATAATGTATGGAAGTATAAACTTTAACTAATGAATTTTTGATAAATTTCATGATTTTTTTTCAACAATTTTTTGAATTTGCATTTGTTTGTTGCCAAACGTACACTTCACAGATTAAATCTGCATCATCTTTTTAAATGAATAAACAAATAATTACAGCTAAATGTATTTAAATTATTTAATTGTTGCAACGTGTGTTTACATAATCAGCTGTTTTGATAGATACACAAAAATATTTTGATACTGTCTCAATGTTCGTACTCGCACTACATTTTCGACGTTATGAATATGCTGTTGTATCGATATTGTTACAACACAAATAAGCCACCCCAGTACCAGGGATAAAAAAGATAATATTAAATATAAATATACTTCATATTAAATAAAATGATTAAAGATAAATAAAATATAAAGACAGTGACACGACAAACGACGACATTACCCAACCCAAGTGATTGACCAAACAAACAGGAAACCAACAAAGAAGGGAAAAAACCAGAACCAAAGAAGAATAAAGACAATTGAAGGAAGTGAACAAATTCCTACAACTAAATAAAATCAAACCAGACGAGAAGGGGAGAACCGAATTAAAATGAACCCAATTGAAAATGAAGAAGAGGAAGGAGAAGAAGCAGAAGAATGAAGAGGAAACGAAGTGAAACCAAGAAATAAGAAACACCACATATAAAAGGGAGAAATGGTACACTCAAATATAAAATATTGTGAATAAAACCAATAAGTATCCAATAATGGAAATAAATATTATTGTAAATGAAATAATTTATATAACTGCTTTAAACAAAACAGTAAAGCAATCTAATATAAAGAAAAGTACACTAACCCAAATATTAGAGTTAGATATAGTAAAATATATAGAAAAATATCATTAACACTATGTATAATTTATAATGAAAGAAATAGTGAGAAAGTGAGAAGGTGAGAAAGAGAAATAATTATACCCACTAAAAAACACTTAAGGTAAACAGTTAAAAAGTGCAATAGTGAATGTGTAAATACCCCAAAATAGTGAGTGTATCAGTGATAAACACCAATTAATTAAAGGTGAAAGTGATAAGTGAAAAAAGATATTGTAAATGATAAAAAGGTAGTAATAGATAAGAAAACACTTAGTAAATCATTGATGAACCAATAAATGATTTAAGAGTGAGCTTATAAAAATTATATAGTTAAGGATAACTAGATATAGTATTTAAAGTAGAGACAGATAAAGGATATGATGTTATTCAGGGAGAAAGCCCATGTAAAAACAGTTTGTGTTAACATGGAATGGAGAAAAGAATTAGTAATGAATTAAGAAATTAAGTATATAATTAATAAACACCCTATGCTATAAGGGAAAATGGATTAAATAAGTTTGAAGGAAGTGGTGATATTTCTCACTCAAGATAATAGCAAAAGAATGAAATGTATGTTAAACCAACAGTAACTAATAACTTGTAAAGAATTGTTCGTTTTAATGTTATGAATAGGATATGGCTGAAAGAAGCTTACAGTCCATAGGCCTAATTGTTATATTTTAAGTATAAAGATATAGAAAACAATCTTGACATGTAATCAGAACACAAACAAATTCAAGACACAGCAACCACTAAACAAATCAATTATAACAACAGGACAAAACGCTTTGTAATAATTAGAATATAATAAGTAAAAATAATCAATGGCTACTTAGGCCTAAGAAATGCCTAACGGTCAAAACCAATAATAACAAATTGTATAAAATCCATAAGGAAATTCACAAATCTAAGGCAAGTAACTAGCCAATAATTATGTATAAATCATTTTAAAAGAAAAATGTTACAATAAGAGTTTAAATTAAAAGAATTATGTAATTATCAAATGTTAGAATAATAAAACAAAAGTTAATATATAATAGAACATGACCTTATGGGGTATTGTTTTAATCTTTGAAAGGAAATAAATACAATAGTGATAATATTTATTACCCAGAAGGGAAGACAGAAGAATACAATCAATCAGAAAATATATAATAAATTTGAATAAAAATTTCAAATATAATAACAATGCTTTTAATCTCGGCCTTAACCAATCAAAGGGTTTCAGTTACCATAGAAACGGGCCGTTGGTTACTAATTTTCCGTTAAATTTTCTTACTTGGAAAAATGACGCTTGGGTAGTAGGGACGCAAGATTTTGTATGACCGAAATTTTATTTTAAAAAGTTTAAAAAACATTCAGAAGTAAACAACATGAACCATTGACAAGGAGATGAAGAGTTTCAAAAATTAACAGATGTCCAGGAACCAAATAAACGAAAATTAAATAGCAGACATTCCCAAGACAATTTAGAAGAAGATGCCAGCAGCCTAAGTCACTCCAAAATTGATGAAATTTCCATTACCCCAGAACAACGACCTATCACAACCTTTTGAACTGATAAGTATCATTTAAATACAATAATCCCAGGAATAAAAGCACTTTATATATTTCTCACATCAATAGAAAATTCTCACTATGAAATAAAAATAATTTTCTTTCAAGGATTGAATAACATAAACTTACGTAAAGAAATTGTTAACTAAGAAATAACCTCGCACTAATTTGCAAAATTTGTAACAACTATTACTACACTGCCGAACAATTTGTAAAAACACTTTATACTATTTAAGTACGGATAAGGTACGATAGTGTACTTTTTTAATGTAACCATATTTTATGTTTTCTTTATAATCCAAAGAACTCCAAATTTTGAGCGAGTTGATATATGGTGTACAAACAGACGTCATGTCGGCATCAGTATAACTCGTTTCAAAATTAATTACGTCAGCCTAGAGATTTGTGTTTCATGTTTTACGCCGGAGCAATTTTATTGAAAAATAACTTATAATATTATTGTCACATTAATTAATGATCAAACCATAATTAAAAATACAGTACAGAGTGTTACCATTGTTTTATTTCATAGGAAGTTGTATAATATATGTGTGTGTTGGCGATTTCACTGAGTAGACGACTAGCGCACTTGCCATATGGGCGATACAGTAAGCTGTACAGAGGCGGGAAACATTCGAACGCTCCAGCTGTCAATGCTGATAACACCAATCTAACTTGTTAATTCACAAATTTAATTGTTTTAAAATAAACAATTTGGCGCCACCCGGGATTCACAACCCCTATGAAATTACAGGTAAGGTTGTACCTAATTGTGACAATGCTACAGACTTCGTTAGCAACTACCATTAAAGTAACGACAGGTGTGAGACGAACACACCACACTAACACTTTCTACACATAAAAAGCGGGTGTACACATTTTACAGATACGCACCATTGTCTACTCGTTCGTTACAGATTGGCGTCCATCGCGGGGCTCGAATGAAAACGAGGACGTACATCACTCGTTCGTTACAGATTGGCGACCAACGTAGTGATGCTAGAAAAGGACGACTAGCGGCGATTATGAAAAGACATCATATGGTTACAAGGTTCGACATTAAAAAGGGATCAAACCAGGAAGAAATGGAAGAAATTGAGGAAATGATTGGAGGATTGTTTGAAGAACATCCACAGGAGGACCAACTGGAAAATCCAAATCTACCGGAACCAGAAATAGAAATAGTAGTTGATGTCCAACCAGTCAAACCAGCCCAAATAATGGACACCAATTTCCAAGAAATGATGAGGATTATGGTGGAACAATTAAACAGAAACAAGGAGGAAATTAATGGAAAAATAGATAATAAAATGGACCAAAACAAGGAAGAATTGAATAAAAAATTGGAATCATTACAAGAGGAAATGAAGGAAGAAATACGGAAACAAAGGAAGGAAGACAGGGAGTTCTTGAATGAAAAACTGGACCGAAACAGTGAAGAATTGAAGGAGCAAATCAAGGAGAACATGGAACTGCTAAATAATAAAATGGAGAGCAACCATGAAGCCCTGAAGAGAAACCAGGAGACTCTAGAAAAGAAGAGTGAAGAGCTGAAGAAACAGATCAAGAAAGATCTGGAGATAGTGAATAAGAAGATTGAAAATAGTAATGATACGCTCCAACGGAAATTAAAGGAAGACAGCGAAAAAACCAAAGAGGAAATGAAACAACAACTGGTAGAATATCGAGAGGAGATCAAACAAACGGTAACCGAAACAAATGAAACGGTGATACAAATCCGGGAAGAGTTAAAAAATAAAATCAGCAATGTCGAGGAAGAAAGTAGGATGAAGGTGACAGAACTTTATCAAGTCACCACCGAAGAATGCCAGAGAAATAAACAGGAGGTGATTAAGAAACTGGAGGAGAGGCATCAGGAAACACAATTAGATGTCAATGATCGTGTAGAAAGGGTATACACCGCCATCAACAAAGTAGACGGACAGACAAAAGAGAACAAGGAGAAGATCCAGGGAATCAGCCAAAGGGAGAAGCAAATGCAGGAAGAGCTGGACGCACTAAGGGAGAAACCTTGTCACAATACCCATATAATAACCAGCGAGAACATAGATGTGATCAACTTTCGCAGTTACCGGCGGAATCCAATGGAATTCCTCAAAAGAGTAGAGGAATTAATAGAAAAGAATAGGGAAACCAGGTGGACAATCGTAAGGAGCCTCATAGATGAAATGTTCAGACACCCGCGACAACTGGTGGACGGCAACTTGACCAGAGATAAATTGTGCAGAGGAATTTAAAAAACAATTCCAAGAAAAATACTGGTCCGAGTCCACACAAAATGTAGTCCGGAATGACATTAGCAATGGGAGGTACGAATCACAAGCAGGACACACCCTAACGTCCTACTTTTTGGGGAAGGTATGCTTGGCCAGAAACCTAGAACCCAAGATACCTGAGGAATCTCCGGTGATACAACTCGGATACCACTATGAGGAAGCTGTACAAAAAGCCAGGAGACAAGGGCAGATAAAGACGATCCAAGGAATGGCAAACTTGTTGGAGGATCACGAGAATGATAGGCAGTATCGTCGTAATCGCATGGTCAATTTGACATGTAACCGTGGGGACGAAAACCAAAACCCACCTAATTACAATTCGTCCTATAACAAACACCAGTACAACGACCCGAGTAACCAAAACCAGAATGATAATAACTATCAATATAGGGGTAACCGCCCGAATTATAATCAGGGCAATCCACCATTCAGCGGAAATAATCAGAACAATAACAATTACAGGGGCAATGGACCAAACCAGCGTCCCAACAACTACCCCAACAATAATCACAATTATGGGAATAATAACAACCCAAATTATCAAAATAATAATAACCGAGGAAACAGAGATAACCGGAATAATAACAATCAGCCGAGGGGACACTTTATAAGAGGGAACACTCGAAATAATCAAGGGAGGCGTTACCCAAGACCACCATCCAATGAACAAAACGATGATAATGGTCAGAGTGATAACCAAAACCCAAGGGAAGAGAATGCAGAAAATGTACGACAGGTAAACAATGTTGTAGGAGTGAGATCCGGAAGTGGTAACCAGAGAAGGGACGCACCATCCGGAAGTAACCAGCCAGAAGAAGAAAACTATGACTGGATACCTTTCAGTGATGATCCGGCGGAGAATTTTCGCATAGCGTATAACAAACGAAACCCGCCAGAACGTTGGATTCCATCAAGAAGTAATGGAAACCAATCAAACACCTCTCAGGGAGGAAGGTAAGTCATCGATGAAGAAGAAGAAACGGCCGATCAATGTAACGCATAATAAACCATAATAAATAAATTTCAAAAAATTATCCAGAATAAATGTTCAACCATCTAACATTTGAAGGAGTAGAGAAGAAAGCCAACAAAGAGTGTAATATACAAAAGAAGGCAAATATAATGAAAGAAAAGGAGAAGATCAACTTACAAAAAAGTATAAATAACATGGACCTGTATAGAGTACGATATATATCCATATGTCATCACAAAGGATAATGGTAACAATACTTACCAAATAAGTAATATAAACACAAAAAAGATAAAAGCAGTTTACAACCAAGCTTCAATAAAAAAGTTTTATGAAGAAGAATAAATCACTAGAAATGAAATAAACAAATTTTAAAATTCAAAAAGTTTGTAAGAGCAACTTACTACCTTATTTAGATGACATATGAGGAATGGAAAAAATAAAATAAATGAATAAAAAATTATAAAAACAAAGGAATAAGTTACCAAAATTCCTACCAAGTAAAATCAACTTACAATCTATTAAAGTTGATATATTACGTATAAAATAAAAAATCAAAATAAGGAATAAGTTACACAAATTCCTATAAAAAAGTAAGAATCACAAACTTACGATAATATTTAAACAAAAAGTAACTAAAAAGGAATAAGCTACAAAATTCCTATAAAGTAAGAAAACTAACTTACGAAAAATGATCAAAAATGATATTTAATACAAATTAAAATAAACAAAAATAAAATCAAGTAAAAGCTGCTAAGATAAATACCTGAAATTATAATGAATTTAATGTATTCAAAGAAAAAAAAAAATCTGAACTGGTACAAGGAAAAAGAGAAGTTACGTATAAAACGAATATACAAAAAAAAATGGCTAAAGCAGAATATTGCTAAATAACCAAGAAAAAGAATAAAAATGTCTAAGATAATTAAAATGATCACAATAAGAATAGAAAAACAAACTAATGAAAAGTGAGATATGATGAAATTAACATATGAATAAATAAAAAACAATCAACTGTATGAGTAGATGACAGTATATAGCAAAGGTACAGCAGAAGGAAGAATGAGTAAAAGGCCAAAGTGATCTAAAAACAAACCACAAGGTGGACAATCCCAAAATATATTATTATTATTAATTTAAGTCACAAGTTGACAAAAAAGGTATTTAAGATTGACTGTTGAAAAGTCCAGCAATCAAAATAAACTGAGCAGAGATGATGTTCCTCTGGTCTCAGAAAAAATGAGTAGTAATGGAAGAAACCAGCTACTAAAAAGTTAGGGAAAAAATTGTATAAGGGAGAACACACTAATGGAAATAAATAAAAACAGATCCAAATAAAATGGAATGAATCGAGTAAGAAGAGAAATAAAGAATGGAGAAACAGACAAGAGAGAAAAGGAAAAAATTATATATAACTGAAAATTTCATAAAAAACTATGTTAGTGTTTTATTAAATTGATCAATTTTGAAGGAGAGGCATTATGTTACAACACAAATAAGCCACCCCAGTACCAGGAATAAAAAAGATAATATTAAATATAAATATACTTCATATTAAATAAAATGATTTAAGATACATAAAATATAAAGATAGTGACACGACAAACGACGACATTACCCAACCCAAGTAATTGACCAAACAAACAGGAAACCAACAAAGAAGGGAAAAAACCAGAACCAAAGAAGAATAAAGACAATTGAAGGAAGTGAACAAATTCCTACAACTAAATAACATCAAACCAGACGAGAAGGGGAGAACCGAATTAAAATGAACCCAATTGAAAATGAAGAAGAGGAAGGAGAAGAAGCAGAAGAATGAAGAGGAAACGAAGTGAAACCAAGAAATAAGAAACACCACATATAAAAGGGAGAAATGGTACACTCAAATATAAAATATTGTGAATAAAACCAATAAGTATCCAATAATGGAAATAAATATTATTGTAAATGAAATAATTTATATAACTGCTTTAAACAAAACAGTAAAGCAATCTAATATAAAGAAAAGTACACTAACCCAAATATTAGAGTTAGATATAGTAAAATATATAGAAAAATATCATTAACACTATGTATAATTTATAATGAAAGAAATAGTGAGAAAGTGAGAAGGTGAGAAAGAGAAATAATTATACCCACTAAAAACACTTAAGGTAAACAGTTAAAAAGTGCAATAGTGAATGTGTAAATACCCCAAAATAGTGAGTGTATCAGTGATAAACACCAATTAATTAAAGGTGAAAGTGATAAGTGAAAAAAGATATTGTAAATGATAAAAAGGTAGTAATAGATAAGAAAACACTTAGTAAATCATTGATGAACCAATAAATGATTTAAGAGTGAGCTTATAAAAATTATATAGTTAAGGATAACTAGATATAGTATTTAAAGTAGAGACAGATAAAGGATATGATGTTATTCAGGGAGAAAGCCCATGTAAAAACAGTTTGTGTTAACATGGAATGGAGAAAAGAATTAGTAATGAATTAAGAAATTAAGTATATAATTAATAAACACCCTATGCTATAAGGGAAAATGAATTAAATAAGTTTGAAGGAAGTGATGATATTTCTCACTCAAGATAATAGCAAAAGAATGAAATGTATGTTAAACCAACAGTAACTAATAACTTGTAAAGAACTGTTCGTTTTAATGTTATGAATAGGATATGGCTGAAAGAAGCTTACAGTCCATAGGCCTAATTGTTATATTTTAAGTATAAAGATATAGAAAATAATCTTGACATGTAATCAGAACACAAACAAATTCAAGACACAGCAACCGCTAAACAAATCAATTATAACAACAGGACAAAACGCTTTGTAATAATTAGAATATAATAAGTAAAAATAATCAATGGCTACTTAGGCCTAAGAAATGCCTAACGGTCAAAACCAATAATAACAAATTGTATAAAATCCATAAGGAAATTCACAAATCTAAGGCAAGTAACTAGCCAATAATTATGTATAAATCATTTTAAAAGAAAAATGTTACAATAAGAGTTTAAATTAAAAGAATTATGTAATTATCAAATGTTAGAATAATAAAACAAAAGTTAATATATAATAGAACATGACCTTATGGGGTATTGTTTTAATCTTTGAAAGGAAATAAATACAATAGTGATAATATTTATTACCCAGAAGGGAAGACAGAAGAATACAATCAATCAGAAAATATATAATAAATTTGAATAAAAATTTCAAATATAATAACAATGCTTTTAATCTCGGCCTTAACCAATCAAAGGGTTTCAGTTACCATAGAAACGGGCCGTTGGTTACTAATTTTCCGTTAAATTTTCTTACTTGGAAAAATGACGCTTGGGTAGTAGGGACGCAAGATTTTGTATGACCGAAATTTTATTTTAAAAAGTTTAAAAAACATTCAGAAGTAAACAACATGAACCATTGACAAGGAGATGAAGAGTTTCAAAAATTAACAGATGTCCAGGAACCAAATAAACGAAAATTAAATAGCAGACATTCCCAAGACAATTTAGAAGAAGATGCCAGCAGCCTAAGTCACTCCAAAATTGATGAAATTTCCATTACCCCAGAACAACGACCTATCACAACCTTCTGAACTGATAAGTATCATTTAAATACAATAATCCCAGGAATAAAAGCACTTTATATATTTCTCACATCAATAGAAAATTCTCACTATGAAATAAAAATAATTTTCTTTCAAGGATTGAATAACATAAACTTACGTAAAGAAATTGTTAACTAAGAAATAACCTCGCACTAATTTGCAAAATTTGTAACAACTATTACTACACTGCCGAACAATTTGTAAAAACACTTTATACTATTTAAGTACGGATAAGGTACGATAGTGTACTTTTTTAATGTAACCATATTTTATGTTTTCTTTATAATCCAAAGAACTCCAAATTTTGAGCGAGTTGATATATGGTGTACAAACAGACGTCATGTCGGCATCAGTATAACTCGTTTCAAAATTAATTACGTCAGCCTAGAGATTTGTGTTTCATGTTTTACGCCGGAGCAATTTTATTGAAAAATAACTTATAATATTATTGTCACATTAATTAATGATCAAACCATAATTAAAAATACAGTACAGAGTGTTACCATTGTTTTATTTCATAGGAAGTTGTATAATATATGTGTGTGTTGGCGATTTCACTGAGTAGACGACTAGCGCACTTGCCATATGGGCGATACAGTAAGCTGTACAGAGGCGAGAAACATTCGAACGCTCCAGCTGTCAATGCTGATAACACCAATCTAACTTGTTAATTCACAAATTTAATTGTTTTAAAATAAACAATTTGGCGCCACCCGGGATTCACAACCCCTATGAAATTACAGGTAAGGTTGTACCTATTGTGACAATGCTACAGACTTCGTTAGCAACTACCATTAAAGTAACGACAGGTGTGAGACGAACACACCACACTAACACTTTCTACACATAAAAAGCGGGTGTACACATTTTACAGATACGCACCATTGTCTACTCGTTCGTTACAGATTGGCGTCCATCGCGGGGCTCGAATGAAAACGAGGACGTACATCACTCGTTCGTTACAGATTGGCGACCAACGTAGTGATGCTAGAAAAGGACGACTAGCGGCGATTATGAAAAGACATCATATGGTTACAAGGTTCGACATTAAAAAGGGATCAAACCAGGAAGAAATGGAAGAAATTGAGGAAATGATTGGAGGATTGTTTGAAGAACATCCACAGGAGGACCAACTGGAAAATCCAAATCTACCGGAACCAGAAATAGAAAATAGTAGTTGATGTCCAACCAGTCAAACCAGCCCAAATAATGGACACCAATTTCCAAGAAATGATGAGGATTATGGTGGAACAATTAAACAGAAACAAGGAGGAAATTAATGGAAAAATAGATAATAAAATGGACCAAAACAAGGAAGAATTGAATAAAAAATTGGAATCATTACAAGAGGAAATGAAGGAAGAAATACGGAAACAAAGGAAGGAAGACAGGGAGTTCTTGAATGAAAAACTGGACCGAAACAGTGAAGAATTGAAGGAGCAAATCAAGGAGAACATGGAACTGCTAAATAATAAAATGGAGAGCAACCATGAAGCCCTGAAGAGAAACCAGGAGACTCTAGAAAAGAAGAGTGAAGAGCTGAAGAAACAGATCAAGAAAGATCTGGAGATAGTGAATAAGAAGATTGAAAATAGTAATGATACGCTCCAACGGAAATTAAAGGAAGACAGCGAAAAAACCAAAGAGGAAATGAAACAACAACTGGTAGAATATCGAGAGGAGATCAAACAAACGGTAACCGAAACAAATGAAACGGTGATACAAATCCGGGAAGAGTTAAAAAATAAAATCAGCAATGTCGAGGAACAAAGTAGGATGAAGGTGACAGAACTTTATCAAGTCACCACCGAAGAATGCCAGAGAAATAAACAGGAGGTGATTAAGAAACTGGAGGAGAGGCATCAGGAAACACAATTAGATGTCAATGATCGTGTAGAAAGGGTATACACCGCCATCAACAAAGTAGACGGACAGACAAAAGAGAACAAGGAGAAGATCCAGGGAATCAGCCAAAGGGAGAAGCAAATGCAGGAAGAGCTGGACGCACTAAGGGAGAAACCTTGTCACAATACCCATATAATAACCAGCGAGAACATAGATGTGATCAACTTTCGCAGTTACCGGCGGAATCCAATGGAATTCCTCAAAAGAGTAGAGGAATTAATAGAAAAGAATAGGGAAACCAGGTGGACAATCGTAAGGAGCCTCATAGATGAAATGTTCAGACACCCGCGACAACTGGTGGACGGCAACTTGACCAGAGATAAATTGTGCAGAGGAATTTAAAAAACAATTCCAAGAAAAATACTGGTCCGAGTCCACACAAAATGTAGTCCGGAATGACATTAGCAATGGGAGGTACGAATCACAAGCAGGACACACCCTAACGTCCTACTTTTTGGGGAAGGTATGCTTGGCCAGAAACCTAGAACCCAAGATACCTGAGGAATCTCCGGTGATACAACTCGGATACCACTATGAGGAAGCTGTACAAAAAGCCAGGAGACAAGGGCAGATAAAGACGATCCAAGGAATGGCAAACTTGTTGGAGGATCACGAGAATGATAGGCAGTATCGTCGTAATCGCATGGTCAATTTGACATGTAACCGTGGGGACGAAAACCAAAACCCACCTAATTACAATTCGTCCTATAACAAACACCAGTACAACGACCCGAGTAACCAAAACCAGAATGATAATAACTATCAATATAGGGGTAACCGCCCGAATTATAATCAGGGCAATCCACCATTCAGCGGAAATAATCAGAACAATAACAATTACAGGGGCAATGGACCAAACCAGCGTCCCAACAACTACCCCAACAATAATCACAATTATGGGAATAATAACAACCCAAATTATCAAAATAATAATAACCGAGGAAACAGAGATAACCGGAATAATAACAATCAGCCGAGGGGACACTTTATAAGAGGGAACACTCGAAATAATCAAGGGAGGC
This sequence comes from Magicicada septendecula, assembly GCA_034769895.1. NCBI lineage: Eukaryota > Metazoa > Arthropoda > Insecta > Hemiptera > Cicadidae > Magicicada > Magicicada septendecula. The sequence goes on along the minus strand of CM068367.1, from coordinate 411,886,530 downwards.
GTTACCCAAGACCACCATCCAATGAACAAAACAATGATAATGGTCAGAGTGATAACCAAAACCCAAGGGAAGAGAATGCAGAAAATGTACGACAGGTAAACAATGTTGTAGGAGTGAGATCCGGAAGTGGTAACCAGAGAAGGGACGCACCATCCGGAAGTAACCAGCCAGAAGAAGAAAACTATGACTGGATACCTTTCAGTGATGATCCGGCGGAGAATTTTCATATAACAAATTTTCGTATAACAAACGAAACCCACCAGAACGTTGGATTCCATCAAGAAGTAATGGAAACCAATCAAACACCTCTCAGGGAGGAAGGTAAGTCATCGATGAAGAAGAAGAAACGGCCGATCGATGGAACGCATAATAAACCATAATAAATAAATTTCAAAAAATTATCCAGAATAAATGTTCAACCATCTAACATTTGAAGGAGTAGAGAAGAAAGCCAACAAAGAGTGTAATATACAAAAGAAGGCAAATATAATGAAAGAAAAGGAGAAGATCAACTTACAAAAAAGTATAAATAACATGGACCTGTATAGAGTACGATATATATCCATATGTCATCACAAAGGATAATGGTAACAATACTTACCAAATAAGTAATATAAACACAAAAAAGATAAAAGCAGTTTACAACCAAGCTTCAATAAAAAAGTTTTATGAAGAAGAATAAATCACTAGAAATGAAATAAACAAATTTTAAAATTCAAAAAGTTTGTAAGAGCAACTTACTACCTTATTTAGATGACATATGAGGAATGGAAAAAATAAAATAAATGAATAAAAAATTATAAAAACAAAGGAATAAGTTACCAAAATTCCTACCAAGTAAAATCAACTTACAATCTATTAAAGTTGATATATTACGTATAAAATAAAAAATCAAAATAAGGAATAAGTTACACAAATTCCTATAAAAAAGTAAGAATCACAAACTTACGATAATATTTAAACAAAAAGTAACTAAAAAGGAATAAGCTACAAAATTCCTATAAAGTAAGAAAACTAACTTACGAAAAATTATCAAAAATGATATTTAATACAAATTAAAATAAACAAAAATAAAATCAAATAAAAGCTGCTAAGATAAATACCTGAAATTATAATGAATTTAATGTATTCAAAGAAAAAAAAAAATCTGAACTGGTACAAGGAAAAAGAGAAGTTACGTATAAAACGAATATACAAAAAAAAATGGCTAAAGCAGAATATTGCTAAATAACCAAGAAAAAGAATAAAAATGTCTAAGATAATTAAAATGATCACAATAAGAATAGAAAAACAAACTAATGAAAAGTGAGATATGATGAAATTAACATATGAATAAATAAAAAACAATCAACTGTATGAGTAGATGACAGTATATAGCAAAGGTACAGCGGAAGGAAGAATGAGTAAAAGGCCAAAGTGATCTAAAAACAAACCACAAGGTGGACAATCCCAAAATATATTATTATTATTAATTTAAGTCACAAGTTGACAAAAAAGGTATTTAAGATTGACTGTTGAAAAGTCCAGCAATCAAAATAAACTGAGCAGAGATGATGTTCCTCTGGTCTCAGAAAAAATGAGTAGTAATGGAAGAAACCAGCTACTAAAAAGTTAGGGAAAAAATTGTATAAGGGAGAACACACTAATGGAAATAAATAAAAACAGATCCAAATAAAATGGAATGAATCGAGTAAGAAGAGAAATAAAGAATGGAGAAACAGACAAGAGAGAAAAGGAAAAAATTATATATAACTGAAAATTTCATAAAAAACTATGTTAGTGTTTTATTAAATTGATCAATTTTGAAGGAGAGGCATTATGTTACAACACAAATAAGCCACCCCAGTACCAGGAATAAAAAAGATAATATTAAATATAAATATACTTCATATTAAATAAAATGATTTAAGATACATAAAATATAAAGATAGTGACACGACAAACGACGACATTACCCAACCCAAGTGATTGACCAAACAAACAGGAAACCAACAAAGAAGGGAAAAAACCAGAACCAAAGAAGAATAAAGACAATTGAAGGAAGTGAACAAATTCCTACAACTAAATAAAATCAAACCAGACGAGAAGGGGAGAACCGAATTAAAATGAACCCAATTGAAAATGAAGAAGAGGAAGGAGAAGAAGCAGAAGAATGAAGAGGAAACGAAGTGAAACCAAGAAATAAGAAACACCACATATAAAAGGGAGAAATGGTACACTCAAATATAAAATATTGTGAATAAAACCAATAAGTATCCAATAATGGAAATAAATATTATTGTAAATGAAATAATTTATATAACTGCTTTAAACAAAACAGTAAAGCAATCTAATATAAAGAAAAGTACACTAACCCAAATATTAGAGTTAGATATAGTAAAATATATAGAAAAATATCATTAACACTATGTATAATTTATAATGAAAGAAATAGTGAGAAAGTGAGAAGGTGAGAAAGAGAAATAATTATACCCACTAAAAAACACTTAAGGTAAACAGTTAAAAAGTGCAATAGTGAATGTGTAAATACCCCAAAATAGTGAGTGTATCAGTGATAAACACCAATTAATTAAAGGTGAAAGTGATAAGTGAAAAAAGATATTGTAAATGATAAAAAGGTAGTAATAGATAAGAAAACACTTAGTAAATCATTGATGAACCAATAAATGATTTAAGAGTGAGCTTATAAAAATTATATAGTTAAGGATAACTAGATATAGTATTTAAAGTAGAGACAGATAAAGGATATGATGTTATTCAGGGAGAAAGCCCATGTAAAAACAGTTTGTGTTAACATGGAATGGAGAAAAGAATTAGTAATGAATTAAGAAATTAAGTATATAATTAATAAACACCCTATGCTATAAGGGAAAATGAATTAAATAAGTTTGAAGGAAGTGATGATATTTCTCACTCAAGATAATAGCAAAAGAATGAAATGTATGTTAAACCAACAGTAACTAATAACTTGTAAAGAATTGTTCGTTTTAATGTTATGAATAGGATATGGCTGAAAGAAGCTTACAGTCCATAGGCCTAATTGTTATATTTTAAGTATAAAGATATAGAAAATAATCTTGACATGTAATCAGAACACAAACAAATTCAAGACACAGCAACCGCTAAACAAATCAATTATAACAACAGGACAAAACGCTTTGTAATAATTAGAATATAATAAGTAAAAATAATCAATGGCTACTTAGGCCTAAGAAATGCCTACCGGTCAAAACCAATAATAACAAATTGTATAAAATCCATAAGGAAATTCACAAATCTAAGGCAAGTAACTAGCCAATAATTATGTATAAATCATTTTAAAAGAAAAATGTTACAATAAGAGTTTAAATTAAAAGAATTATGTAATTATCAAATGTTAGAATAATAAAACAAAAGTTAATATATAATAGAACATGACCTTATGGGGTATTGTTTTAATCTTTGAAAGGAAATAAATACAATAGTGATAATATTTATTACCCAGAAGGGAAGACAGAAGAATACAATCAATCAGAAAATATATAATAAATTTGAATAAAAATTTCAAATATAATAACAATGCTTTTAATCTCGGCCTTAACCAATCAAAGGGTTTCAGTTACCATAGAAACGGGCCGTTGGTTACTAATTTTCCGTTAAATTTTCTTACTTGGAAAAATGACGCTTGGGTAGTAGGGACGCAAGATTTTGTATGACCGAAATTTTATTTTAAAAAGTTTAAAAAACATTCAGAAGTAAACAACATGAACCATTGACAAGGAGATGAAGAGTTTCAACAATTAACAGGTGTCCAGGAACCAAATAAACGAAAATTAAATAGCAGACATTCCCAAGACAATTTAGAAGAAGATGCCAGCAGCCTAAGTCACTCCAAAATTGATGAAATTTCCATTACCCCAGAACAACGACCTATCACAACCTTCTGAACTGATAAGTATCATTTAAATACAATAATCCCAGGAATAAAAGCACTTTATATATTTCTCACATCAATACAAAATTCTCACTATGAAATAAAAATAATTTTCTTTCAAGGATTGAATAACATAAACTTACGTAAAGAAATTGTTAACTAAGAAATAACCTCGCACTAATTTGCAAAATTTGTAACAACTATTACTACACTGCCGAACAATTTGTAAAAACACTTTATACTATTTAAGTACGGATAAGGTACGATAGTGTACTTTTTTAATGTAACCATATTTTATGTTTTCTTTATAATCCAAAGAACTCCAAATTTTGAGCGAGTTGATATATGGTGTACAAACAGACGTCATGTCGGCATCAGTATAACTCGTTTCAAAATTAATTACGTCAGCCTAGAGATTTGTGTTTCATGTTTTACGCCGGAGCAATTTTATTGAAAAATAACTTATAATATTATTGTCACATTAATTAATGATCAAACCATAATTAAAAATACAGTACAGAGTGTTACCATTGTTTTATTTCATAGGAAGTTGTATAATATATGTGTGTGTTGGCGATTTCACTGAGTAGACGACTAGCGCTCTTGCCATATGGGCGATACAGTAAGCTGTACAGAGGCGGGAAACATTCGAACGCTCCAGCTGTCAACGCTGATAACACCAATCTAACTTGTTAATTCACAAATTTAATTGTTTTAAAATAAACAATTTGGCGCCACCCGGGATTCACAACCCCTATGAAATTACAGGTAAGGTTGTACCTAATTGTGACAATGCTACAGACTTCGTTAGCAACTACCATTAAAGTAACGACAGGTGTGAGACGAACACACCACACTAACACTTTCTACACATAAAAAGCGGGTGTACACATTTTACAGATACGCACCATTGTCTACTCGTTCGTTACAGATTGGCGTCCATCGCGGGGCTCGAATGAAAACGAGGACGTACATCACTCGTTCGTTACAGATTGGCGACCAACGTAGTGATGCTAGAAAAGGACGACTAGCGGCGATTATGAAAAGACATCATATGGTTACAAGGTTCGACATTAAAAAGGGATCAAACCAGGAAGAAATGGAAGAAATTGAGGAAATGATTGGAGGATTGTTTGAAGAACATCCACAGGAGGACCAACTGGAAAATCCAAATCTACCGGAACCAGAAATAGAAATAGTAGTTGATGTCCAACCAGTCAAACCAGCCCAAATAATGGACACCAATTTCCAAGAAATGATGAGGATTATGGTGGAACAATTAAACAGAAACAAGGAGGAAATTAATGGAAAAATAGATAATAAAATGGACCAAAACAAGGAAGAATTGAATAAAAAATTGGAATCATTACAAGAGGAAATGAAGGAAGAAATACGGAAACAAAGGAAGGAAGACAGGGAGTTCTTGAATGAAAAACTGGACCGAAACAGTGAAGAATTGAAGGAGCAAATCAAGGAGAACATGGAACTGCTAAATAATAAAATGGAGAGCAACCATGAAGCCCTGAAGAGAAACCAGGAGACTCTAGAAAAGAAGAGTGAAGAGCTGAAGAAACAGATCAAGAAAGATCTGGAGATAGTGAATAAGAAGATTGAAAATAGTAATGATACGCTCCAACGGAAATTAAAGGAAGACAGCGAAAAAACCAAAGAGGAAATGAAACAACAACTGGTAGAATATCGAGAGGAGATCAAACAAACGGTAACCGAAACAAATGAAACGGTGATACAAATCCGGGAAGAGTTAAAAAATAAAATCAGCAATGTCGAGGAAGAAAGTAGGATGAAGGTGACAGAACTTTATCAAGTCACCACCGAAGAATGCCAGAGAAATAAACAGGAGGTGATTAAGAAACTGGAGGAGAGGCATCAGGAAACACAATTAGATGTCAATGATCGTGTAGAAAGGGTATACACCGCCATCAACAAAGTAGACGGACAGACAAAAGAGAACAAGGAGAAGATCCAGGGAATCAGCCAAAGGGAGAAGCAAATGCAGGAAGAGCTGGACGCACTAAGGGAGAAACCTTGTCACAATACCCATATAATAACCAGCGAGAACATAGATGTGATCAACTTTCGCAGTTACCGGCGGAATCCAATGGAATTCCTCAAAAGAGTAGAGGAATTAATAGAAAAGAATAGGGAAACCAGGTGGACAATCGTAAGGAGCCTCATAGATGAAATGTTCAGACACCCGCGACAACTGGTGGACGGCAACTTGACCAGAGATAAATTGTGCAGAGGAATTTAAAAAACAATTCCAAGAAAAATACTGGTCCGAGTCCACACAAAATGTAGTCCGGAATGACATTAGCAATGGGAGGTACGAATCACAAGCAGGACACACCCTAACGTCCTACTTTTTGGGGAAGGTATGCTTGGCCAGAAACCTAGAACCCAAGATACCTGAGGAATCTCCGGTGATACAACTCGGATACCACTATGAGGAAGCTGTACAAAAAGCCAGGAGACAAGGGCAGATAAAGACGATCCAAGGAATGGCAAACTTGTTGGAGGATCACGAGAATGATAGGCAGTATCGTCGTAATCGCATGGTCAATTTGACATGTAACCGTGGGGACGAAAACCAAAACCCACCTAATTACAATTCGTCCTATAACAAACACCAGTACAACGACCCGAGTAACCAAAACCAGAATGATAATAACTATCAATATAGGGGTAACCGCCCGAATTATAATCAGGGCAATCCACCATTCAGCGGAAATAATCAGAACAATAACAATTACAGGGGCAATGGACCAAACCAGCGTCCCAACAACTACCCCAACAATAATCACAATTATGGGAATAATAACAACCCAAATTATCAAAATAATAATAACCGAGGAAACAGAGATAACCGGAATAATAACAATCAGCCGAGGGGACACTTTATAAGAGGGAACACTCGAAATAATCAAGGGAGGCGTTACCCAAGACCACCATCCAATGAACAAAACGATGATAATGGTCAGAGTGATAACCAAAACCCAAGGGAAGAGAATGCAGAAAATGTACGACAGGTAAACAATGTTGTAGGAGTGAGATCCGGAAGTGGTAACCAGAGAAGGGACGCACCATCCGGAAGTAACCAGCCAGAAGAAGAAAACTATGACTGGATACCTTTCAGTGATGATCCGGCGGAGAATTTTCGCATAGCGTATAACAAACGAAACCCGCCAGAACGTTGGATTCCATCAAGAAGTAATGGAAACCAATCAAACACCTCTCAGGGAGGAAGGTAAGTCATCGATGAAGAAGAAGAAACGGCCGATCGATGGAACGCATAATAAACCATAATAAATAAATTTCAAAAAATTATCCAGAATAAATGTTCAACCATCTAACATTTGAAGGAGTAGAGAAGAAAGTCAACAAAGAGTGTAATATACAAAAGAAGGCAAATATAATGAAAGAAAAGGAGAAGATCAACTTACAAAAAAGTATAAATAACATGGACCTGTATAGAGTACGATATATATCCATATGTCATCACAAAGGATAATGGTAACAATACTTACCAAATAAGTAATATAAACACAAAAAAGATAAAAGCAGTTTACAACCAAGCTTCAATAAAAAAGTTTTATGAAGAAGAATAAATCACTAGAAATGAAATAAACAAATTTTAAAATTCAAAAAGTTTGTAAGAGCAACTTACTACCTTATTTAGATGACATATGAGGAATGGAAAAAATAAAATAAATGAATAAAAAATTATAAAAACAAAGGAATAAGTTACCAAAATTCCTACCAAGTAAAATCAACTTACAATCTATTAAAGTTGATATATTACGTATAAAATAAAAAATCAAAATAAGGAATAAGTTACACAAATTCCTATAAAAAAGTAAGAATCACAAACTTACGATAATATTTAAACAAAAAGTAACTAAAAAGGAATAAGCTACAAAATTCCTATAAAGTAAGAAAACTAACTTACGAAAAATTATCAAAAATGATATTTAATACAAATTAAAATAAACAAAAATAAAATCAAATAAAAGCTGCTAAGATAAATACCTGAAATTATAATGAATTTAATGTATTCAAAGAAAAAAAAAAATCTGAACTGGTACAAGGAAAAAGAGAAGTTACGTATAAAACGAATATACAAAAAAAAATGGCTAAAGCAGAATATTGCTAAATAACCAAGAAAAAGAATAAAAATGTCTAAGATAATTAAAATGATCACAATAAGAATAGAAAAACAAACTAATGAAAAGTGAGATATGATGAAATTAACATATGAATAAATAAAAAACAATCAACTGTATGAGTAGATGACAGTATATAGCAAAGGTACAGCGGAAGGAAGAATGAGTAAAAGGCCAAAGTGATCTAAAAACAAACCACAAGGTGGACAATCCCAAAATATATATTATTATTATTAATTTAAGTCACAAGTTGACAAAAAAGGTATTTAAGATTGACTGTTGAAAAGTCCAGCAATCAAAATAAACTGAGCAGAGATGATGTTCCTCTGGTCTCAGAAAAAATGAGTAGTAATGGAAGAAACCAGCTACTAAAAAGTTAGGGAAAAAATTGTATAAGGGAGAACACACTAATGGAAATAAATAAAAACAGATCCAAATAAAATGGAATGAATCGAGTAAGAAGAGAAATAAAGAATGGAGAAACAGACAAGAGAGAAAAGGAAAAAATTATATATAACTGAAAATTTCATAAAAAACTATGTTAGTGTTTTATTAAATTGATCAATTTTGAAGGAGAGGCATTATGTTACAACACAAATAAGCCACCCCAGTACCAGGAATAAAAAAGATAATATTAAATATAAATATACTTCATATTAAATAAAATGATTTAAGATACATAAAATATAAAGATAGTGACACGACAAACGACGACATTACCCAACCCAAGTGATTGACCAAACAAACAGGAAACCAACAAAGAAGGGAAAAAACCAGAACCAAAGAAGAATAAAGACAATTGAAGGAAGTGAACAAATTCCTACAACTAAATAAAATCAAACCAGACGAGAAGGGGAGAACCGAATTAAAATGAACCCAATTGAAAATGAAGAAGAGGAAGGAGAAGAAGCAGAAGAATGAAGAGGAAACGAAGTGAAACCAAGAAATAAGAAACACCACATATAAAAGGGAGAAATGGTACACTCAAATATAAAATATTGTGAATAAAACCAATAAGTATCCAATAATGGAAATAAATATTATTGTAAATGAAATAATTTATATAACTGCTTTAAACAAAACAGTAAAGCAATCTAATATAAAGAAAAGTACACTAACCCAAATATTAGAGTTAGATATAGTAAAATATATAGAAAAATATTATTAACACTATGTATAATTTATAATGAAAGAAATAGTGAGAAAGTGAGAAGGTGAGAAAGAGAAATAATTATACCCACTAAAAAACACTTAAGGTAAACAGTTAAAAAGTGCAATAGTGAATGTGTAAATACCCCAAAATAGTGAGTGTATCAGTGATAAACACCAATTAATTAAAGGTGAAAGTGATAAGTGAAAAAAGATATTGTAAATGATAAAAAGGTAGTAATAGATAAGAAAACACTTAGTAAATCATTGATGAACCAATAAATGATTTAAGAGTGAGCTTATAAAAATTATATAGTTAAGGATAACTAGATATAGTATTTAAAGTAGAGACAGATAAAGGATATGATGTTATTCAGGGAGAAAGCCCATGTAAAAACAGTTTGTGTTAACATGGAATGGAGAAAAGAATTAGTAATGAATTAAGAAATTAAGTATATAATTAATAAACACCCTATGCTATAAGGGAAAATGAATTAAATAAGTTTGAAGGAAGTGATGATATTTCTCACTCAAGATAATAGCAAAAGAATGAAATGTATGTTAAACCAACAGTAACTAATAACTTGTAAAGAATTGTTCGTTTTAATGTTATGAATAGGATATGGCTGAAAGAAGCTTACAGTCCATAGGCCTAATTGTTATATTTTAAGTATAAAGATATAGAAAATAATCTTGACATGTAATCAGAACACAAACAAATTCAAGACACAGCAACCGCTAAACAAATCAATTATAACAACAGGACAAAACGCTTTGTAATAATTAGAATATAATAAGTAAAAATAATCAATGGCTACTTAGGCCTAAGAAATGCCTACCGGTCAAAACCAATAATAACAAATTGTATAAAATCCATAAGGAAATTCACAAATCTAAGGCAAGTAACTAGCCAATAATTATGTATAAATCATTTTAAAAGAAAAATGTTACAATAAGAGTTTAAATTAAAAGAATTATGTAATTATCAAATGTTAGAATAATAAAACAAAAGTTAATATATAATAGAACATGACCTTATGGGGTATTGTTTTAATCTTTGAAAGGAAATAAATACAATAGTGATAATATTTATTACCCAGAAGGGAAGACAGAAGAATACAATCAATCAGAAAATATATAATAAATTTGAATAAAAATTTCAAATATAATAACAATGCTTTTAATCTCGGCCTTAACCAATCAAAGGGTTTCAGTTACCATAGAAACGGGCCGTTGGTTACTAATTTTCCGTTAAATTTTCTTACTTGGAAAAATGACGCTTGGGTAGTAGGGACGCAAGATTTTGTATGACCGAAATTTTATTTTAAAAAGTTTAAAAAACATTCAGAAGTAAACAACATGAACCATTGACAAGGAGATGAAGAGTTTCAACAATTAACAGGTGTCCAGGAACCAAATAAACGAAAATTAAATAGCAGACATTCCCAAGACAATTTAGAAGAAGATGCCAGCAGCCTAAGTCACTCCAAAATTGATGAAATTTCCATTACCCCAGAACAACGACCTATCACAACCTTCTGAACTGATAAGTATCATTTAAATACAATAATCCCAGGAATAAAAGCACTTTATATATTTCTCACATCAATACAAAATTCTCACTATGAAATAAAAATAATTTTCTTTCAAGGATTGAATAACATAAACTTACGTAAAGAAATTGTTAACTAAGAAATAACCTCGCACTAATTTGCAAAATTTGTAACAACTATTACTACACTGCCGAACAATTTGTAAAAACACTTTATACTATTTAAGTACGGATAAGGTACGATAGTGTACTTTTTTAATGTAACCATATTTTATGTTTTCTTTATAATCCAAAGAACTCCAAATTTTGAGCGAGTTGATATATGGTGTACAAACAGACGTCATGTCGGCATCAGTATAACTCGTTTCAAAATTAATTACGTCAGCCTAGAGATTTGTGTTTCATGTTTTACGCCGGAGCAATTTTATTGAAAAATAACTTATAATATTATTGTCACATTAATTAATGATCAAACCATAATTAAAAATACAGTACAGAGTGTTACCATTGTTTTATTTCATAGGAAGTTGTATAATATATGTGTGTGTTGGCGATTTCACTGAGTAGACGACTAGCGCTCTTGCCATATGGGCGATACAGTAAGCTGTACAGAGGCGGGAAACATTCGAACACTCCAGCTGTCAACGCTGATAACACCAATCTAACTTGTTAATTCACAAATTTAATTGTTTTAAAATAAACAATTTGGCGCCACCCGGGATTCACAACCCCTATGAAATTACAGGTAAGGTTGTACCTAATTGTGACAATGCTACAGACTTCGTTAGCAACTACCATTAAAGTAACGACAGGTGTGAGACGAACACACCACACTAACACTTTCTACACATAAAAAGCGGGTGTACACATTTTACAGATACGCACCATTGTCTACTCGTTCGTTACAGATTGGCGTCCATCGCGGGGCTCGAATGAAAACGAGGACGTACATCACTCGTTCGTTACAGATTGGCGACCAACGTAGTGATGCTAGAAAAGGACGACTAGCGGCGATTATGAAAAGACATCATATGGTTACAAGGTTCGACATTAAAAAGGGATCAAACCAGGAAGAAATGGAAGAAATTGAGGAAATGATTGGAGGATTGTTTGAAGAACATCCACAGGAGGACCAACTGGAAAATCCAAATCTACCGGAACCAGAAATAGAAATAGTAGTTGATGTCCAACCAGTCAAACCAGCCCAAATAATGGACACCAATTTCCAAGAAATGATGAGGATTATGGTGGAACAATTAAACAGAAACAAGGAGGAAATTAATGGAAAAATAGATAATAAAATGGACCAAAACAAGGAAGAATTGAATAAAAAATTGGAATCATTACAAGAGGAAATGAAGGAAGAAATACGGAAACAAAGGAAGGAAGACAGGGAGTTCTTGAATGAAAAACTGGACCGAAACAGTGAAGAATTGAAGGAGCAAATCAAGGAGAACATGGAACTGCTAAATAATAAAATGGAGAGCAACCATGAAGCCCTGAAGAGAAACCAGGAGACTCTAGAAAAGAAGAGTGAAGAGCTGAAGAAACAGATCAAGAAAGATCTGGAGATAGTGAATAAGAAGATTGAAAATAGTAATGATACGCTCCAACGGAAATTAAAGGAAGACAGCGAAAAAACCAAAGAGGAAATGAAACAACAACTGGTAGAATATCGAGAGGAGATCAAACAAACGGTAACCGAAACAAATGAAATGGTGATACAAATCCGGGAAGAGTTAAAAAATAAAATCAGCAATGTCGAGGAAGAAAGTAGGATGAAGGTGACAGAACTTTATCAAGTCACCACCGAAGAATGCCAGAGAAATAAACAGGAGGTGATTAAGAAACTGGAGGAGAGGCATCAGGAAACACAATTAGATGTCAATGATCGTGTAGAAAGGGTATACACCGCCATCAACAAAGTAGACGGACAGACAAAAGAGAACAAGGAGAAGATCCAGGGAATCAGCCAAAGGGAGAAGCAAATGCAGGAAGAGCTGGACGCACTAAGGGAGAAACCTTGTCACAATACCCATATAATAACCAGCGAGAACATAGATGTGATCAACTTTCGCAGTTACCGGCGGAATCCAATGGAATTCCTCAAAAGAGTAGAGGAATTAATAGAAAAGAATAGGGAAACCAGGTGGACAATCGTAAGGAGCCTCATAGATGAAATGTTCAGACACCCGCGACAACTGGTGGACGGCAACTTGACCAGAGATAAATTGTGCAGAGGAATTTAAAAAACAATTCCAAGAAAAATACTGGTCCGAGTCCACACAAAATGTAGTCCGGAATGACATTAGCAATGGGAGGTACGAATCACAAGCAGGACACACCCTAACGTCCTACTTTTTGGGGAAGGTATGCTTGGCCAGAAACCTAGAACCCAAGATACCTGAGGAATCTCCGGTGATACAACTCGGATACCACTATGAGGAAGCTGTACAAAAAGCCAGGAGACAAGGGCAGATAAAGACGATCCAAGGAATGGCAAACTTGTTGGAGGATCACGAGAATGATAGGCAGTATCGTCGTAATCGCATGGTCAATTTGACATGTAACCGTGGGGACGAAAACCAAAACCCACCTAATTACAATTCGTCCTATACCAAACACCAGTACAACGACCCGAGTAACCAAAACCAGAATGATAATAACTATCAATATAGGGGTAACCGCCCGAATTATAATCAGGGCAATCCACCATTCAGCGGAAATAATCAGAACAATAACAATTACAGGGGCAATGGACCAAACCAGCGTCCCAACAACTACCCCAACAATAATCACAATTATGGGAATAATAACAACCCAAATTATCAAAATAATAATAACCGAGGAAACAGAGATAACCGGAATAATAACAATCAGCCGAGGGGACACTTTATAAGAGGGAACACTCGAAATAATCAAGGGAGGCGTTACCCAAGACCACCATCCAATGAACAAAACAATGATAATGGTCAGAGTGATAACCAAAACCCAAGGGAAGAGAATGCAGAAAATGTACGACAGGTAAACAATGTTGTAGGAGTGAGATCCGGAAGTGGTAACCAGAGAAGGGACGCACCATCCGGAAGTAACCAGCCAGAAGAAGAAAACTATGACTGGATACCTTTCAGTGATGATCCGGCGGAGAATTTTCGCATAGCGTATAACAAACGAAACTCACCAGAACGTTGGATTCCATCAAGAAGTAATGGAAACCAATCAAACACCTCTCAGGGAGGAAGGTAAGTCATCGATGAAGAAGAAGAAACGGCCGATCGATGGAACGCATAATAAACCATAATAAATAAATTTCAAAAAATTATCCAGAATAAATGTTCAACCATCTAACATTTGAAGGAGTAGAGAAGAAAGCCAACAAAGAGTGTAATATACAAAAGAAGGCAAATATAATGAAAGAAAAGGAGAAGATCAACTTACAAAAAAGTATAAATAACATGGACCTGTATAGAGTACGATATATATCCATATGTCATCACAAAGGATAACGGTAACAATACTTACCAAATAAGTAATATAAACACAAAAAAGATAAAAGCAGTTTACAACCAAGCTTCAATAAAAAAGTTTTATGAAGAAGAATAAATCACTAGAAATGAAATAAACAAATTTTAAAATTCAAAAAGTTTGTAAGAGCAACTTACTACCTTATTTAGATGACATATGAGGAATGGAAAAAATAAAATAAATGAATAAAAAATTATAAAAACAAAGGAATAAGTTACCAAAATTCCTACCAAGTAAAATCAACTTACAATCTATTAAAGTTGATATATTACGTATAAAATAAAAAATCAAAATAAGGAATAAGTTACACAAATTCCTATAAAAAAGTAAGAATCACAAACTTACGATAATATTTAAACAAAAAGTAACTAAAAAGGAATAAGCTACAAAATTCCTATAAAGTAAGAAAACTAACTTACGAAAAATTATCAAAAATGATATTTAATACAAATTAAAATAAACAAAAATAAAATCAAATAAAAGCTGCTAAGATAAATACCTGAAATTATAATGAATTTAATGTATTCAAAGAAAAAAAAAAATCTGAACTGGTACAAGGAAAAAGAGAAGTTACGTATAAAACGAATATAAAAAAAAAAATGGCTAAAGCAGAATATTGCTAAATAACCAAGAAAAAGAATAAAAATGTCTAAGATAATTAAAATGATCACAATAAGAATAGAAAAACAAACTAATGAAAAGTGAGATATGATGAAATTAACATATGAATAAATAAAAAACAATCAACTGTATGAGTAGATGACAGTATATAGCAAAGGTACAGCGGAAGGAAGAATGAGTAAAAGGCCAAAGTGATCTAAAAACAAACCACAAGGTGGACAATCCCAAAATATATTATTATTATTAATTTAAGTCACAAGTTGACAAAAAAGGTATTTAAGATTGACTGTTGAAAAGTCCAGCAATCAAAATAAACTGAGCAGAGATGATGTTCCTCTGGTCTCAGAAAAAATGAGTAGTAATGGAAGAAACCAGCTACTAAAAAGTTAGGGAAAAAATTGTATAAGGGAGAACACACTAATGGAAATAAATAAAAACAGATCCAAATAAAATGGAATGAATCGAGTAAGAAGAGAAATAAAGAATGGAGAAACAGACAAGAGAGAAAAGGAAAAAATTATATATAACTGAAAATTTCATAAAAAACTATGTTAGTGTTTTATTATATTGATCAATTTTGAAGGAGAGGCATTATGTTACAACACAAATAAGCCACCCCAGTACCAGGAATAAAAAAGATAATATTAAATATAAATATACTTCATATTAAATAAAATGATTTAAGATACATAAAATATAAAGATAGTGACACGACAAACGACGACATTACCCAACCCAAGTGATTGACCAAACAAACAGGAAACCAACAAAGAAGGGAAAAAACCAGAACCAAAGAAGAATAAAGACAATTGAAGGAAGTGAACAAATTCCTACAACTAAATAAAATCAAACCAGACGAGAAGGGGAGAACCGAATTAAAATGAACCCAATTGAAAATGAAGAAGAGGAAGGAGAAGAAGCAGAAGAATGAAGAGGAAACGAAGTGAAACCAAGAAATAAGAAACACCACATATAAAAGGGAGAAATGGTACACTCAAATATAAAATATTGTGAATAAAACCAATAAGTATCCAATAATGGAAATAAATATTATTGTAAATGAAATAATTTATATAACTGCTTTAAACAAAACAGTAAAGCAATCTAATATAAAGAAAAGTACACTAACCCAAATATTAGAGTTAGATATAGTAAAATATATAGAAAAATATCATTAACACTATGTATAATTTATAATGAAAGAAATAGTGAGAAAGTGAGAAGGTGAGAAAGAGAAATAATTATACCCACTAAAAAACACTTAAGGTAAACAGTTAAAAAGTGCAATAGTGAATGTGTAAATACCCCAAAATAGTGAGTGTATCAGTGATAAACACCAATTAATTAAAGGTGAAAGTGATAAGTGAAAAAAGATATTGTAAATGATAAAAAGGTAGTAATAGATAAGAAAACACTTAGTAAATCATTGATGAACCAATAAATGATTTAAGAGTGAGCTTATAAAAATTATATAGTTAAGGATAACTAGATATAGTATTTAAAGTAGAGACAGATAAAGGATATGATGTTATTCAGGGAGAAAGCCCATGTAAAAACAGTTTGTGTTAACATGGAATGGAGAAAAGAATTAGTAATGAATTAAGAAATTAAGTATATAATTAATAAACACCCTATGCTATAAGGGAAAATGAATTAAATAAGTTTGAAGGAAGTGATGATATTTCTCACTCAAGATAATAGCAAAAGAATGAAATGTATGTTAAACCAACAGTAACTAATAACTTGTAAAGAATTGTTCGTTTTAATGTTATGAATAGGATATGGCTGAAAGAAGCTTACAGTCCATAGGCCTAATTGTTATATTTTAAGTATAAAGATATAGAAAATAATCTTGACATGTAATCAGAACACAAACAAATTCAAGACACAGCAACCGCTAAACAAATCAATTATAACAACAGGACAAAACGCTTTGTAATAATTAGAATATAATAAGTAAAAATAATCAATGGCTACTTAGGCCTAAGAAATGCCTACCGGTCAAAACCAATAATAACAAATTGTATAAAATCCATAAGGAAATTCACAAATCTAAGGCAAGTAACTAGCCAATAATTATGTATAAATCATTTTAAAAGAAAAATGTTACAATAAGAGTTTAAATTAAAAGAATTATGTAATTATCAAATGTTAGAATAATAAAACAAAAGTTAATATATAATAGAACATGACCTTATGGGGTATTGTTTTAATCTTTGAAAGGAAATAAATACAATAGTGATAATATTTATTACCCAGAAGGGAAGACAGAAGAATACAATCAATCAGAAAATATATAATAAATTTGAATAAAAATTTCAAATATAATAACAATGCTTTTAATCTCGGCCTTAACCAATCAAAGGGTTTCAGTTACCATAGAAACGGGCCGTTGGTTACTAATTTTCCGTTAAATTTTCTTACTTGGAAAAATGACGCTTGGGTAGTAGGGACGCAAGATTTTGTATGACCGAAATTTTATTTTAAAAAGTTTAAAAAACATTCAGAAGTAAACAACATGAACCATTGACAAGGAGATGAAGAGTTTCAACAATTAACAGGTGTCCAGGAACCAAATAAACGAAAATTAAATAGCAGACATTCCCAAGACAATTTAGAAGAAGATGCCAGCAGCCTAAGTCACTCCAAAATTGATGAAATTTCCATTACCCCAGAACAACGACCTATCACAACCTTCTGAACTGATAAGTATCATTTAAATACAATAATCCCAGGAATAAAAGCACTTTATATATTTCTCACATCAATACAAAATTCTCACTATGAAATAAAAATAATTTTCTTTCAAGGATTGAATAACATAAACTTACGTAAAGAAATTGTTAACTAAGAAATAACCTCGCACTAATTTGCAAAATTTGTAACAACTATTACTACACTGCCGAACAATTTGTAAAAACACTTTATACTATTTAAGTACGGATAAGGTACGATAGTGTACTTTTTTAATGTAACCATATTTTATGTTTTCTTTATAATCCAAAGAACTCCAAATTTTGAGCGAGTTGATATATGGTGTACAAACAGACGTCATGTCGGCATCAGTATAACTCGTTTCAAAATTAATTACGTCAGCCTAGAGATTTGTGTTTCATGTTTTACGCCGGAGCAATTTTATTGAAAAATAACTTATAATATTATTGTCACATTAATTAATGATCAAACCATAATTAAAAATACAGTACAGAGTGTTACCATTGTTTTATTTCATAGGAAGTTGTATAATATATGTGTGTGTTGGCGATTTCACTGAGTAGACGACTAGCGCTCTTGCCATATGGGCGATACAGTAAGCTGTACAGAGGCGGGAAACATTCGAACGCTCCAGCTGTCAACGCTGATAACACCAATCTAACTTGTTAATTCACAAATTTAATTGTTTTAAAATAAACAATTTGGCGCCACCCGGGATTCACAACCCCTATGAAATTACAGGTAAGGTTGTACCTAATTGTGACAATGCTACAGACTTCGTTAGCAACTACCATTAAAGTAACGACAGGTGTGAGACGAACACACCACACTAACACTTTCTACACATAAAAAGCGGGTGTACACATTTTACAGATACGCACCATTGTCTACTCGTTCGTTACAGATTGGCGTCCATCGCGGGGCTCGAATGAAAACGAGGACGTACATCACTCGTTCGTTACAGATTGGCGACCAACGTAGTGATGCTAGAAAAGGACGACTAGCGGCGATTATGAAAAGACATCATATGGTTACAAGGTTCGACATTAAAAAGGGATCAAACCAGGAAGAAATGGAAGAAATTGAGGAAATGATTGGAGGATTGTTTGAAGAACATCCACAGGAGGACCAACTGGAAAATCCAAATCTACCGGAACCAGAAATAGAAATAGTAGTTGATGTCCAACCAGTCAAACCAGCCCAAATAATGGACACCAATTTCCAAGAAATGATGAGGATTATGGTGGAACAATTAAACAGAAACAAGGAGGAAATTAATGGAAAAATAGATAATAAAATGGACCAAAACAAGGAAGAATTGAATAAAAAATTGGAATCATTACAAGAGGAAATGAAGGAAGAAATACGGAAACAAAGGAAGGAAGACAGGGAGTTCTTGAATGAAAAACTGGACCGAAACAGTGAAGAATTGAAGGAGCAAATCAAGGAGAACATGGAACTGCTAAATAATAAAATGGAGAGCAACCATGAAGCCCTGAAGAGAAACCAGGAGACTCTAGAAAAGAAGAGTGAAGAGCTGAAGAAACAGATCAAGAAAGATCTGGAGATAGTGAATAAGAAGATTGAAAATAGTAATGATACGCTCCAACGGAAATTAAAGGAAGACAGCGAAAAAACCAAAGAGGAAATGAAACAACAACTGGTAGAATATCGAGAGGAGATCAAACAAACGGTAACCGAAACAAATGAAACGGTGATACAAATCCGGGAAGAGTTAAAAAATAAAATCAGCAATGTCGAGGAAGAAAGTAGGATGAAGGTGACAGAACTTTATCAAGTCACCACCGAAGAATGCCAGAGAAATAAACAGGAGGTGATTAAGAAACTGGAGGAGAGGCATCAGGAAACACAATTAGATGTCAATGATCGTGTAGAAAGGGTATACACCGCCATCAACAAAGTAGACGGACAGACAAAAGAGAACAAGGAGAAGATCCAGGGAATCAGCCAAAGGGAGAAGCAAATGCAGGAAGAGCTGGACGCACTAAGGGAGAAACCTTGTCACAATACCCATATAATAACCAGCGAGAACATAGATGTGATCAACTTTCGCAGTTACCGGCGGAATCCAATGGAATTCCTCAAAAGAGTAGAGGAATTAATAGAAAAGAATAGGGAAACCAGGTGGACAATCGTAAGGAGCCTCATAGATGAAATGTTCAGACACCCGCGACAACTGGTGGACGGCAACTTGACCAGAGATAAATTGTGCAGAGGAATTTAAAAAACAATTCCAAGAAAAATACTGGTCCGAGTCCACACAAAATGTAGTCCGGAATGACATTAGCAATGGGAGGTACGAATCACAAGCAGGACACACCCTAACGTCCTACTTTTTGGGGAAGGTATGCTTGGCCAGAAACCTAGAACCCAAGATACCTGAGGAATCTCCAGTGATACAACTCGGATACCACTATGAGGAAGCTGTACAAAAAGCCAGGAGACAAGGGCAGATAAAGACGATCCAAGGAATGGCAAACTTGTTGGAGGATCACGAGAATGATAGGCAGTATCGTCGTAATCGCATGGTCAATTTGACATGTAACCGTGGGGACGAAAACCAAAACCCACCTAATTACAATTCGTCCTATAACAAACACCAGTACAACGACCCGAGTAACCAAAACCAGAATGATAATAACTATCAATATAGGGGTAACCGCCCGAATTATAATCAGGGCAATCCACCATTCAGCGGAAATAATCAGAACAATAACAATTACAGGGGCAATGGACCAAACCAGCGTCCCAACAACTACCCCAACAATAATCACAATTATGGGAATAATAACAACCCAAATTATCAAAATAATAATAACCGAGGAAACAGAGATAACCGGAATAATAACAATCAGCCGAGGGGACACTTTATAAGAGGGAACACTCGAAATAATCAAGGGAGGCGTTACCCAAGACCACCATCCAATGAACAAAACGATGATAATGGTCAGAGTGATAACCAAAACCCAAGGGAAGAGAATGCAGAAAATGTACGACAGGTAAACAATGTTGTAGGAGTGAGATCCGGAAGTGGTAACCAGAGAAGGGACGCACCATCCGGAAGTAACCAGCCAGAAGAAGAAAACTATGACTGGATACCTTTCAGTGATGATCCGGCGGAGAATTTTCGCATAGCGTATAACAAACGAAACCCGCCAGAACGTTGGATTCCATCAAGAAGTAATGGAAACCAATCAAACACCTCTCAGGGAGGAAGGTAAGTCATCGATGAAGAAGAAGAAACGGCCGATCGATGGAACGCATAATAAACCATAATAAATAAATTTCAAAAAATTATCCAGAATAAATGTTCAACCATCTAACATTTGAAGGAGTAGAGAAGAAAGTCAACAAAGAGTGTAATATACAAAAGAAGGCAAATATAATGAAAGAAAAGGAGAAGATCAACTTACAAAAAAGTATAAATAACATGGACCTGTATAGAGTACGATATATATCCATATGTCATCACAAAGGATAATGGTAACAATACTTACCAAATAAGTAATATAAACACAAAAAAGATAAAAGCAGTTTACAACCAAGCTTCAATAAAAAAGTTTTATGAAGAAGAATAAATCACTAGAAATGAAATAAACAAATTTTAAAATTCAAAAAGTTTGTAAGAGCAACTTACTACCTTATTTAGATGACATATGAGGAATGGAAAAAATAAAATAAATGAATAAAAAATTATAAAAACAAAGGAATAAGTTACCAAAATTCCTACCAAGTAAAATCAACTTACAATCTATTAAAGTTGATATATTACGTATAAAATAAAAAATCAAAATAAGGAATAAGTTACACAAATTCCTATAAAAAAGTAAGAATCACAAACTTACGATAATATTTAAACAAAAAGTAACTAAAAAGGAATAAGCTACAAAATTCCTATAAAGTAAGAAAACTAACTTACGAAAAATTATCAAAAATGATATTTAATACAAATTAAAATAAACAAAAATAAAATCAAATAAAAGCTGCTAAGATAAATACCTGAAATTATAATGAATTTAATGTATTCAAAGAAAAAAAAAAATCTGAACTGGTACAAGGAAAAAGAGAAGTTACGTATAAAACGAATATACAAAAAAAAATGGCTAAAGCAGAATATTGCTAAATAACCAAGAAAAAGAATAAAAATGTCTAAGATAATTAAAATGATCACAATAAGAATAGAAAAACAAACTAATGAAAAGTGAGATATGATGAAATTAACATATGAATAAATAAAAAACAATCAACTGTATGAGTAGATGACAGTATATAGCAAAGGTACAGCGGAAGGAAGAATGAGTAAAAGGCCAAAGTGATCTAAAAACAAACCACAAGGTGGACAATCCCAAAATATATATTATTATTATTAATTTAAGTCACAAGTTGACAAAAAAGGTATTTAAGATTGACTGTTGAAAAGTCCAGCAATCAAAATAAACTGAGCAGAGATGATGTTCCTCTGGTCTCAGAAAAAATGAGTAGTAATGGAAGAAACCAGCTACTAAAAAGTTAGGGAAAAAATTGTATAAGGGAGAACACACTAATGGAAATAAATAAAAACAGATCCAAATAAAATGGAATGAATCGAGTAAGAAGAGAAATAAAGAATGGAGAAACAGACAAGAGAGAAAAGGAAAAAATTATATATAACTGAAAATTTCATAAAAAACTATGTTAGTGTTTTATTAAATTGATCAATTTTGAAGGAGAGGCATTATGTTACAACACAAATAAGCCACCCCAGTACCAGGAATAAAAAATATAATATTAAATATAAATATACTTCATATTAAATAAAATGATTTAAGATACATAAAATATAAAGATAGTGACACGACAAACGACGACATTACCCAACCCAAGTGATTGACCAAACAAACAGGAAACCAACAAAGAAGGGAAAAAACCAGAACCAAAGAAGAATAAAGACAATTGAAGGAAGTGAACAAATTCCTACAACTAAATAAAATCAAACCAGACGAGAAGGGGAGAACCGAATTAAAATGAACCCAATTGAAAATGAAGAAGAGGAAGGAGAAGAAGCAGAAGAATGAAGAGGAAACGAAGTGAAACCAAGAAATAAGAAACACCACATATAAAAGGGAGAAATGGTACACTCAAATATAAAATATTGTGAATAAAACCAATAAGTATCCAATAATGGAAATAAATATTATTGTAAATGAAATAATTTATATAACTGCTTTAAACAAAACAGTAAAGCAATCTAATATAAAGAAAAGTACACTAACCCAAATATTAGAGTTAGATATAGTAAAATATATAGAAAAATATCATTAACACTATGTATAATTTATAATGAAAGAAATAGTGAGAAAGTGAGAAGGTGAGAAAGAGAAATAATTATACCCACTAAAAAACACTTAAGGTAAACAGTTAAAAAGTGCAATAGTGAATGTGTAAATACCCCAAAATAGTGAGTGTATCAGTGATAAACACCAATTAATTAAAGGTGAAAGTGATAAGTGAAAAAAGATATTGTAAATGATAAAAAGGTAGTAATAGATAAGAAAACACTTAGTAAATCATTGATGAACCAATAAATGATTTAAGAGTGAGCTTATAAAAATTATATAGTTAAGGATAACTAGATATAGTATTTAAAGTAGAGACAGATAAAGGATATGATGTTATTCAGGGAGAAAGCCCATGTAAAAACAGTTTGTGTTAACATGGAATGGAGAAAAGAATTAGTAATGAATTAAGAAATTAAGTATATAATTAATAAACACCCTATGCTATAAGGGAAAATGAATTAAATAAGTTTGAAGGAAGTGATGATATTTCTCACTCAAGATAATAGCAAAAGAATGAAATGTATGTTAAACCAACAGTAACTAATAACTTGTAAAGAATTGTTCGTTTTAATGTTATGAATAGGATATGGCTGAAAGAAGCTTACAGTCCATAGGCCTAATTGTTATATTTTAAGTATAAAGATATAGAAAATAATCTTGACATGTAATCAGAACACAAACAAATTCAAGACACAGCAACCGCTAAACAAATCAATTATAACAACAGGACAAAACGCTTTGTAATAATTAGAATATAATAAGTAAAAATAATCAATGGCTACTTAGGCCTAAGAAATGCCTACCGGTCAAAACCAATAATAACACATTGTATAAAATCCATAAGGAAATTCACAAATCTAAGGCAAGTAACTAGCCAATAATTATGTATAAATCATTTTAAAAGAAAAATGTTACAATAAGAGTTTAAATTAAAAGAATTATGTAATTATCAAATGTTAGAATAATAAAACAAAAGTTAATATATAATAGAACATGACCTTATGGGGTATTGTTTTAATCTTTGAAAGGAAATAAATACAATAGTGATAATATTTATTACCCAGAAGGGAAGACAGAAGAATACAATCAATCAGAAAATATATAATAAATTTGAATAAAAATTTCAAATATAATAACAATGCTTTTAATCTCGGCCTTAACCAATCAAAGGGTTTCAGTTACCATAGAAACGGGCCGTTGGTTACTAATTTTCCGTTAAATTTTCTTACTTGGAAAAATGACGCTTGGGTAGTAGGGACGCAAGATTTTGTATGACCGAAATTTTATTTTAAAAAGTTTAAAAAACATTCAGAAGTAAACAACATGAACCATTGACAAGGAGATGAAGAGTTTCAACAATTAACAGGTGTCCAGGAACCAAATAAACGAAAATTAAATAGCAGACATTCCCAAGACAATTTAGAAGAAGATGCCAGCAGCCTAAGTCACTCCAAAATTGATGAAATTTCCATTACCCCAGAACAACGACCTATCACAACCTTCTGAACTGATAAGTATCATTTAAATACAATAATCCCAGGAATAAAAGCACTTTATATATTTCTCACATCAATACAAAATTCTCACTATGAAATAAAAATAATTTTCTTTCAAGGATTGAATAACATAAACTTACGTAAAGAAATTGTTAACTAAGAAATAACCTCGCACTAATTTGCAAAATTTGTAACAACTATTACTACACTGCCGAACAATTTGTAAAAACACTTTATACTATTTAAGTACGGATAAGGTACGATAGTGTACTTTTTTAATGTAACCATATTTTATGTTTTCTTTATAATCCAAAGAACTCCAAATTTTGAGCGAGTTGATATATGGTGTACAAACAGACGTCATGTCGGCATCAGTATAACTCGTTTCAAAATTAATTACGTCAGCCTAGAGATTTGTGTTTCATGTTTTACGCCGGAGCAATTTTATTGAAAAATAACTTATAATATTATTGTCACATTAATTAATGATCAAACCATAATTAAAAATACAGTACAGAGTGTTACCATTGTTTTATTTCATAGGAAGTTGTATAATATATGTGTGTGTTGGCGATTTCACTGAGTAGACGACTAGCGCTCTTGCCATATGGGCGATACAGTAAGCTGTACAGAGGCGGGAAACATTCGAACGCTCCAGCTGTCAACGCTGATAACACCAATCTAACTTGTTAATTCACAAATTTAATTGTTTTAAAATAAACAATTTGGCGCCACCCGGGATTCACAACCCCTATGAAATTACAGGTAAGGTTGTACCTAATTGTGACAATGCTACAGACTTCGTTAGCAACTACCATTAAAGTAACGACAGGTGTGAGACGAACACACCACACTAACACTTTCTACACATAAAAAGCGGGTGTACACATTTTACAGATACGCACCATTGTCTACTCGTTCGTTACAGATTGGCGTCCATCGCGGGGCTCGAATGAAAACGAGGACGTACATCACTCGTTCGTTACAGATTGGCGACCAACGTAGTGATGCTAGAAAAGGACGACTAGCGGCGATTATGAAAAGACATCATATGGTTACAAGGTTCGACATTAAAAAGGGATCAAACCAGGAAGAAATGGAAGAAATTGAGGAAATGATTGGAGGATTGTTTGAAGAACATCCACAGGAGGACCAACTGGAAAATCCAAATCTACCGGAACCAGAAATAGAAATAGTAGTTGACGTCCAACCAGTCAAACCAGCCCAAATAATGGACACCAATTTCCAAGAAATGATGAGGATTATGGTGGAACAATTAAACAGAAACAAGGAGGAAATTAATGGAAAAATAGATAATAAAATGGACCAAAACAAGGAAGAATTGAATAAAAAATTGGAATCATTACAAGAGGAAATGAAGGAAGAAATACGGAAACAAAGGAAGGAAGACAGGGAGTTCTTGAATGAAAAACTGGACCGAAACAGTGAAGAATTGAAGGAGCAAATCAAGGAGAACATGGAACTGCTAAATAATAAAATGGAGAGCAACCATGAAGCCCTGAAGAGAAACCAGGAGACTCTAGAAAAGAAGAGTGAAGAGCTGAAGAAACAGATCAAGAAAGATCTGGAGATAGTGAATAAGAAGATTGAAAATAGTAATGATACGCTCCAACGGAAATTAAAGGAAGACAGCGAAAAAACCAAAGAGGAAATGAAACAACAACTGGTAGAATATCGAGAGGAGATCAAACAAACGGTAACCGAAACAAATGAAATGGTGATACAAATCCGGGAAGAGTTAAAAAATAAAATCAGCAATGTCGAGGAAGAAAGTAGGATGAAGGTGACAGAACTTTATCAAGTCACCACCGAAGAATGCCAGAGAAATAAACAGGAGGTGATTAAGAAACTGGAGGAGAGGCATCAGGAAACACAATTAGATGTCAATGATCGTGTAGAAAGGGTATACACCGCCATCAACAAAGTAGACGGACAGACAAAAGAGAACAAGGAGAAGATCCAGGGAATCAGCCAAAGGGAGAAGCAAATGCAGGAAGAGCTGGACGCACTAAGGGAGAAACCTTGTCACAATACCCATATAATAACCAGCGAGAACATAGATGTGATCAACTTTCGCAGTTACCGGCGGAATCCAATGGAATTCCTCAAAAGAGTAGAGGAATTAATAGAAAAGAATAGGGAAACCAGGTGGACAATCGTAAGGAGCCTCATAGATGAAATGTTCAGACACCCGCGACAACTGGTGGACGGCAACTTGACCAGAGATAAATTGTGCAGAGGAATTTAAAAAACAATTCCAAGAAAAATACTGGTCCGAGTCCACACAAAATGTAGTCCGGAATGACATTAGCAATGGGAGGTACGAATCACAACCAGGACACACCCTAACGTCCTACTTTTTGGGGAAGGTATGCTTGGCCAGAAACCTAGAACCCAAGATACCTGAGGAATCTCCGGTGATACAACTCGGATACCACTATGAGGAAGCTGTACAAAAAGCCAGGAGACAAGGGCAGATAAAGACGATCCAAGGAATGGCAAACTTGTTGGAGGATCACGAGAATGATAGGCAGTATCGTCGTAATCGCATGGTCAATTTGACATGTAACCGTGGGGACGAAAACCAAAACCCACCTAATTACAATTCGTCCTATAACAAACACCAGTACAACGACCCGAGTAACCAAAACCAGAATGATAATAACTATCAATATAGGGGTAACCGCCCGAATTATAATCAGGGCAATCCACCATTCAGCGGAAATAATCAGAACAATAACAATTACAGGGGCAATGGACCAAACCAGCGTCCCAACAACTACCCCAACAATAATCACAATTATGGGAATAATAACAACCCAAATTATCAAAATAATAATAACCGAGGAAACAGAGATAACCGGAATAATAACAATCAGCCGAGGGGACACTTTATAAGAGGGAACACTCGAAATAATCAAGGGAGGCGTTACCCAAGACCACCATCCAATGAACAAAACGATGATAATGGTCAGAGTGATAACCAAAACCCAAGGGAAGAGAATGCAGAAAATGTACGACAGGTAAACAATGTTGTAGGAGTGAGATCCGGAAGTGGTAACCAGAGAAGGGACGCACCATCCGGAAGTAACCAGCCAGAAGAAGAAAACTATGACTGGATACCTTTCAGTGATGATCCGGCGGAGAATTTTCGCATAGCGTATAACAAACGAAACCCGCCAGAACGTTGGATTCCATCAAGAAGTAATGGAAACCAATCAAACACCTCTCAGGGAGGAAGGTAAGTCATCGATGAAGAAGAAGAAACGGCCGATCGATGGAACGCATAATAAACCATAATAAATAAATTTCAAAAAATTATCCAGAATAAATGTTCAACCATCTAACATTTGAAGGAGTAGAGAAGAAAGTCAACAAAGAGTGTAATATACAAAAGAAGGCAAATATAATGAAAGAAAAGGAGAAGATCAACTTACAAAAAAGTATAAATAACATGGACCTGTATAGAGTACGATATATATCCATATGTCATCACAAAGGATAATGGTAACAATACTTACCAAATAAGTAATATAAACACAAAAAAGATAAAAGCAGTTTACAACCAAGCTTCAATAAAAAAGTTTTATGAAGAAGAATAAATCACTAGAAATGAAATAAACAAATTTTAAAATTCAAAAAGTTTGTAAGAGCAACTTACTACCTTATTTAGATGACATATGAGGAATGGAAAAAATAAAATAAATGAATAAAAAATTATAAAAACAAAGGAATAAGTTACCAAAATTCCTACCAAGTAAAATCAACTTACAATCTATTAAAGTTGATATATTACGTATAAAATAAAAAATCAAAATAAGGAATAAGTTACACAAATTCCTATAAAAAAGTAAGAATCACAAACTTACGATAATATTTAAACAAAAAGTAACTAAAAAGGAATAAGCTACAAAATTCCTATAAAGTAAGAAAACTAACTTACGAAAAATTATCAAAAATGATATTTAATACAAATTAAAATAAACAAAAATAAAATCAAATAAAAGCTGCTAAGATAAATACCTGAAATTATAATGAATTTAATGTATTCAAAGAAAAAAAAAAATCTGAACTGGTACAAGGAAAAAGAGAAGTTACGTATAAAACGAATATACAAAAAAAAATGGCTAAAGCAGAATATTGCTAAATAACCAAGAAAAAGAATAAAAATGTCTAAGATAATTAAAATGATCACAATAAGAATAGAAAAACAAACTAATGAAAAGTGAGATATGATGAAATTAACATATGAATAAATAAAAAACAATCAACTGTATGAGTAGATGACAGTATATAGCAAAGGTACAGCGGAAGGAAGAATGAGTAAAAGGCCAAAGTGATCTAAAAACAAACCACAAGGTGGACAATCCCAAAATATATATTATTATTATTAATTTAAGTCACAAGTTGACAAAAAAGGTATTTAAGATTGACTGTTGAAAAGTCCAGCAATCAAAATAAACTGAGCAGAGATGATGTTCCTCTGGTCTCAGAAAAAATGAGTAGTAATGGAAGAAACCAGCTACTAAAAAGTTAGGGAAAAAATTGTATAAGGGAGAACACACTAATGGAAATAAATAAAAACAGATCCAAATAAAATGGAATGAATCGAGTAAGAAGAGAAATAAAGAATGGAGAAACAGACAAGAGAGAAAAGGAAAAAATTATATATAACTGAAAATTTCATAAAAAACTATGTTAGTGTTTTATTAAATTGATCAATTTTGAAGGAGAGGCATTATGTTACAACACAAATAAGCCACCCCAGTACCAGGAATAAAAAATATAATATTAAATATAAATATACTTCATATTAAATAAAATGATTTAAGATACATAAAATATAAAGATAGTGACACGACAAACGACGACATTACCCAACCCAAGTGATTGACCAAACAAACAGGAAACCAACAAAGAAGGGAAAAAACCAGAACCAAAGAAGAATAAAGACAATTGAAGGAAGTGAACAAATTCCTACAACTAAATAAAATCAAACCAGACGAGAAGGGGAGAACCGAATTAAAATGAACCCAATTGAAAATGAAGAAGAGGAAGGAGAAGAAGCAGAAGAATGAAGAGGAAACGAAGTGAAACCAAGAAATAAGAAACACCACATATAAAAGGGAGAAATGGTACACTCAAATATAAAATATTGTGAATAAAACCAATAAGTATCCAATAATGGAAATAAATATTATTGTAAATGAAATAATTTATATAACTGCTTTAAACAAAACAGTAAAGCAATCTAATATAAAGAAAAGTACACTAACCCAAATATTAGAGTTAGATATAGTAAAATATATAGAAAAATATCATTAACACTATGTATAATTTATAATGAAAGAAATAGTGAGAAAGTGAGAAGGTGAGAAAGAGAAATAATTATACCCACTAAAAAACACTTAAGGTAAACAGTTAAAAAGTGCAATAGTGAATGTGTAAATACCCCAAAATAGTGAGTGTATCAGTGATAAACACCAATTAATTAAAGGTGAAAGTGATAAGTGAAAAAAGATATTGTAAATGATAAAAAGGTAGTAATAGATAAGAAAACACTTAGTAAATCATTGATGAACCAATAAATGATTTAAGAGTGAGCTTATAAAAATTATATAGTTAAGGATAACTAGATATAGTATTTAAAGTAGAGACAGATAAAGGATATGATGTTATTCAGGGAGAAAGCCCATGTAAAAACAGTTTGTGTTAACATGGAATGGAGAAAAGAATTAGTAATGAATTAAGAAATTAAGTATATAATTAATAAACACCCTATGCTATAAGGGAAAATGAATTAAATAAGTTTGAAGGAAGTGATGATATTTCTCACTCAAGATAATAGCAAAAGAATGAAATGTATGTTAAACCAACAGTAACTAATAACTTGTAAAGAATTGTTCGTTTTAATGTTATGAATAGGATATGGCTGAAAGAAGCTTACAGTCCATAGGCCTAATTGTTATATTTTAAGTATAAAGATATAGAAAATAATCTTGACATGTAATCAGAACACAAACAAATTCAAGACACAGCAACCGCTAAACAAATCAATTATAACAACAGGACAAAACGCTTTGTAATAATTAGAATATAATAAGTAAAAATAATCAATGGCTACTTAGGCCTAAGAAATGCCTACCGGTCAAAACCAATAATAACAAATTGTATAAAATCCATAAGGAAATTCACAAATCTAAGGCAAGTAACTAGCCAATAATTATGTATAAATCATTTTAAAAGAAAAATGTTACAATAAGAGTTTAAATTAAAAGAATTATGTAATTATCAAATGTTAGAATAATAAAACAAAAGTTAATATATAATAGAACATGACCTTATGGGGTATTGTTTTAATCTTTGAAAGGAAATAAATACAATAGTGATAATATTTATTACCCAGAAGGGAAGACAGAAGAATACAATCAATCAGAAAATATATAATAAATTTGAATAAAAATTTCAAATATAATAACAATGCTTTTAATCTCGGCCTTAACCAATCAAAGGGTTTCAGTTACCATAGAAACGGGCCGTTGGTTACTAATTTTCCGTTAAATTTTCTTACTTGGAAAAATGACGCTTGGGTAGTAGGGACGCAAGATTTTGTATGACCGAAATTTTATTTTAAAAAGTTTAAAAAACATTCAGAAGTAAACAACATGAACCATTGACAAGGAGATGAAGAGTTTCAACAATTAACAGGTGTCCAGGAACCAAATAAACGAAAATTAAATAGCAGACATTCCCAAGACAATTTAGAAGAAGATGCCAGCAGCCTAAGTCACTCCAAAATTGATGAAATTTCCATTACCCCAGAACAACGACCTATCACAACCTTCTGAACTGATAAGTATCATTTAAATACAATAATCCCAGGAATAAAAGCACTTTATATATTTCTCACATCAATACAAAATTCTCACTATGAAATAAAAATAATTTTCTTTCAAGGATTGAATAACATAAACTTACGTAAAGAAATTGTTAACTAAGAAATAACCTCGCACTAATTTGCAAAATTTGTAACAACTATTACTACACTGCCGAACAATTTGTAAAAACACTTTATACTATTTAAGTACGGATAAGGTACGATAGTGTACTTTTTTAATGTAACCATATTTTATGTTTTCTTTATAATCCAAAGAACTCCAAATTTTGAGCGAGTTGATATATGGTGTACAAACAGACGTCATGTCGGCATCAGTATAACTCGTTTCAAAATTAATTACGTCAGCCTAGAGATTTGTGTTTCATGTTTTACGCCGGAGCAATTTTATTGAAAAATAACTTATAATATTATTGTCACATTAATTAATGATCAAACCATAATTAAAAATACAGTACAGAGTGTTACCATTGTTTTATTTCATAGGAAGTTGTATAATATATGTGTGTGTTGGCGATTTCACTGAGTAGACGACTAGCGCTCTTGCCATATGGGCGATACAGTAAGCTGTACAGAGGCGGGAAACATTCGAACGCTCCAGCTGTCAACGCTGATAACACCAATCTAACTTGTTAATTCACAAATTTAATTGTTTTAAAATAAACAATTTGGCGCCACCCGGGATTCACAACCCCTATGAAATTACAGGTAAGGTTGTACCTAATTGTGACAATGCTACAGACTTCGTTAGCAACTACCATTAAAGTAACGACAGGTGTGAGACGAACACACCACACTAACACTTTCTACACATAAAAAGCGGGTGTACACATTTTACAGATACGCACCATTGTCTACTCGTTCGTTACAGATTGGCGTCCATCGCGGGGCTCGAATGAAAACGAGGACGTACATCACTCGTTCGTTACAGATTGGCGACCAACGTAGTGATGCTAGAAAAGGACGACTAGCGGCGATTATGAAAAGACATCATATGGTTACAAGGTTCGACATTAAAAAGGGATCAAACCAGGAAGAAATGGAAGAAATTGAGGAAATGATTGGAGGATTGTTTGAAGAACATCCACAGGAGGACCAACTGGAAAATCCAAATCTACCGGAACCAGAAATAGAAATAGTAGTTGATGTCCAACCAGTCAAACCAGCCCAAATAATGGACACCAATTTCCAAGAAATGATGAGGATTATGGTGGAACAATTAAACAGAAACAAGGAGGAAATTAATGGAAAAATAGATAATAAAATGGACCAAAACAAGGAAGAATTGAATAAAAAATTGGAATCATTACAAGAGGAAATGAAGGAAGAAATACGGAAACAAAGGAAGGAAGACAGGGAGTTCTTGAATGAAAAACTGGACCGAAACAGTGAAGAATTGAAGGAGCAAATCAAGGAGAACATGGAACTGCTAAATAATAAAATGGAGAGCAACCATGAAGCCCTGAAGAGAAACCAGGAGACTCTAGAAAAGAAGAGTGAAGAGCTGAAGAAACAGATCAAGAAAGATCTGGAGATAGTGAATAAGAAGATTGAAAATAGTAATGATACGCTCCAACGGAAATTAAAGGAAGACAGCGAAAAAACCAAAGAGGAAATGAAACAACAACTGGTAGAATATCGAGAGGAGATCAAACAAACGGTAACCGAAACAAATGAAATGGTGATACAAATCCAGGAAGAGTTAAAAAATAAAATCAGCAATGTCGAGGAAGAAAGTAGGATGAAGGTGACAGAACTTTATCAAGTCACCACCGAAGAATGCCAGAGAAATAAACAGGAGGTGATTAAGAAACTGGAGGAGAGGCATCAGGAAACACAATTAGATGTCAATGATCGTGTAGAAAGGGTATACACCGCCATCAACAAAGTAGACGGACAGACAAAAGAGAACAAGGAGAAGATCCAGGGAATCAGCCAAAGGGAGAAGCAAATGCAGGAAGAGCTGGACGCACTAAGGGAGAAACCTTGTCACAATACCCATATAATAACCAGCGAGAACATAGATGTGATCAACTTTCGCAGTTACCGGCGGAATCCAATGGAATTCCTCAAAAGAGTAGAGGAATTAATAGAAAAGAATAGGGAAACCAGGTGGACAATCGTAAGGAGCCTCATAGATGAAATGTTCAGACACCCGCGACAACTGGTGGACGGCAACTTGACCAGAGATAAATTGTGCAGAGGAATTTAAAAAACAATTCCAAGAAAAATACTGGTCCGAGTCCACACAAAATGTAGTCCGGAATGACATTAGCAATGGGAGGTACGAATCACAACCAGGACACACCCTAACGTCCTACTTTTTGGGGAAGGTATGCTTGGCCAGAAACCTAGAACCCAAGATACCTGAGGAATCTCCGGTGATACAACTCGGATACCACTATGAGGAAGCTGTACAAAAAGCCAGGAGACAAGGGCAGATAAAGACGATCCAAGGAATGGCAAACTTGTTGGAGGATCACGAGAATGATAGGCAGTATCGTCGTAATCGCATGGTCAATTTGACATGTAACCGTGGGGACGAAAACCAAAACCCACCTAATTACAATTCGTCCTATACCAAACACCAGTACAACGACCCGAGTAACCAAAACCAGAATGATAATAACTATCAATATAGGGGTAACCGCCCGAATTATAATCAGGGCAATCCACCATTCAGCGGAAATAATCAGAACAATAACAATTACAGGGGCAATGGACCAAACCAGCGTCCCAACAACTACCCCAACAATAATCACAATTATGGGAATAATAACAACCCAAATTATCAAAATAATAATAACCGAGGAAACAGAGATAACCGGAATAATAACAATCAGCCGAGGGGACACTTTATAAGAGGGAACACTCGAAATAATCAAGGGAGGCGTTACCCAAGACCACCATCCAATGAACAAAACAATGATAATGGTCAGAGTGATAACCAAAACCCAAGGGAAGAGAATGCAGAAAATGTACGACAGGTAAACAATGTTGTAGGAGTGAGATCCGGAAGTGGTAACCAGAGAAGGGACGCACCATCCGGAAGTAACCAGCCAGAAGAAGAAAACTATGACTGGATACCTTTCAGTGATGATCCGGCGGAGAATTTTCATATAACAAATTTTCGTATAACAAACGAAACCCACCAGAACGTTGGATTCCATCAAGAAGTAATGGAAACCAATCAAACACCTCTCAGGGAGGAAGGTAAGTCATCGATGAAGAAGAAGAAACGGCCGATCGATGGAACGCATAATAAACCATAATAAATAAATTTCAAAAAATTATCCAGAATAAATGTTCAACCATCTAACATTTGAAGGAGTAGAGAAGAAAGCCAACAAAGAGTGTAATATACAAAAGAAGGCAAATATAATGAAAGAAAAGGAGAAGATCAACTTACAAAAAAGTATAAATAACATGGACCTGTATAGAGTACGATATATATCCATATGTCATCACAAAGGATAATGGTAACAATACTTACCAAATAAGTAATATAAACACAAAAAAGATAAAAGCAGTTTACAACCAAGCTTCAATAAAAAAGTTTTATGAAGAAGAATAAATCACTAGAAATGAAATAAACAAATTTTAAAATTCAAAAAGTTTGTAAGAGCAACTTACTACCTTATTTAGATGACATATGAGGAATGGAAAAAATAAAATAAATGAATAAAAAATTATAAAAACAAAGGAATAAGTTACCAAAATTCCTACCAAGTAAAATCAACTTACAATCTATTAAAGTTGATATATTACGTATAAAATAAAAAATCAAAATAAGGAATAAGTTACACAAATTCCTATAAAAAAGTAAGAATCACAAACTTACGATAATATTTAAACAAAAAGTAACTAAAAAGGAATAAGCTACAAAATTCCTATAAAGTAAGAAAACTAACTTACGAAAAATTATCAAAAATGATATTTAATACAAATTAAAATAAACAAAAATAAAATCAAATAAAAGCTGCTAAGATAAATACCTGAAATTATAATGAATTTAATGTATTCAAAGAAAAAAAAAATCTGAACTGGTACAAGGAAAAAGAGAAGTTACGTATAAAACGAATATACAAAAAAAAATGGCTAAAGCAGAATATTGCTAAATAACCAAGAAAAAGAATAAAAATGTCTAAGATAATTAAAATGATCACAATAAGAATAGAAAAACAAACTAATGAAAAGTGAGATATGATGAAATTAACATATGAATAAATAAAAAACAATCAACTGTATGAGTAGATGACAGTATATAGCAAAGGTACAGCGGAAGGAAGAATGAGTAAAAGGCCAAAGTGATCTAAAAACAAACCACAAGGTGGACAATCCCAAAATATATTATTATTATTAATTTAAGTCACAAGTTGACAAAAAAGGTATTTAAGATTGACTGTTGAAAAGTCCAGCAATCAAAATAAACTGAGCAGAGATGATGTTCCTCTGGTCTCAGAAAAAATGAGTAGTAATGGAAGAAACCAGCTACTAAAAAGTTAGGGAAAAAATTGTATAAGGGAGAACACACTAATGGAAATAAATAAAAACAGATCCAAATAAAATGGAATGAATCGAGTAAGAAGAGAAATAAAGAATGGAGAAACAGACAAGAGAGAAAAGGAAAAAATTATATATAACTGAAAATTTCATAAAAAACTATGTTAGTGTTTTATTAAATTGATCAATTTTGAAGGAGAGGCATTATGTTACAACACAAATAAGCCACCCCAGTACCAGGAATAAAAAAGATAATATTAAATATAAATATACTTCATATTAAATAAAATGATTTAAGATACATAAAATATAAAGATAGTGACACGACAAACGACGACATTACCCAACCCAAGTGATTGACCAAACAAACAGGAAACCAACAAAGAAGGGAAAAAACCAGAACCAAAGAAGAATAAAGACAATTGAAGGAAGTGAACAAATTCCTACAACTAAATAAAATCAAACCAGACGAGAAGGGGAGAACCGAATTAAAATGAACCCAATTGAAAATGAAGAAGAGGAAGGAGAAGAAGCAGAAGAATGAAGAGGAAACGAAGTGAAACCAAGAAATAAGAAACACCACATATAAAAGGGAGAAATGGTACACTCAAATATAAAATATTGTGAATAAAACCAATAAGTATCCAATAATGGAAATAAATATTATTGTAAATGAAATAATTTATATAACTGCTTTAAACAAAACAGTAAAGCAATCTAATATAAAGAAAAGTACACTAACCCAAATATTAGAGTTAGATATAGTAAAATATATAGAAAAATATCATTAACACTATGTATAATTTATAATGAAAGAAATAGTGAGAAAGTGAGAAGGTGAGAAAGAGAAATAATTATACCCACTAAAAAACACTTAAGGTAAACAGTTAAAAAGTGCAATAGTGAATGTGTAAATACCCCAAAATAGTGAGTGTATCAGTGATAAACACCAATTAATTAAAGGTGAAAGTGATAAGTGAAAAAAGATATTGTAAATGATAAAAAGGTAGTAATAGATAAGAAAACACTTAGTAAATCATTGATGAACCAATAAATGATTTAAGAGTGAGCTTATAAAAATTATATAGTTAAGGATAACTAGATATAGTATTTAAAGTAGAGACAGATAAAGGATATGATGTTATTCAGGGAGAAAGCCCATGTAAAAACAGTTTGTGTTAACATGGAATGGAGAAAAGAATTAGTAATGAATTAAGAAATTAAGTATATAATTAATAAACACCCTATGCTATAAGGGAAAATGAATTAAATAAGTTTGAAGGAAGTGATGATATTTCTCACTCAAGATAATAGCAAAAGAATGAAATGTATGTTAAACCAACAGTAACTAATAACTTGTAAAGAATTGTTCGTTTTAATGTTATGAATAGGATATGGCTGAAAGAAGCTTACAGTCCATAGGCCTAATTGTTATATTTTAAGTATAAAGATATAGAAAATAATCTTGACATGTAATCAGAACACAAACAAATTCAAGACACAGCAACCGCTAAACAAATCAATTATAACAACAGGACAAAACGCTTTGTAATAATTAGAATATAATAAGTAAAAATAATCAATGGCTACTTAGGCCTAAGAAATGCCTAACGGTCAAAACCAATAATAACAAATTGTATAAAATCCATAAGGAAATTCACAAATCTAAGGCAAGTAACTAGCCAATAATTATGTATAAATCATTTTAAAAGAAAAATGTTACAATAAGAGTTTAAATTAAAAGAATTATGTAATTATCAAATGTTAGAATAATAAAACAAAAGTTAATATATAATAGAACATGACCTTATGGGGTATTGTTTTAATCTTTGAAAGGAAATAAATACAATAGTGATAATATTTATTACCCAGAAGGGAAGACAGAAGAATACAATCAATCAGAAAATATATAATAAATTTGAATAAAAATTTCAAATATAATAACAATGCTTTTAATCTCGGCCTTAACCAATCAAAGGGTTTCAGTTACCATAGAAACGGGCCGTTGGTTACTAATTTTCCGTTAAATTTTCTTACTTGGAAAAATGACGCTTGGGTAGTAGGGACGCAAGATTTTGTATGACCGAAATTTTATTTTAAAAAGTTTAAAAAACATTCAGAAGTAAACAACATGAACCATTGACAAGGAGATGAAGAGTTTCAACAATTAACAGGTGTCCAGGAACCAAATAAACGAAAATTAAATAGCAGACATTCCCAAGACAATTTAGAAGAAGATGCCAGCAGCCTAAGTCACTCCAAAATTGATGAAATTTCCATTACCCCAGAACAACGACCTATCACAACCTTCTGAACTGATAAGTATCATTTAAATACAATAATCCCAGGAATAAAAGCACTTTATATATTTCTCACATCAATACAAAATTCTCACTATGAAATAAAAATAATTTTCTTTCAAGGATTGAATAACATAAACTTACGTAAAGAAATTGTTAACTAAGAAATAACCTCGCACTAATTTGCAAAATTTGTAACAACTATTACTACACTGCCGAACAATTTGTAAAAACACTTTATACTATTTAAGTACGGATAAGGTACGATAGTGTACTTTTTTAATGTAACCATATTTTATGTTTTCTTTATAATCCAAAGAACTCCAAATTTTGAGCGAGTTGATATATGGTGTACAAACAGACGTCATGTCGGCATCAGTATAACTCGTTTCAAAATTAATTACGTCAGCCTAGAGATTTGTGTTTCATGTTTTACGCCGGAGCAATTTTATTGAAAAATAACTTATAATATTATTGTCACATTAATTAATGATCAAACCATAATTAAAAATACAGTACAGAGTGTTACCATTGTTTTATTTCATAGGAAGTTGTATAATATATGTGTGTGTTGGCGATTTCACTGAGTAGACGACTAGCGCTCTTGCCATATGGGCGATACAGTAAGCTGTACAGAGGCGGGAAACATTCGAACGCTCCAGCTGTCAACGCTGATAACACCAATCTAACTTGTTAATTCACAAATTTAATTGTTTTAAAATAAACAATTTGGCGCCACCCGGGATTCACAACCCCTATGAAATTACAGGTAAGGTTGTACCTAATTGTGACAATGCTACAGACTTCGTTAGCAACTACCATTAAAGTAACGACAGGTGTGAGACGAACACACCACACTAACACTTTCTACACATAAAAAGCGGGTGTACACATTTTACAGATACGCACCATTGTCTACTCGTTCGTTACAGATTGGCGTCCATCGCGGGGCTCGAATGAAAACGAGGACGTACATCACTCGTTCGTTACAGATTGGCGACCAACGTAGTGATGCTAGAAAAGGACGACTAGCGGCGATTATGAAAAGACATCATATGGTTACAAGGTTCGACATTAAAAAGGGATCAAACCAGGAAGAAATGGAAGAAATTGAGGAAATGATTGGAGGATTGTTTGAAGAACATCCACAGGAGGACCAACTGGAAAATCCAAATCTACCGGAACCAGAAATAGAAATAGTAGTTGATGTCCAACCAGTCAAACCAGCCCAAATAATGGACACCAATTTCCAAGAAATGATGAGGATTATGGTGGAACAATTAAACAGAAACAAGGAGGAAATTAATGGAAAAATAGATAATAAAATGGACCAAAACAAGGAAGAATTGAATAAAAAATTGGAATCATTACAAGAGGAAATGAAGGAAGAAATACGGAAACAAAGGAAGGAAGACAGGGAGTTCTTGAATGAAAAACTGGACCGAAACAGTGAAGAATTGAAGGAGCAAATCAAGGAGAACATGGAACTGCTAAATAATAAAATGGAGAGCAACCATGAAGCCCTGAAGAGAAACCAGGAGACTCTAGAAAAGAAGAGTGAAGAGCTGAAGAAACAGATCAAGAAAGATCTGGAGATAGTGAATAAGAAGATTGAAAATAGTAATGATACGCTCCAACGGAAATTAAAGGAAGACAGCGAAAAAACCAAAGAGGAAATGAAACAACAACTGGTAGAATATCGAGAGGAGATCAAACAAACGGTAACCGAAACAAATGAAACGGTGATACAAATCCAGGAAGAGTTAAAAAATAAAATCAGCAATGTCGAGGAAGAAAGTAGGATGAAGGTGACAGAACTTTATCAAGTCACCACCGAAGAATGCCAGAGAAATAAACAGGAGGTGATTAAGAAACTGGAGGAGAGGCATCAGGAAACACAATTAGATGTCAATGATCGTGTAGAAAGGGTATACACCGCCATCAACAAAGTAGACGGACAGACAAAAGAGAACAAGGAGAAGATCCAGGGAATCAGCCAAAGGGAGAAGCAAATGCAGGAAGAGCTGGACGCACTAAGGGAGAAACCTTGTCACAATACCCATATAATAACCAGCGAGAACATAGATGTGATCAACTTTCGCAGTTACCGGCGGAATCCAATGGAATTCCTCAAAAGAGTAGAGGAATTAATAGAAAAGAATAGGGAAACCAGGTGGACAATCGTAAGGAGCCTCATAGATGAAATGTTCAGACACCCGCGACAACTGGTGGACGGCAACTTGACCAGAGATAAATTGTGCAGAGGAATTTAAAAAACAATTCCAAGAAAAATACTGGTCCGAGTCCACACAAAATGTAGTCCGGAATGACATTAGCAATGGGAGGTACGAATCACAACCAGGACACACCCTAACGTCCTACTTTTTGGGGAAGGTATGCTTGGCCAGAAACCTAGAACCCAAGATACCTGAGGAATCTCCGGTGATACAACTCGGATACCACTATGAGGAAGCTGTACAAAAAGCCAGGAGACAAGGGCAGATAAAGACGATCCAAGGAATGGCAAACTTGTTGGAGGATCACGAGAATGATAGGCAGTATCGTCGTAATCGCATGGTCAATTTGACATGTAACCGTGGGGACGAAAACCAAAACCCACCTAATTACAATTCGTCCTATAACAAACACCAGTACAACGACCCGAGTAACCAAAACCAGAATGATAATAACTATCAATATAGGGGTAACCGCCCGAATTATAATCAGGGCAATCCACCATTCAGCGGAAATAATCAGAACAATAACAATTACAGGGGCAATGGACCAAACCAGCGTCCCAACAACTACCCCAACAATAATCACAATTATGGGAATAATAACAACCCAAATTATCAAAATAATAATAACCGAGGAAACAGAGATAACCGGAATAATAACAATCAGCCGAGGGGACACTTTATAAGAGGGAACACTCGAAATAATCAAGGGAGGCGTTACCCAAGACCACCATCCAATGAACAAAACAATGATAATGGTCAGAGTGATAACCAAAACCCAAGGGAAGAGAATGCAGAAAATGTACGACAGGTAAACAATGTTGTAGGAGTGAGATCCGGAAGTGGTAACCAGAGAAGGGACGCACCATCCGAAAGTAACCAGCCAGAAGAAGAAAACTATGACTGGATACCTTTCAGTGATGATCCGGCGGAGAATTTTCATATAACAAATTTTCGTATAACAAACGAAACCCACCAGAACGTTGGATTCCATCAAGAAGTAATGGAAACCAATCAAACACCTCTCAGGGAGGAAGGTAAGTCATCGATGAAGAAGAAGAAACGGCCGATCGATGGAACGCATAATAAACCATAATAAATAAATTTCAAAAAATTATCCAGAATAAATGTTCAACCATCTAACATTTGAAGGAGTAGAGAAGAAAGCCAACAAAGAGTGTAATATACAAAAGAAGGCAAATATAATGAAAGAAAAGGAGAAGATCAACTTACAAAAAAGTATAAATAACATGGACCTGTATAGAGTACGATATATATCCATATGTCATCACAAAGGATAATGGTAACAATACTTACCAAATAAGTAATATAAACACAAAAAAGATAAAAGCAGTTTACAACCAAGCTTCAATAAAAAAGTTTTATGAAGAAGAATAAATCACTAGAAATGAAATAAACAAATTTTAAAATTCAAAAAGTTTGTAAGAGCAACTTACTACCTTATTTAGATGACATATGAGGAATGGAAAAAATAAAATAAATGAATAAAAAATTATAAAAACAAAGGAATAAGTTACCAAAATTCCTACCAAGTAAAATCAACTTACAATCTATTAAAGTTGATATATTACGTATAAAATAAAAAATCAAAATAAGGAATAAGTTACACAAATTCCTATAAAAAAGTAAGAATCACAAACTTACGATAATATTTAAACAAAAAGTAACTAAAAAGGAATAAGCTACAAAATTCCTATAAAGTAAGAAAACTAACTTACGAAAAATTATCAAAAATGATATTTAATACAAATTAAAATAAACAAAAATAAAATCAAGTAAAAGCTGCTAAGATAAATACCTGAAATTATAATGAATTTAATGTATTCAAAGAAAAAAAAAATCTGAACTGGTACAAGGAAAAAGAGAAGTTACGTATAAAACGAATATACACAAAAAAATGGCTAAAGCAGAAAATTGCTAATTAACCAAGAAAAAGAATAAAAATGTCTAAGATAATTAAAATGATCACAATAAGAATAGAAAAACAAACTAATGAAAAGTGAGATATGATGAAATTAACATATGAATAAATAAAAAACAATCAACTGTATGAGTAGATGACAGTATATAGCAAAGGTACAGCGGAAGGAAGAATGAGTAAAAGGCCAAAGTGATCTAAAAACAAACCACAAGGTGGACAATCCCAAAATATATTATTATTATTAATTTAAGTCACAAGTTGACAAAAAAGGTATTTAAGATTGACTGTTGAAAAGTCCAGCAATCAAAATAAACTGAGCAGAGATGATGTTCCTCTGGTCTCAGAAAAAATGAGTAGTAATGGAAGAAACCAGCTACTAAAAAGTTAGGGAAAAAATTGTATAAGGGAGAACACACTAATGGAAATAAATAAAAACAGATCCAAATAAAATGGAATGAATCGAGTAAGAAGAGAAATAAAGAATGGAGAAACAGACAAGAGAGA
The DNA here is from genome assembly GCA_034769895.1 of Magicicada septendecula. Classification (NCBI taxonomy): domain Eukaryota; kingdom Metazoa; phylum Arthropoda; class Insecta; order Hemiptera; family Cicadidae; genus Magicicada; species Magicicada septendecula. Next base: position 411,843,637 of record CM068367.1, on the reverse strand, counting down.
AAAGGAAAAAATTATATATAACTGAAAATTTCATAAAAAACTATGTTAGTGTTTTATTAAATTGATCAATTTTGAAGGAGAGGCATTATGTTACAACACAAATAAGCCACCCCAGTACCAGGAATAAAAAAGATAATATTAAATATAAATATACTTCATATTAAATAAAATGATTTAAGATACATAAAATATAAAGATAGTGACACGACAAACGACGACATTACCCAACCCAAGTGATTGACCAAACAAACAGGAAACCAACAAAGAAGGGAAAAAACCAGAACCAAAGAAGAATAAAGACAATTGAAGGAAGTGAACAAATTCCTACAACTAAATAAAATCAAACCAGACGAGAAGGGGAGAACCGAATTAAAATGAACCCAATTGAAAATGAAGAAGAGGAAGGAGAAGAAGCAGAAGAATGAAGAGGAAACGAAGTGAAACCAAGAAATAAGAAACACCACATATAAAAGGGAGAAATGGTACACTCAAATATAAAATATTGTGAATAAAACCAATAAGTATCCAATAATGGAAATAAATATTATTGTAAATGAAATAATTTATATAACTGCTTTAAACAAAACAGTAAAGCAATCTAATATAAAGAAAAGTACACTAACCCAAATATTAGAGTTAGATATAGTAAAATATATAGAAAAATATCATTAACACTATGTATAATTTATAATGAAAGAAATAGTGAGAAAGTGAGAAGGTGAGAAAGAGAAATAATTATACCCACTAAAAAACACTTAAGGTAAACAGTTAAAAAGTGCAATAGTGAATGTGTAAATACCCCAAAATAGTGAGTGTATCAGTGATAAACACCAATTAATTAAAGGTGAAAGTGATAAGTGAAAAAAGATATTGTAAATGATAAAAAGGTAGTAATAGATAAGAAAACACTTAGTAAATCATTGATGAACCAATAAATGATTTAAGAGTGAGCTTATAAAAATTATATAGTTAAGGATAACTAGATATAGTATTTAAAGTAGAGACAGATAAAGGATATGATGTTATTCAGGGAGAAAGCCCATGTAAAAACAGTTTGTGTTAACATGGAATGGAGAAAAGAATTAGTAATGAATTAAGAAATTAAGTATATAATTAATAAACACCCTATGCTATAAGGGAAAATGAATTAAATAAGTTTGAAGGAAGTGATGATATTTCTCACTCAAGATAATAGCAAAAGAATGAAATGTATGTTAAACCAACAGTAACTAATAACTTGTAAAGAATTGTTCGTTTTAATGTTATGAATAGGATATGGCTGAAAGAAGCTTACAGTCCATAGGCCTAATTGTTATATTTTAAGTATAAAGATATAGAAAATAATCTTGACATGTAATCAGAACACAAACAAATTCAAGACACAGCAACCGCTAAACAAATCAATTATAACAACAGGACAAAACGCTTTGTAATAATTAGAATATAATAAGTAAAAATAATCAATGGCTACTTAGGCCTAAGAAATGCCTAACGGTCAAAACCAATAATAACAAATTGTATAAAATCCATAAGGAAATTCACAAATCTAAGGCAAGTAACTAGCCAATAATTATGTATAAATCATTTTAAAAGAAAAATGTTACAATAAGAGTTTAAATTAAAAGAATTATGTAATTATCAAATGTTAGAATAATAAAACAAAAGTTAATATATAATAGAACATGACCTTATGGGGTATTGTTTTAATCTTTGAAAGGAAATAAATACAATAGTGATAATATTTATTACCCAGAAGGGAAGACAGAAGAATACAATCAATCAGAAAATATATAATAAATTTGAATAAAAATTTCAAATATAATAACAATGCTTTTAATCTCGGCCTTAACCAATCAAAGGGTTTCAGTTACCATAGAAACGGGCCGTTGGTTACTAATTTTCCGTTAAATTTTCTTACTTGGAAAAATGACGCTTGGGTAGTAGGGACGCAAGATTTTGTATGACCGAAATTTTATTTTAAAAAGTTTAAAAAACATTCAGAAGTAAACAACATGAACCATTGACAAGGAGATGAAGAGTTTCAACAATTAACAGGTGTCCAGGAACCAAATAAACGAAAATTAAATAGCAGACATTCCCAAGACAATTTAGAAGAAGATGCCAGCAGCCTAAGTCACTCCAAAATTGATGAAATTTCCATTACCCCAGAACAACGACCTATCACAACCTTCTGAACTGATAAGTATCATTTAAATACAATAATCCCAGGAATAAAAGCACTTTATATATTTCTCACATCAATAGAAAATTCTCACTATGAAATAAAAATAATTTTCTTTCAAGGATTGAATAACATAAACTTACGTAAAGAAATTGTTAACTAAGAAATAACCTCGCACTAATTTGCAAAATTTGTAACAACTATTACTACACTGCCGAACAATTTGTAAAAACACTTTATACTATTTAAGTACGGATAAGGTACGATAGTGTACTTTTTTAATGTAACCATATTTTATGTTTTCTTTATAATCCAAAGAACTCCAAATTTTGAGCGAGTTGATATATGGTGTACAAACAGACGTCATGTCGGCATCAGTATAACTCGTTTCAAAATTAATTACGTCAGCCTAGAGATTTGTGTTTCATGTTTTACGCCGGAGCAATTTTATTGAAAAATAACTTATAATATAATTGTCACATTAATTAATGATCAAACCATAATTAAAAATACAGTACAGAGTGTTACCATTGTTTTATTTCATAGGAAGTTGTATAATATATGTGTGTGTTGGCGATTTCACTGAGTAGACGACTAGCGCTCTTGCCATATGCCCATATAGCAATAAGCTGCACAGAGGCGGGAAACATTCGAACGCTCCAGCTGTCAACGCTGATAACACCAATCTAACTTGTTAATTCACAAATTTAATTGTTTTAAAATAAACAATTTGGCGCCACCCGGGATTCACAACCCCTATGAAATTACAGGTAAGGTTGTACCTAATTGTGACAATGCTACAGACTTCGTTAGCAACTACCATTAAAGTAACGACAGGTGTGAGACGAACACACCACACTAACACTTTCTACACATAAAAAGCGGGTGTACACATTTTACAGATACGCACCATTTTCTACTCGTTCGTTACAGATTGGCGTCCATCGCGGGGCTCGAATGAAAACGAGGACGTACATCACTCGTTCGTTACAGATTGGCGACCAACGTAGTGATGCTAGAAAAGGACGACTAGCGGCGATTATGAAAAGACATCATATGGTTACAAGGTTCGACATTAAAAAGGGATCAAACCAGGAAGAAATGGAAGAAATTGAGGAAATGATTGGAGGATTGTTTGAAGAACATCCACAGGAGGACCAACTGGAAAATCCAAATCTACCGGAACCAGAAATAGAAATAGTAGTTGATGTCCAACCAGTCAAACCAGCCCAAATAATGGACACCAATTTCCAAGAAATGATGAGGATTATGGTGGAACAATTAAACAGAAACAAGGAGGAAATTAATGGAAAAATAGATAATAAAATGGACCAAAACAAGGAAGAATTGAATAAAAAATTGGAATCATTACAAGAGGAAATGAAGGAAGAAATACGGAAACAAAGGAAGGAAGACAGGGAGTTCTTGAATGAAAAACTGGACCGAAACAGTGAAGAATTGAAGGAGCAAATCAAGGAGAACATGGAACTGCTAAATAATAAAATGGAGAGCAACCATGAAGCCCTGAAGAGAAACCAGGAGACTCTAGAAAAGAAGAGTGAAGAGCTGAAGAAACAGATCAAGAAAGATCTGGAGATAGTGAATAAGAAGATTGAAAATAGTAATGATACGCTCCAACGGAAATTAAAGGAAGACAGCGAAAAAACCAAAGAGGAAATGAAACAACAACTGGTAGAATATCGAGAGGAGATCAAACAAACGGTAACCGAAACAAATGAAACGGTGATACAAATCCGGGAAGAGTTAAAAAATAAAATCAGCAATGTCGAGGAAGAAAGTAGGATGAAGGTGACAGAACTTTATCAAGTCACCACCGAAGAATGCCAGAGAAATAAACAGGAGGTGATTAAGAAACTGGAGGAGAGGCATCAGGAAACACAATTAGATGTCAATGATCGTGTAGAAAGGGTATACACCGCCATCAACAAAGTAGACGGACAGACAAAAGAGAACAAGGAGAAGATCCAGGGAATCAGCCAAAGGGAGAAGCAAATGCAGGAAGAGCTGGACGCACTAAGGGAGAAACCTTGTCACAATACCCATATAATAACCAGCGAGAACATAGATGTGATCAACTTTCGCAGTTACCGGCGGAATCCAATGGAATTCCTCAAAAGAGTAGAGGAATTAATAGAAAAGAATAGGGAAACCAGGTGGACAATCGTAAGGAGCCTCATAGATGAAATGTTCAGACACCCGCGACAACTGGTGGACGGCAACTTGACCAGAGATAAATTGTGCAGAGGAATTTAAAAAACAATTCCAAGAAAAATACTGGTCCGAGTCCACACAAAATGTAGTCCGGAATGACATTAGCAATGGGAGGTACGAATCACAAGCAGGACACACCCTAACGTCCTACTTTTTGGGGAAGGTATGCTTGGCCAGAAACCTAGAACCCAAGATACCTGAGGAATCTCCGGTGATACAACTCGGATACCACTATGAGGAAGCTGTACAAAAAGCCAGGAGACAAGGGCAGATAAAGACGATCCAAGGAATGGCAAACTTGTTGGAGGATCACGAGAATGATAGGCAGTATCGTCGTAATCGCATGGTCAATTTGACATGTAACCGTGGGGACGAAAACCAAAACCCACCTAATTACAATTCGTCCTATAACAAACACCAGTACAACGACCCGAGTAACCAAAACCAGAATGATAATAACTATCAATATAGGGGTAACCGCCCGAATTATAATCAGGGCAATCCACCATTCAGCGGAAATAATCAGAACAATAACAATTACAGGGGCAATGGACCAAACCAGCGTCCCAACAACTACCCCAACAATAATCACAATTATGGGAATAATAACAACCCAAATTATCAAAATAATAATAACCGAGGAAACAGAGATAACCGGAATAATAACAATCAGCCGAGGGGACACTTTATAAGAGGGAACACTCGAAATAATCAAGGGAGGCGTTACCCAAGACCACCATCCAATGAACAAAACAATGATAATGGTCAGAGTGATAACCAAAACCCAAGGGAAGAAAATGCAGAAAATGTACGACAGGTAAACAATGTTGTAGGAGTGAGATCCGGAAGTGGTAACCAGAGAAAGGACGCACCATCCGGAAGTAACCAGCCAGAAGAAGAAAACTATGACTGGATACCTTTCAGTGATGATCCGGCGGAGAATTTTCGCATAGCGTATAACAAACGAAACCCGCCAGAACGTTGGATTCCATCAAGAAGTAATGGAAACCAATCAAACACCTCTCAGGGAGGAAGGTAAGTCATCGATGAAGAAGAAGAAACGGCCGATCGATGGAACGCATAATAAACCATAATAAATAAATTTCAAAAAATTATCCAGAATAAATGTTCAACCATCTAACATTTGAAGGAGTAGAGAAGAAAGCCAACAAAGAGTGTAATATACAAAAGAAGGCAAATATAATGAAAGAAAAGGAGAAGATCAACTTACAAAAAAGTATAAATAACATGGACCTGTATAGAGTACGATATATATCCATATGTCATCACAAAGGATAATGGTAACAATACTTACCAAATAAGTAATATAAACACAAAAAAGATAAAAGCAGTTTACAACCAAGCTTCAATAAAAAAGTTTTATGAAGAAGAATAAATCACTAGAAATGAAATAAACAAATTTTAAAATTCAAAAAGTTTGTAAGAGCAACTTACTACCTTATTTAGATGACATATGAGGAATGGAAAAAATAAAATAAATGAATAAAAAATTATAAAAACAAAGGAATAAGTTACCAAAATTCCTACCAAGTAAAATCAACTTACAATCTATTAAAGTTGATATATTACGTATAAAATAAAAAATCAAAATAAGGAATAAGTTACACAAATTCCTATAAAAAAGTAAGAATCACAAACTTACGATAATATTTAAACAAAAAGTAACTAAAAAGGAATAAGCTACAAAATTCCTATAAAGTAAGAAAACTAACTTACGAAAAATTATCAAAAATGATATTTAATACAAATTAAAATAAACAAAAATAAAATCAAATAAAAGCTGCTAAGATAAATACCTGAAATTATAATGAATTTAATGTATTCAAAGAAAAAAAAAATCTGAACTGGTACAAGGAAAAAGAGAAGTTACGTATAAAACGAATATACAAAAAAAAATGGCTAAAGCAGAATATTGCTAAATAACCAAGAAAAAGAATAAAAATGTCTAAGATAATTAAAATGATCACAATAAGAATAGAAAAACAAACTAATGAAAAGTGAGATATGATGAAATTAACATATGAATAAATAAAAAACAATCAACTGTATGAGTAGATGACAGTATATAGCAAAGGTACAGCGGAAGGAAGAATGAGTAAAAGGCCAAAGTGATCTAAAAACAAACCACAAGGTGGACAATCCCAAAATATATTATTATTATTAATTTAAGTCACAAGTTGACAAAAAAGGTATTTAAGATTGACTGTTGAAAAGTCCAGCAATCAAAATAAACTGAGCAGAGATGATGTTCCTCTGGTCTCAGAAAAAATGAGTAGTAATGGAAGAAACCAGCTACTAAAAAGTTAGGGAAAAAATTGTATAAGGGAGAACACACTAATGGAAATAAATAAAAACAGATCCAAATAAAATGGAATGAATCGAGTAAGAAGAGAAATAAAGAATGGAGAAACAGACAAGAGAGAAAAGGAAAAAATTATATATAACTGAAAATTTCATAAAAAACTATGTTAGTGTTTTATTAAATTGATCAATTTTGAAGGAGAGGCATTATGTTACAACACAAATAAGCCACCCCAGTACCAGGAATAAAAAAGATAATATTAAATATAAATATACTTCATATTAAATAAAATGATTTAAGATACATAAAATATAAAGATAGTGACACGACAAACGACGACATTACCCAACCCAAGTGATTGACCAAACAAACAGGAAACCAACAAAGAAGGGAAAAAACCAGAACCAAAGAAGAATAAAGACAATTGAAGGAAGTGAACAAATTCCTACAACTAAATAAAATCAAACCAGACGAGAAGGGGAGAACCGAATTAAAATGAACCCAATTGAAAATGAAGAAGAGGAAGGAGAAGAAGCAGAAGAATGAAGAGGAAACGAAGTGAAACCAAGAAATAAGAAACACCACATATAAAAGGGAGAAATGGTACACTCAAATATAAAATATTGTGAATAAAACCAATAAGTATCCAATAATGGAAATAAATATTATTGTAAATGAAATAATTTATATAACTGCTTTAAACAAAACAGTAAAGCAATCTAATATAAAGAAAAGTACACTAACCCAAATATTAGAGTTAGATATAGTAAAATATATAGAAAAATATCATTAACACTATGTATAATTTATAATGAAAGAAATAGTGAGAAAGTGAGAAGGTGAGAAAGAGAAATAATTATACCCACTAAAAAACACTTAAGGTAAACAGTTAAAAAGTGCAATAGTGAATGTGTAAATACCCCAAAATAGTGAGTGTATCAGTGATAAACACCAATTAATTAAAGGTGAAAGTGATAAATGAAAAAAGATATTGTAAATGATAAAAAGGTAGTAATAGATAAGAAAACACTTAGTAAATCATTGATGAACCAATAAATGATTTAAGAGTGAGCTTATAAAAATTATATAGTTAAGGATAACTAGATATAGTATTTAAAGTAGAGACAGATAAAGGATATGATGTTATTCAGGGAGAAAGCCCATGTAAAAACAGTTTGTGTTAACATGGAATGGAGAAAAGAATTAGTAATGAATTAAGAAATTAAGTATATAATTAATAAACACCCTATGCTATAAGGGAAAATGAATTAAATAAGTTTGAAGGAAGTGATGATATTTCTCACTCAAGATAATAGCAAAAGAATGAAATGTATGTTAAACCAACAGTAACTAATAACTTGTAAAGAATTGTTCGTTTTAATGTTATGAATAGGATATGGCTGAAAGAAGCTTACAGTCCATAGGCCTAATTGTTATATTTTAAGTATAAAGATATAGAAAATAATCTTGACATGTAATCAGAACACAAACAAATTCAAGACACAGCAACCGCTAAACAAATCAATTATAACAACAGGACAAAACGCTTTGTAATAATTAGAATATAATAAGTAAAAATAATCAATGGCTACTTAGGCCTAAGAAATGCCTAACGGTCAAAACCAATAATAACAAATTGTATAAAATCCATAAGGAAATTCACAAATCTAAGGCAAGTAACTAGCCAATAATTATGTATAAATCATTTTAAAAGAAAAATGTTACAATAAGAGTTTAAATTAAAAGAATTATGTAATTATCAAATGTTAGAATAATAAAACAAAAGTTAATATATAATAGAACATGACCTTATGGGGTATTGTTTTAATCTTTGAAAGGAAATAAATACAATAGTGATAATATTTATTACCCAGAAGGGAAGACAGAAGAATACAATCAATCAGAAAATATATAATAAATTTGAATAAAAATTTCAAATATAATAACAATGCTTTTAATCTCGGCCTTAACCAATCAAAGGGTTTCAGTTACCATAGAATTAGTTGGTTACTAATTTTCCGTTAAATTTTCTTACTTGGAAAAATGACGCTTGGGTAGTAGGGACGCAAGATTTTGTATGACCGAAATTTTATTTTAAAAAGTTTAAAAAACATTCAGAAGTAAACAACATGAACCATTGACAAGGAGATGAAGAGTTTCAACAATTAACAGGTGTCCAGGAACCAAATAAACGAAAATTAAATAGCAGACATTCCCAAGACAATTTAGAAGAAGATGCCAGCAGCCTAAGTCACTCCAAAATTGATGAAATTTCCATTACCCCAGAACAACGACCTATCACAACCTTCTGAACTGATAAGTATCATTTAAATACAATAATCCCAGGAATAAAAGCACTTTATATATTTCTCACATCAATACAAAATTCTCACTATGAAATAAAAATAATTTTCTTTCAAGGATTGAATAACATAAACTTACGTAAAGAAATTGTTAACTAAGAAATAACCTCGCACTAATTTGCAAAATTTGTAACAACTATTACTACACTGCCGAACAATTTGTAAAAACACTTTATACTATTTAAGTACGGATAAGGTACGATAGTGTACTTTTTTAATGTAACCATATTTTATGTTTTCTTTATAATCCAAAGAACTCCAAATTTTGAGCGAGTTGATATATGGTGTACAAACAGACGTCATGTCGGCATCAGTATAACTCGTTTCAAAATTAATTACGTCAGCCTAGAGATTTGTGTTTCATGTTTTACGCCGGAGCAATTTTATTGAAAAATAACTTATAATATTATTGTCACATTAATTAATGATCAAACCATAATTAAAAATACAGTACAGAGTGTTACCATTGTTTTATTTCATAGGAAGTTGTATAATATATGTGTGTGTTGGCGATTTCACTGAGTAGACGACTAGCGCTCTTGCCATATGGGCGATACAGTAAGCTGTACAGAGGCGGGAAACATTCGAACGCTCCAGCTGTCAACGCTGATAACACCAATCTAACTTGTTAATTCACAAATTTAATTGTTTTAAAATAAACAATTTGGCGCCACCCGGGATTCACAACCCCTATGAAATTACAGGTAAGGTTGTACCTAATTGTGACAATGCTACAGACTTCGTTAGCAACTACCATTAAAGTAACGACAGGTGTGAGACGAACACACCACACTAACACTTTCTACACATAAAAAGCGGGTGTACACATTTTACAGATACGCACCATTGTCTACTCGTTCGTTACAGATTGGCGTCCATCGCGGGGCTCGAATGAAAACGAGGACGTACATCACTCGTTCGTTACAGATTGGCGACCAACGTAGTGATGCTAGAAAAGGACGACTAGCGGCGATTATGAAAAGACATCATATGGTTACAAGGTTCGACATTAAAAAGGGATCAAACCAGGAAGAAATGGAAGAAATTGAGGAAATGATTGGAGGATTGTTTGAAGAACATCCACAGGAGGACCAACTGGAAAATCCAAATCTACCGGAACCAGAAATAGAAATAGTAGTTGATGTCCAACCAGTCAAACCAGCCCAAATAATGGACACCAATTTCCAAGAAATGATGAGGATTATGGTGGAACAATTAAACAGAAACAAGGAGGAAATTAATGGAAAAATAGATAATAAAATGGACCAAAACAAGGAAGAATTGAATAAAAAATTGGAATCATTACAAGAGGAAATGAAGGAAGAAATACGGAAACAAAGGAAGGAAGACAGGGAGTTCTTGAATGAAAAACTGGACCGAAACAGTGAAGAATTGAAGGAGCAAATCAAGGAGAACATGGAACTGCTAAATAATAAAATGGAGAGCAACCATGAAGCCCTGAAGAGAAACCAGGAGACTCTAGAAAAGAAGAGTGAAGAGCTGAAGAAACAGATCAAGAAAGATCTGGAGATAGTGAATAAGAAGATTGAAAATAGTAATGATACGCTCCAACGGAAATTAAAGGAAGACAGCGAAAAAACCAAAGAGGAAATGAAACAACAACTGGTAGAATATCGAGAGGAGATCAAACAAACGGTAACCGAAACAAATGAAACGGTGATACAAATCCAGGAAGAGTTAAAAAATAAAATCAGCAATGTCGAGGAAGAAAGTAAGATGAAGGTGACAGAACTTTATCAAGTCACCACCGAAGAATGCCAGAGAAATAAACAGGAGGTGATTAAGAAACTGGAGGAGAGGCATCAGGAAACACAATTAGATGTCAATGATCGTGTAGAAAGGGTATACACCGCCATCAACAAAGTAGACGGACAGACAAAAGAGAACAAGGAGAAGATCCAGGGAATCAGCCAAAGGGAGAAGCAAATGCAGGAAGAGCTGGACGCACTAAGGGAGAAACCTTGTCACAATACCCATATAATAACCAGCGAGAACATAGATGTGATCAACTTTCGCAGTTACCGGCGGAATCCAATGGAATTCCTCAAAAGAGTAGAGGAATTAATAGAAAAGAATAGGGAAACCAGGTGGACAATCGTAAGGAGCCTCATAGATGAAATGTTCAGACACCCGCGACAACTGGTGGACGGCAACTTGACCAGAGATAAATTGTGCAGAGGAATTTAAAAAACAATTCCAAGAAAAATACTGGTCCGAGTCCACACAAAATGTAGTCCGGAATGACATTAGCAATGGGAGGTACGAATCACAAGCAGGACACACCCTAACGTCCTACTTTTTGGGGAAGGTATGCTTGGCCAGAAACCTAGAACCCAAGATACCTGAGGAATCTCCGGTGATACAACTCGGATACCACTATGAGGAAGCTGTACAAAAAGCCAGGAGACAAGGGCAGATAAAGACGATCCAAGGAATGGCAAACTTGTTGGAGGATCACGAGAATGATAGGCAGTATCGTCGTAATCGCATGGTCAATTTGACATGTAACCGTGGGGACGAAAACCAAAACCCACCTAATTACAATTCGTCCTATAACAAACACCAGTACAACGACCCGAGTAACCAAAACCAGAATGATAATAACTATCAATATAGGGGTAACCGCCCGAATTATAATCAGGGCAATCCACCATTCAGCGGAAATAATCAGAACAATAACAATTACAGGGGCAATGGACCAAACCAGCGTCCCAACAACTACCCCAACAATAATCACAATTATGGGAATAATAACAACCCAAATTATCAAAATAATAATAACCGAGGAAACAGAGATAACCGGAATAATAACAATCAGCCGAGGGGACACTTTATAAGAGGGAACACTCGAAATAATCAAGGGAGGCGTTACCCAAGACCACCATCCAATGAACAAAACAATGATAATGGTCAGAGTGATAACCAAAACCCAAGGGAAGAGAATGCAGAAAATGTACGACAGGTAAACAATGTTGTAGGAGTGAGATCCGGAAGTGGTAACCAGAGAAGGGACGCACCATCCGAAAGTAACCAGCCAGAAGAAGAAAACTATGACTGGATACCTTTCAGTGATGATCCGGCGGAGAATTTTCATATAACAAATTTTCGTATAACAAACGAAACCCACCAGAACGTTGGATTCCATCAAGAAGTAATGGAAACCAATCAAACACCTCTCAGGGAGGAAGGTAAGTCATCGATGAAGAAGAAGAAACGGCCGATCGATGGAACGCATAATAAACCATAATAAATAAATTTCAAAAAATTATCCAGAATAAATGTTCAACCATCTAACATTTGAAGGAGTAGAGAAGAAAGCCAACAAAGAGTGTAATATACAAAAGAAGGCAAATATAATGAAAGAAAAGGAGAAGATCAACTTACAAAAAAGTATAAATAACATGGACCTGTATAGAGTACGATATATATCCATATGTCATCACAAAGGATAATGGTAACAATACTTACCAAATAAGTAATATAAACACAAAAAAGATAAAAGCAGTTTACAACCAAGCTTCAATAAAAAAGTTTTATGAAGAAGAATAAATCACTAGAAATGAAATAAACAAATTTTAAAATTCAAAAAGTTTGTAAGAGCAACTTACTACCTTATTTAGATGACATATGAGGAATGGAAAAAATAAAATAAATGAATAAAAAATTATAAAAACAAAGGAATAAGTTACCAAAATTCCTACCAAGTAAAATCAACTTACAATCTATTAAAGTTGATATATTACGTATAAAATAAAAAATCAAAATAAGGAATAAGTTACACAAATTCCTATAAAAAAGTAAGAATCACAAACTTACGATAATATTTAAACAAAAAGTAACTAAAAAGGAATAAGCTACAAAATTCCTATAAAGTAAGAAAACTAACTTACGAAAAATTATCAAAAATGATATTTAATACAAATTAAAATAAACAAAAATAAAATCAAGTAAAAGCTGCTAAGATAAATACCTGAAATTATAATGAATTTAATGTATTCAAAGAAAAAAAAAATCTGAACTGGTACAAGGAAAAAGAGAAGTTACGTATAAAACGAATATACACAAAAAAATGGCTAAAGCAGAAAATTGCTAATTAACCAAGAAAAAGAATAAAAATGTCTAAGATAATTAAAATGATCACAATAAGAATAGAAAAACAAACTAATGAAAAGTGAGATATGATGAAATTAACATATGAATAAATAAAAAACAATCAACTGTATGAGTAGATGACAGTATATAGCAAAGGTACAGCGGAAGGAAGAATGAGTAAAAGGCCAAAGTGATCTAAAAACAAACCACAAGGTGGACAATCCCAAAATATATTATTATTATTAATTTAAGTCACAAGTTGACAAAAAAGGTATTTAAGATTGACTGTTGAAAAGTCCAGCAATCAAAATAAACTGAGCAGAGATGATGTTCCTCTGGTCTCAGAAAAAATGAGTAGTAATGGAAGAAACCAGCTACTAAAAAGTTAGGGAAAAAATTGTATAAGGGAGAACACACTAATGGAAATAAATAAAAACAGATCCAAATAAAATGGAATGAATCGAGTAAGAAGAGAAATAAAGAATGGAGAAACAGACAAGAGAGAAAAGGAAAAAATTATATATAACTGAAAATTTCATAAAAAACTATGTTAGTGTTTTATTAAATTGATCAATTTTGAAGGAGAGGCATTATGTTACAACACAAATAAGCCACCCCAGTACCAGGAATAAAAAAGATAATATTAAATATAAATATACTTCATATTAAATAAAATGATTTAAGATACATAAAATATAAAGATAGTGACACGACAAACGACGACATTACCCAACCCAAGTGATTGACCAAACAAACAGGAAACCAACAAAGAAGGGAAAAAACCAGAACCAAAGAAGAATAAAGACAATTGAAGGAAGTGAACAAATTCCTACAACTAAATAAAATCAAACCAGACGAGAAGGGGAGAACCGAATTAAAATGAACCCAATTGAAAATGAAGAAGAGGAAGGAGAAGAAGCAGAAGAATGAAGAGGAAACGAAGTGAAACCAAGAAATAAGAAACACCACATATAAAAGGGAGAAATGGTACACTCAAATATAAAATATTGTGAATAAAACCAATAAGTATCCAATAATGGAAATAAATATTATTGTAAATGAAATAATTTATATAACTGCTTTAAACAAAACAGTAAAGCAATCTAATATAAAGAAAAGTACACTAACCCAAATATTAGAGTTAGATATAGTAAAATATATAGAAAAATATCATTAACACTATGTATAATTTATAATGAAAGAAATAGTGAGAAAGTGAGAAGGTGAGAAAGAGAAATAATTATACCCACTAAAAAACACTTAAGGTAAACAGTTAAAAAGTGCAATAGTGAATGTGTAAATACCCCAAAATAGTGAGTGTATCAGTGATAAACACCAATTAATTAAAGGTGAAAGTGATAAGTGAAAAAAGATATTGTAAATGATAAAAAGGTAGTAATAGATAAGAAAACACTTAGTAAATCATTGATGAACCAATAAATGATTTAAGAGTGAGCTTATAAAAATTATATAGTTAAGGATAACTAGATATAGTATTTAAAGTAGAGACAGATAAAGGATATGATGTTATTCAGGGAGAAAGCCCATGTAAAAACAGTTTGTGTTAACATGGAATGGAGAAAAGAATTAGTAATGAATTAAGAAATTAAGTATATAATTAATAAACACCCTATGCTATAAGGGAAAATGAATTAAATAAGTTTGAAGGAAGTGATGATATTTCTCACTCAAGATAATAGCAAAAGAATGAAATGTATGTTAAACCAACAGTAACTAATAACTTGTAAAGAATTGTTCGTTTTAATGTTATGAATAGGATATGGCTGAAAGAAGCTTACAGTCCATAGGCCTAATTGTTATATTTTAAGTATAAAGATATAGAAAATAATCTTGACATGTAATCAGAACACAAACAAATTCAAGACACAGCAACCGCTAAACAAATCAATTATAACAACAGGACAAAACGCTTTGTAATAATTAGAATATAATAAGTAAAAATAATCAATGGCTACTTAGGCCTAAGAAATGCCTAACGGTCAAAACCAATAATAACAAATTGTATAAAATCCATAAGGAAATTCACAAATCTAAGGCAAGTAACTAGCCAATAATTATGTATAAATCATTTTAAAAGAAAAATGTTACAATAAGAGTTTAAATTAAAAGAATTATGTAATTATCAAATGTTAGAATAATAAAACAAAAGTTAATATATAATAGAACATGACCTTATGGGGTATTGTTTTAATCTTTGAAAGGAAATAAATACAATAGTGATAATATTTATTACCCAGAAGGGAAGACAGAAGAATACAATCAATCAGAAAATATATAATAAATTTGAATAAAAATTTCAAATATAATAACAATGCTTTTAATCTCGGCCTTAACCAATCAAAGGGTTTCAGTTACCATAGAAACTTGGTTACTAATTTTCCGTTAAATTTTCTTACTTGGAAAAATGACGCTTGGGTAGTAGGGACGCAAGATTTTGTATGACCGAAATTTTATTTTAAAAAGTTTAAAAAACATTCAGAAGTAAACAACATGAACCATTGACAAGGAGATGAAGAGTTTCAACAATTAACAGGTGTCCAGGAACCAAATAAACGAAAATTAAATAGCAGACATTCCCAAGACAATTTAGAAGAAGATGCCAGCAGCCTAAGTCACTCCAAAATTGATGAAATTTCCATTACCCCAGAACAACGACCTATCACAACCTTCTGAACTGATAAGTATCATTTAAATACAATAATCCCAGGAATAAAAGCACTTTATATATTTCTCACATCAATAGAAAATTCTCACTATGAAATAAAAATAATTTTCTTTCAAGGATTGAATAACATAAACTTACGTAAAGAAATTGTTAACTAAGAAATAACCTCGCACTAATTTGCAAAATTTGTAACAACTATTACTACACTGCCGAACAATTTGTAAAAACACTTTATACTATTTAAGTACGGATAAGGTACGATAGTGTACTTTTTTAATGTAACCATATTTTATGTTTTCTTTATAATCCAAAGAACTCCAAATTTTGAGCGAGTTGATATATGGTGTACAAACAGACGTCATGTCGGCATCAGTATAACTCGTTTCAAAATTAATTACGTCAGCCTAGAGATTTGTGTTTCATGTTTTACGCCGGAGCAATTTTATTGAAAAATAACTTATAATATAATTGTCACATTAATTAATGATCAAACCATAATTAAAAATACAGTACAGAGTGTTACCATTGTTTTATTTCATAGGAAGTTGTATAATATATGTGTGTGTTGGCGATTTCACTGAGTAGACGACTAGCGCTCTTGCCATATGCCCATATAGCAATAAGCTGCACAGAGGCGGGAAACATTCGAACGCTCCAGCTGTCAACGCTGATAACACCAATCTAACTTGTTAATTCACAAATTTAATTGTTTTAAAATAAACAATTTGGCGCCACCCGGGATTCACAACCCCTATGAAATTACAGGTAAGGTTGTACCTAATTGTGACAATGCTACAGACTTCGTTAGCAACTACCATTAAAGTAACGACAGGTGTGAGACGAACACACCACACTAACACTTTCTACACATAAAAAGCGGGTGTACACATTTTACAGATACGCACCATTTTCTACTCGTTCGTTACAGATTGGCGTCCATCGCGGGGCTCGAATGAAAACGAGGACGTACATCACTCGTTCGTTACAGATTGGCGACCAACGTAGTGATGCTAGAAAAGGACGACTAGCGGCGATTATGAAAAGACATCATATGGTTACAAGGTTCGACATTAAAAAGGGATCAAACCAGGAAGAAATGGAAGAAATTGAGGAAATGATTGGAGGATTGTTTGAAGAACATCCACAGGAGGACCAACTGGAAAATCCAAATCTACCGGAACCAGAAATAGAAATAGTAGTTGATGTCCAACCAGTCAAACCAGCCCAAATAATGGACACCAATTTCCAAGAAATGATGAGGATTATGGTGGAACAATTAAACAGAAACAAGGAGGAAATTAATGGAAAAATAGATAATAAAATGGACCAAAACAAGGAAGAATTGAATAAAAAATTGGAATCATTACAAGAGGAAATGAAGGAAGAAATACGGAAACAAAGGAAGGAAGACAGGGAGTTCTTGAATGAAAAACTGGACCGAAACAGTGAAGAATTGAAGGAGCAAATCAAGGAGAACATGGAACTGCTAAATAATAAAATGGAGAGCAACCATGAAGCCCTGAAGAGAAACCAGGAGACTCTAGAAAAGAAGAGTGAAGAGCTGAAGAAACAGATCAAGAAAGATCTGGAGATAGTGAATAAGAAGATTGAAAATAGTAATGATACGCTCCAACGGAAATTAAAGGAAGACAGCGAAAAAACCAAAGAGGAAATGAAACAACAACTGGTAGAATATCGAGAGGAGATCAAACAAACGGTAACCGAAACAAATGAAACGGTGATACAAATCCGGGAAGAGTTAAAAAATAAAATCAGCAATGTCGAGGAAGAAAGTAGGATGAAGGTGACAGAACTTTATCAAGTCACCACCGAAGAATGCCAGAGAAATAAACAGGAGGTGATTAAGAAACTGGAGGAGAGGCATCAGGAAACACAATTAGATGTCAATGATCGTGTAGAAAGGGTATACACCGCCATCAACAAAGTAGACGGACAGACAAAAGAGAACAAGGAGAAGATCCAGGGAATCAGCCAAAGGGAGAAGCAAATGCAGGAAGAGCTGGACGCACTAAGGGAGAAACCTTGTCACAATACCCATATAATAACCAGCGAGAACATAGATGTGATCAACTTTCGCAGTTACCGGCGGAATCCAATGGAATTCCTCAAAAGAGTAGAGGAATTAATAGAAAAGAATAGGGAAACCAGGTGGACAATCGTAAGGAGCCTCATAGATGAAATGTTCAGACACCCGCGACAACTGGTGGACGGCAACTTGACCAGAGATAAATTGTGCAGAGGAATTTAAAAAACAATTCCAAGAAAAATACTGGTCCGAGTCCACACAAAATGTAGTCCGGAATGACATTAGCAATGGGAGGTACGAATCACAAGCAGGACACACCCTAACGTCCTACTTTTTGGGGAAGGTATGCTTGGCCAGAAACCTAGAACCCAAGATACCTGAGGAATCTCCGGTGATACAACTCGGATACCACTATGAGGAAGCTGTACAAAAAGCCAGGAGACAAGGGCAGATAAAGACGATCCAAGGAATGGCAAACTTGTTGGAGGATCACGAGAATGATAGGCAGTATCGTCGTAATCGCATGGTCAATTTGACATGTAACCGTGGGGACGAAAACCAAAACCCACCTAATTACAATTCGTCCTATAACAAACACCAGTACAACGACCCGAGTAACCAAAACCAGAATGATAATAACTATCAATATAGGGGTAACCGCCCGAATTATAATCAGGGCAATCCACCATTCAGCGGAAATAATCAGAACAATAACAATTACAGGGGCAATGGACCAAACCAGCGTCCCAACAACTACCCCAACAATAATCACAATTATGGGAATAATAACAACCCAAATTATCAAAATAATAATAACCGAGGAAACAGAGATAACCGGAATAATAACAATCAGCCGAGGGGACACTTTATAAGAGGGAACACTCGAAATAATCAAGGGAGGCGTTACCCAAGACCACCATCCAATGAACAAAACAATGATAATGGTCAGAGTGATAACCAAAACCCAAGGGAAGAAAATGCAGAAAATGTACGACAGGTAAACAATGTTGTAGGAGTGAGATCCGGAAGTGGTAACCAGAGAAAGGACGCACCATCCGGAAGTAACCAGCCAGAAGAAGAAAACTATGACTGGATACCTTTCAGTGATGATCCGGCGGAGAATTTTCGCATAGCGTATAACAAACGAAACCCGCCAGAACGTTGGATTCCATCAAGAAGTAATGGAAACCAATCAAACACCTCTCAGGGAGGAAGGTAAGTCATCGATGAAGAAGAAGAAACGGCCGATCGATGGAACGCATAATAAACCATAATAAATAAATTTCAAAAAATTATCCAGAATAAATGTTCAACCATCTAACATTTGAAGGAGTAGAGAAGAAAGCCAACAAAGAGTGTAATATACAAAAGAAGGCAAATATAATGAAAGAAAAGGAGAAGATCAACTTACAAAAAAGTATAAATAACATGGACCTGTATAGAGTACGATATATATCCATATGTCATCACAAAGGATAATGGTAACAATACTTACCAAATAAGTAATATAAACACAAAAAAGATAAAAGCAGTTTACAACCAAGCTTCAATAAAAAAGTTTTATGAAGAAGAATAAATCACTAGAAATGAAATAAACAAATTTTAAAATTCAAAAAGTTTGTAAGAGCAACTTACTACCTTATTTAGATGACATATGAGGAATGGAAAAAATAAAATAAATGAATAAAAAATTATAAAAACAAAGGAATAAGTTACCAAAATTCCTACCAAGTAAAATCAACTTACAATCTATTAAAGTTGATATATTACGTATAAAATAAAAAATCAAAATAAGGAATAAGTTACACAAATTCCTATAAAAAAGTAAGAATCACAAACTTACGATAATATTTAAACAAAAAGTAACTAAAAAGGAATAAGCTACAAAATTCCTATAAAGTAAGAAAACTAACTTACGAAAAATTATCAAAAATGATATTTAATACAAATTAAAATAAACAAAAATAAAATCAAGTAAAAGCTGCTAAGATAAATACCTGAAATTATAATGAATTTAATGTATTCAAAGAAAAAAAAAATCTGAACTGGTACAAGGAAAAAGAGAAGTTACGTATAAAACGAATATACACAAAAAAATGGCTAAAGCAGAAAATTGCTAATTAACCAAGAAAAAGAATAAAAATGTCTAAGATAATTAAAATGATCACAATAAGAATAGAAAAACAAACTAATGAAAAGTGAGATATGATGAAATTAACATATGAATAAATAAAAAACAATCAACTGTATGAGTAGATGACAGTATATAGCAAAGGTACAGCGGAAGGAAGAATGAGTAAAAGGCCAAAGTGATCTAAAAACAAACCACAAGGTGGACAATCCCAAAATATATTATTATTATTAATTTAAGTCACAAGTTGACAAAAAAGGTATTTAAGATTGACTGTTGAAAAGTCCAGCAATCAAAATAAACTGAGCAGAGATGATGTTCCTCTGGTCTCAGAAAAAATGAGTAGTAATGGAAGAAACCAGCTACTAAAAAGTTAGGGAAAAAATTGTATAAGGGAGAACACACTAATGGAAATAAATAAAAACAGATCCAAATAAAATGGAATGAATCGAGTAAGAAGAGAAATAAAGAATGGAGAAACAGACAAGAGAGAAAAGGAAAAAATTATATATAACTGAAAATTTCATAAAAAACTATGTTAGTGTTTTATTAAATTGATCAATTTTGAAGGAGAGGCATTATGTTACAACACAAATAAGCCACCCCAGTACCAGGAATAAAAAAGATAATATTAAATATAAATATACTTCATATTAAATAAAATGATTTAAGATACATAAAATATAAAGATAGTGACACGACAAACGACGACATTACCCAACCCAAGTGATTGACCAAACAAACAGGAAACCAACAAAGAAGGGAAAAAACCAGAACCAAAGAAGAATAAAGACAATTGAAGGAAGTGAACAAATTCCTACAACTAAATAAAATCAAACCAGACGAGAAGGGGAGAACCGAATTAAAATGAACCCAATTGAAAATGAAGAAGAGGAAGGAGAAGAAGCAGAAGAATGAAGAGGAAACGAAGTGAAACCAAGAAATAAGAAACACCACATATAAAAGGGAGAAATGGTACACTCAAATATAAAATATTGTGAATAAAACCAATAAGTATCCAATAATGGAAATAAATATTATTGTAAATGAAATAATTTATATAACTGCTTTAAACAAAACAGTAAAGCAATCTAATATAAAGAAAAGTACACTAACCCAAATATTAGAGTTAGATATAGTAAAATATATAGAAAAATATCATTAACACTATGTATAATTTATAATGAAAGAAATAGTGAGAAAGTGAGAAGGTGAGAAAGAGAAATAATTATACCCACTAAAAAACACTTAAGGTAAACAGTTAAAAAGTGCAATAGTGAATGTGTAAATACCCCAAAATAGTGAGTGTATCAGTGATAAACACCAATTAATTAAAGGTGAAAGTGATAAGTGAAAAAAGATATTGTAAATGATAAAAAGGTAGTAATAGATAAGAAAACACTTAGTAAATCATTGATGAACCAATAAATGATTTAAGAGTGAGCTTATAAAAATTATATAGTTAAGGATAACTAGATATAGTATTTAAAGTAGAGACAGATAAAGGATATGATGTTATTCAGGGAGAAAGCCCATGTAAAAACAGTTTGTGTTAACATGGAATGGAGAAAAGAATTAGTAATGAATTAAGAAATTAAGTATATAATTAATAAACACCCTATGCTATAAGGGAAAATGAATTAAATAAGTTTGAAGGAAGTGATGATATTTCTCACTCAAGATAATAGCAAAAGAATGAAATGTATGTTAAACCAACAGTAACTAATAACTTGTAAAGAATTGTTCGTTTTAATGTTATGAATAGGATATGGCTGAAAGAAGCTTACAGTCCATAGGCCTAATTGTTATATTTTAAGTATAAAGATATAGAAAATAATCTTGACATGTAATCAGAACACAAACAAATTCAAGACACAGCAACCGCTAAACAAATCAATTATAACAACAGGACAAAACGCTTTGTAATAATTAGAATATAATAAGTAAAAATAATCAATGGCTACTTAGGCCTAAGAAATGCCTACCGGTCAAAACCAATAATAACAAATTGTATAAAATCCATAAGGAAATTCACAAATCTAAGGCAAGTAACTAGCCAATAATTATGTATAAATCATTTTAAAAGAAAAATGTTACAATAAGAGTTTAAATTAAAAGAATTATGTAATTATCAAATGTTAGAATAATAAAACAAAAGTTAATATATAATAGAACATGACCTTATGGGGTATTGTTTTAATCTTTGAAAGGAAATAAATACAATAGTGATAATATTTATTACCCAGAAGGGAAGACAGAAGAATACAATCAATCAGAAAATATATAATAAATTTGAATAAAAATTTCAAATATAATAACAATGCTTTTAATCTCGGCCTTAACCAATCAAAGGGTTTCAGTTACCATAGAAACGGGCCGTTGGTTACTAATTTTCCGTTAAATTTTCTTACTTGGAAAAATGACGCTTGGGTAGTAGGGACGCAAGATTTTGTATGACCGAAATTTTATTTTAAAAAGTTTAAAAAACATTCAGAAGTAAACAACATGAACCATTGACAAGGAGATGAAGAGTTTCAACAATTAACAGGTGTCCAGGAACCAAATAAACGAAAATTAAATAGCAGACATTCCCAAGACAATTTAGAAGAAGATGCCAGCAGCCTAAGTCACTCCAAAATTGATGAAATTTCCATTACCCCAGAACAACGACCTATCACAACCTTCTGAACTGATAAGTATCATTTAAATACAATAATCCCAGGAATAAAAGCACTTTATATATTTCTCACATCAATACAAAATTCTCACTATGAAATAAAAATAATTTTCTTTCAAGGATTGAATAACATAAACTTACGTAAAGAAATTGTTAACTAAGAAATAACCTCGCACTAATTTGCAAAATTTGTAACAACTATTACTACACTGCCGAACAATTTGTAAAAACACTTTATACTATTTAAGTACGGATAAGGTACGATAGTGTACTTTTTTAATGTAACCATATTTTATGTTTTCTTTATAATCCAAAGAACTCCAAATTTTGAGCGAGTTGATATATGGTGTACAAACAGACGTCATGTCGGCATCAGTATAACTCGTTTCAAAATTAATTACGTCAGCCTAGAGATTTGTGTTTCATGTTTTACGCCGGAGCAATTTTATTGAAAAATAACTTATAATATTATTGTCACATTAATTAATGATCAAACCATAATTAAAAATACAGTACAGAGTGTTACCATTGTTTTATTTCATAGGAAGTTGTATAATATATGTGTGTGTTGGCGATTTCACTGAGTAGACGACTAGCGCTCTTGCCATATGCCCATATAGCAATAAGCTGCACAGAGGCGGGAAACATTCGAACGCTCCAGCTGTCAACGCTGATAACACCAATCTAACTTGTTAATTCACAAATTTAATTGTTTTAAAATAAACAATTTGGCGCCACCCGGGATTCACAACCCCTATGAAATTACAGGTAAGGTTGTACCTAATTGTGACAATGCTACAGACTTCGTTAGCAACTACCATTAAAGTAACGACAGGTGTGAGACGAACACACCACACTAACACTTTCTACACATAAAAAGCGGGTGTACACATTTTACAGATACGCACCATTGTCTACTCGTTCGTTACAGATTGGCGTCCATCGCGGGGCTCGAATGAAAACGAGGACGTACATCACTCGTTCGTTACAGATTGGCGACCAACGTAGTGATGCTAGAAAAGGACGACTAGCGGCGATTATGAAAAGACATCATATGGTTACAAGGTTCGACATTAAAAAGGGATCAAACCAGGAAGCAATGGAAGAAATTGAGGAAATGATTGGAGGATTGTTTGAAGAACATCCACAGGAGGACCAACTGGAAAATCCAAATCTACCGGAACCAGAAATAGAAATAGTAGTTGATGTCCAACCAGTCAAACCAGCCCAAATAATGGACACCAATTTCCAAGAAATGATGAGGATTATGGTGGAACAATTAAACAGAAACAAGGAGGAAATTAATGGAAAAATAGATAATAAAATGGACCAAAACAAGGAAGAATTGAATAAAAAATTGGAATCATTACAAGAGGAAATGAAGGAAGAAATACGGAAACAAAGGAAGGAAGACAGGGAGTTCTTGAATGAAAAACTGGACCGAAACAGTGAAGAATTGAAGGAGCAAATCAAGGAGAACATGGAACTGCTAAATAATAAAATGGAGAGCAACCATGAAGCCCTGAAGAGAAACCAGGAGACTCTAGAAAAGAAGAGTGAAGAGCTGAAGAAACAGATCAAGAAAGATCTGGAGATAGTGAATAAGAAGATTGAAAATAGTAATGATACGCTCCAACGGAAATTAAAGGAAGACAGCGAAAAAACCAAAGAGGAAATGAAACAACAACTGGTAGAATATCGAGAGGAGATCAAACAAACGGTAACCGAAACAAATGAAACGGTGATACAAATCCGGGAAGAGTTAAAAAATAAAATCAGCAATGTCGAGGAAGAAAGTAGGATGAAGGTGACAGAACTTTATCAAGTCACCACCGAAGAATGCCAGAGAAATAAACAGGAGGTGATTAAGAAACTGGAGGAGAGGCATCAGGAAACACAATTAGATGTCAATGATCGTGTAGAAAGGGTATACACCGCCATCAACAAAGTAGACGGACAGACAAAAGAGAACAAGGAGAAGATCCAGGGAATCAGCCAAAGGGAGAAGCAAATGCAGGAAGAGCTGGACGCACTAAGGGAGAAACCTTGTCACAATACCCATATAATAACCAGCGAGAACATAGATGTGATCAACTTTCGCAGTTACCGGCGGAATCCAATGGAATTCCTCAAAAGAGTAGAGGAATTAATAGAAAAGAATAGGGAAACCAGGTGGACAATCGTAAGGAGCCTCATAGATGAAATGTTCAGACACCCGCGACAACTGGTGGACTGCAACTTGACCAGAGATAAATTGTGCAGAGGAATTTAAAAAACAATTCCAAGAAAAATACTGGTCCGAGTCCACACAAAATGTAGTCCAGAATGACATTAGCAATGGGAGGTACGAATCACAAGCAGGACACACCCTAACGTCCTACTTTTTGGGGAAGGTATGCTTGGCCAGAAACCTAGAACCCAAGATACCTGAGGAATCTCCGGTGATACAACTCGGATACCACTATGAGGAAGCTGTACAAAAAGCCAGGAGACAAGGGCAGATAAAGACGATCCAAGGAATGGCAAACTTGTTGGAGGATCACGAGAATGATAGGCAGTATCGTCGTAATCGCATGGTCAATTTGACATGTAACCGTGGGGACGAAAACCAAAACCCACCTAATTACAATTCGTCCTATAACAAACACCAGTACAACGACCCGAGTAACCAAAACCAGAATGATAATAACTATCAATATAGGGGTAACCGCCCGAATTATAATCAGGGCAATCCACCATTCAGCGGAAATAATCAGAACAATAACAATTACAGGGGCAATGGACCAAACCAGCGTCCCAACAACTACCCCAACAATAATCACAATTATGGGAATAATAACAACCCAAATTATCAAAATAATAATAACCGAGGAAACAGAGATAACCGGAATAATAACAATCAGCCGAGGGGACACTTTATAAGAGGGAACACTCGAAATAATCAAGGGAGGCGTTACCGAAGACCACCATCCAATGAATAAAACAATGATAATGGTCAGAGTGATAACCAAAACCCAAGGGAAGAAAATGCAGAAAATGTACGACAGGTAAACAATGTTGTAGGAGTGAGATCCGGAAGTGGTAACCAGAGAAAGGACGCACCATCCGGAAGTAACCAGCCAGAAGAAGAAAACTATGACTGGATACCTTTCAGTGATGATCCGGCGGAGAATTTTCGCATAGCGTATAACAAACGAAACCCGCCAGAACGTTGGATTCCATCAAGAAGTAATGGAAACCAATCAAACACCTCTCAGGGAGGAAGGTAAGTCATCGATGAAGAAGAAGAAACGGCCGATCGATGGAACGCATAATAAACCATAATAAATAAATTTCAAAAAATTATCCAGAATAAATGTTCAACCATCTAACATTTGAAGGAGTAGAGAAGAAAGCCAACAAAGAGTGTAATATACAAAAGAAGGCAAATATAATGAAAGAAAAGGAGAAGATCAACTTACAAAAAAGTATAAATAACATGGACCTGTATAGAGTACGATATATATCCATATGTCATCACAAAGGATAATGGTAACAATACTTACCAAATAAGTAATATAAACACAAAAAAGATAAAAGCAGTTTACAACCAAGCTTCAATAAAAAAGTTTTATGAAGAAGAATAAATCACTAGAAATGAAATAAACAAATTTTAAAATTCAAAAAGTTTGTAAGAGCAACTTACTACCTTATTTAGATGACATATGAGGAATGGAAAAAATAAAATAAATGAATAAAAAATTATAAAAACAAAGGAATAAGTTACCAAAATTCCTACCAAGTAAAATCAACTTACAATCTATTAAAGTTGATATATTACGTATAAAATAAAAAAATCAAAATAAGGAATAAGTTACACAAATTCCTATAAAAAAGTAAGAATCACAATCTTACGATAATATTTAAACAAAAAGTAACTAAAAAGGAATAAGCTACAAAATTCCTATAAAGTAAGAAAACTAACTTACGAAAAATTATCAAAAATGATATTTAATACAAATTAAAATAAACAAAAATAAAATCAAGTAAAAGCTGCTAAGATAAATACCTGAAATTATAATGAATTTAATGTATTCAAAGAAAAAAAAAATCTGAACTGGTACAAGGAAAAAGAGAAGTTACGTATAAAACGAATATACAAAAAAAAATGGCTAAAGCAGAAAATTGCTAATTAACCAAGAAAAAGAATAAAAATGTCTAAGATAATTAAAATGATCACAATAAGAATAGAAAAACAAACTAATGAAAAGTGAGATATGATGAAATTAACATATGAATAAATAAAAAACAATCAACTGTATGAGTAGATGACAGTATATAGCAAAGGTACAGCGGAAGGAAGAATGAGTAAAAGGCCAAAGTGATCTAAAAACAAACCACAAGGTGGACAATCCCAAAATATATTATTATTATTAATTTAAGTCACAAGTTGACAAAAAAGGTATTTAAGATTGACTGTTGAAAAGTCCAGCAATCAAAATAAACTGAGCAGAGATGATGTTCCTCTGGTCTCAGAAAAAATGAGTAGTAATGGAAGAAACCAGCTACTAAAAAGTTAGGGAAAAAATTGTATAAGGGAGAACACACTAATGGAAATAAATAAAAACAGATCCAAATAAAATGGAATGAATCGAGTAAGAAGAGAAATAAAGAATGGAGAAACAGACAAGAGAGAAAAGGAAAAAATTATATATAACAGAAAATTTCATAAAAAACTATGTTAGTGTTTTATTAAATTGATCAATTTTGAAGGAGAGGCATTATGTTACAACACAAATAAGCCACCCCAGTACCAGGAATAAAAAAGATAATATTAAATATAAATATACTTCATATTAAATAAAATGATTTAAGATACATAAAATATAAAGATAGTGACACGACAAACGACGACATTACCCAACCCAAGTGATTGACCAAACAAACAGGAAACCAACAAAGAAGGGAAAAAACCAGAACCAAAGAAGAATAAAGACAATTGAAGGAAGTGAACAAATTCCTACAACTAAATAAAATCAAACCAGACGAGAAGGGGAGAACCGAATTAAAATGAACCCAATTGAAAATGAAGAAGAGGAAGGAGAAGAAGCAGAAGAATGAAGAGGAAACGAAGTGAAACCAAGAAATAAGAAACACCACATATAAAAGGGAGAAATGGTACACTCAAATATAAAATATTGTGAATAAAACCAATAAGTATCCAATAATGGAAATAAATATTATTGTAAATGAAATAATTTATATAACTGCTTTAAACAAAACAGTAAAGCAATCTAATATAAAGAAAAGTACACTAACCCAAATATTAGAGTTAGATATAGTAAAATATATAGAAAAATATCATTAACACTATGTATAATTTATAATGAAAGAAATAGTGAGAAAGTGAGAAGGTGAGAAAGAGAAATAATTATACCCACTAAAAAACACTTAAGGTAAACAGTTAAAAAGTGCAATAGTGAATGTGTAAATACCCCAAAATAGTGAGTGTATCAGTGATAAACACCAATTAATTAAAGGTGAAAGTGATAAGTGAAAAAAGATATTGTAAATGATAAAAAGGTAGTAATAGATAAGAAAACACTTAGTAAATCATTGATGAACCAATAAATGATTTAAGAGTGAGCTTATAAAAATTATATAGTTAAGGATAACTAGATATAGTATTTAAAGTAGAGACAGATAAAGGATATGATGTTATTCAGGGAGAAAGCCCATGTAAAAACAGTTTGTGTTAA
Organism: Magicicada septendecula; assembly: GCA_034769895.1. Taxonomy (NCBI): domain Eukaryota; kingdom Metazoa; phylum Arthropoda; class Insecta; order Hemiptera; family Cicadidae; genus Magicicada; species Magicicada septendecula. Next base: position 411,815,145 of record CM068367.1, on the reverse strand, counting down.
CATGGAATGGAGAAAAGAATTAGTAATGAATTAAGAAATTAAGTATATAATTAATAAACACCCTATGCTATAAGGGAAAATGAATTAAATAAGTTTGAAGGAAGTGATGATATTTCTCACTCAAGATAATAGCAAAAGAATGAAATGTATGTTAAACCAACAGTAACTAATAACTTGTAAAGAATTGTTCGTTTTAATGTTATGAATAGGATACGGCTGAAAGAAGCTTACAGTCCATAGGCCTAATTGTTATATTTTAAGTATAAAGATATAGAAAATAATCTTGACATGTAATCAGAACACAAACAAATTCAAGACACAGCAACCGCTAAACAAATCAATTATAACAACAGGACAAAACGCTTTGTAATAATTAGAATATAATAAGTAAAAATAATCAATGGCTACTTAGGCCTAAGAAATGCCTAACGGTCAAAACCAATAATAACAAATTGT